>PVJH01000368.1:84202-337729 GCA_004026705.1 Nesogale talazaci
AAAACAGTGCCCTGTTCCACCACTACCCTTTTTTGTCTTTTCTTTGTGCCCCCCCCACCCGCCCCCGCCAACTCCTTTTTAGTTGGATATCATATGCATCCTGGATTTGTTCTGGCCCCTGCTATACTACCTCGACTTTACCCCAAGAATGCTTGTATACAGTAATTTGCTTGTTTCCCCCCCGCCCCCATGCTCCTTTGGCATTTTTTTAAGCTTACCTCAGTGGACTCATGATGAACTTGTCCTTTTGTGCTTGGCTTACGTAGCTTAGCATAATTTCCTCCAGTTCTTCCCATGAGGCAATGTGCTTCCTGTGTACATCACCGCTTTTCAGTAATGTGTAGTATTCCATTGTATGTATGTGCCACAGTTTCTTAATCCATTCATCTGTTGATGGAAATATGGGTTGTTTCCAAATCCTTGCTATTGTGGACTGTGCCTTGATAAACATTGGAGCACAGATGTCTGACCATCGTTTCTTTCTTCTGAGTATATGCCCAGTGGTGGGGGTGGGGGGGAGTGCAGTTTGCTGGGTCATATAGTAGCTCAAATTTTATCTGTTTTGGATATTGCCAAATTGATTTCCATAGTGGCTGTACATACCTACAGATACACCAGCAGTGGATGAGAATTCCTATCTCCCTACAGCCCCTGCAACACTTGACACTTTCTGATCGTTTGAATTGGGCTTTCTTTGGGGGTGTTAGGTGGTATCTCGTTGTTGTTTTAATTTGCATTTCTCTTATAGCTAATGATAGGGAACATTTTCTCATATGTTTATGGGCCATTCTGGTTTCTGCCCCCTGTGAGTTCTGTTCCAGTCCTTTGCCCACCTCCTCAGTGGGCAATTAGGGGTTGTTCTTTTTTTCCTTTTTGGAAGTTAAGAAAGTATTATAGATTTTAGTAATAAGGCCTTTGTCTGATTTTTTTAATTGCTAAAGATGCTGTCCCTGTCAGTGGGCTCTCGGATTACTCTCTTGGTGAATGCTTTTGATATACACAGGTGTTCAGTTTATCCCACTTGCCAATTTGTGCCTCATCTATATTTGTGTCTTTCCCTATTTTTGATAGCCCATTGTGGCAGTCATGTGCTTATGTTAACTTTATGATTGAAATGTAGGGGTGGAGTCTAGCCTGTTAATTTGGAAATAGCCATTGAGTAGCCATTGAGGCCTCTATGTGGGCATGGCTTTCTCCTGAGACTTCTGGGAAGTCTCGCGATATTTCCCTCCTGAAGATGAGAAGTTATCTTCCCCAGTTGTTGGGAGTTACTCTCAGAGGTGATGAATCACAGAAGAGGCAAGATGGCAGTGTCTTAGAAACTGGAGAAGTCGGCAGAGAGACCACCCGGCTTTGCCCTGATGGAGTCAGACCTCTGAAGCTGGAGCAGCATGCTGTTGATGGACCCTAAACCTTAGAAGCGAGGAGCCATGGGGAGACCCCCTGCCAGCACCAGGATTCTGCACCTACTGACCTGTAACATCATGAGTCGGAAGGAGACTTTGTAGACTGGTTTCAGGCATATGGATTAATATTGGACTTGAGACTTTGTACTGGACTGGGCTGGGATGTTTTCTCAATATCCTGTTCCCCTTGTATATAAATCTTCTCTTTATATCCATATGCGTCTCTTTGAAATTTGTTCCTCTAGTCTACCCGTACTAACACCCCCATGTAATCCTTGCACCAGTTCTCAGGTTGGTTCCAATTCCTTCATTTATGGCCCTAATAGTTGGGGGTTTTGTCTCAAGGTCTGTGATCCACCGTGAGGTTAGTCTTATGCATGGAGTGAGATAAGGGTCTTGCTTCATTTCCTATAGGTATATATCCATTATTCCCAGCACCACTCATTGAAGAGGGCATCTGCTCTCCGTTTGATATTTTTGGGGCCCTTATCAAAGTTCACTTGTCTGTGTGCTGTTGATTTTATTTCTGGGTTTTCAGTTCTTTTTCATTGGTGTGTGTATCTGTCATTATACCAACACCATGTGGTTTTGACCCCTGTGACTGTGTAATAGGGGAGCTTTATTCTTGTAACAATAGAGCTGATACTACAGAAAGCCAAATCCAGAGTTTTATCATGAATAGCTAAATTGTGATGCCAGTTGAATTCTCAATCTCAAATGGTGTCTAACATTACAGTGAGGGAATTGATTGGGAAGAAATGGGATCCTGAAATTTAGAATCGAGTCACCATGGGTCAAGATAATAAGAAAGATGGAGAGACTGAGCCTCAAAATTACACTGAGTCGCTCCAGTCAATAGTACCAATCCACCTGAAGAGATTCTTCCATCTTTGCCAGTTAATTCATTACTAGTTTCACCATGATCTCTCCCAGCGACATTTGAGGAAATTAACATAATTGTGCCTTCTGCTTGGCACTGTGGGTATTCCCTGAGTAATACTTCTGTCCTTGTCTGTTCCACTACCTATCCGTCAATGTGGCTGTTTTCCTGTTGCTACGATGCTAGATGCTATCTCACCAGTATTCCAAATGCCAGGAGGGTCACACAAATTGGACAGGTTTCAACGGAGCTAAGAACAGACTCTAAAGAAGAAATCAATGCTTCATTTCGCAGGAATTAAAGCACTTTAAACTTTATGCATTGCATTGAAACAGTATAAGTCCTAAAGGCCTCAATGGAAACAGAGCGTTGTTGGAGACAGTGCAGATGATGGGACCCTAGGTAATCCCTGCACCCAAGTTCTCGGGTTGAGCCCAATTCCTTCATTGATGGCCCTAATTGTTTGGGGGTTTACTTCGAGGTCTAAGATCCACCATGAGTTTAGCCTTGTGCATGGAGTGAGATAAGGGTCTTGCTTCATTTCCTTTAGGTCTCTATAGGTTCCTATCTGTCCCCTATTATTTCTGGGGACAGAAAGAACTTGAACTGTGTCCAAAGAGAAGCTACTTTCTCAAAGCAGAGTCTTCCACAGTGGACGAAGTAAAACTTGTGCAAGTAAAGTCTTCTCGAGCCTCATCGCAAATTTGGCCCAACTCAAAATAAGAAGAAACAGCTGCAAAAAAAAATCTGTGCCTGGAATGTGCTATTTATGACTCTAGGAAAACTGGATATTGTCAAAAATGAAATGGAACACATAGATATCAAAATCCTAGGCACTTATGAGCTTAAAGGGTCTATTATGGGCCATTCTGAGGTGATTCATTGTTATTTTAATTTGCACTTCTCTTATTGCTAGTGAATATTTTTTATATGGTGTTGGTTGCCTGGATGTCTTCTTTTGTCATTTGTTTTATTCATATATTGTACCAATTTTTATTGGGTTATTTGTGTATTTTAATGAGGGGAGTACAGATTGAGGACCCAAAGTTCATCTGCAGGGGAAGTTACATCCCCTTACAGAGGGATCATGGGGCGGAGACAAGCCAGTCAGGGTGCAGGGTAGCAATGATGGAAATATGCAACTTTCCTCTAGTTCTTAAATGTTTCCTTCCCCGCCCCCACTATCATAATCCCAATTCTATGTTATAAATCCAGCTAAACCAACGGATGTACACTGGTACAGATAGAAACTGGAAACATGGGGAATCCAGGACAGATGATCCCTTCAGGACCAGTGGTGAAATTGATGATCCCAAGTGAGTGGAGGGAAGGTGAAGTAGAAAGGGGGAACCTATTACAAGAGTCTACATATGGCCTCCTCCCTGGGGCACAGACAATGGGGGAGTGGATGAAATGATACATTGGGCACTATATGATTTGAAATAATATTTTTTAAATTATTAAAATTTTAAATAGAGGGTTCATGGGGTAGACGGAGCGTGGAGGGAGGTGAAATATGAGGGGCTGATACAAGGGGCTTAAGTAGAAAGAAAATGTTTTTAAGAATGATGATGGCAACAAGTATACAAATGTGCTTTGCATATAATGGATGGATGGATGGATTGTGATCAGAGTTGAAAGAACTCCACTAAAATGAGATTTTAAAAATGCTGCCATCACATTGAACTTAAGGAAACTCAAGTATGTCAGAGCAGAACTTTGATCCATAGATTGTAAATGGCTGTGTTTTCTGGAAGTAAATCCCTGATCTTTTCCCAAAGTCCCCCTCAGTGAACTCCATATGCCAATCATTTTTCAGTAGCAAAGCATGTTACCCACTTTCACTATGCAAGAACAGCTTTCACTATCAATGAGAAAAAAATCTGTGATTCAAAAGGGCTAATAAAATTACAGGCAGGATTCAAGAGACCCGGTGGTTAAAACATTCAGTCTAACCAAAAGGTCCTTTAATTCAAACCAACCAACCAGTCATTGAAAAAGGGGATGTTAAAATCTGCAGCAGATTATTTCTGCAAAGATTTAAAGACTTTGAATCTCTATGGGGCAGTTTTAAGCTGTCCTATCAAGTTTACAAAAGAACCATGGTTAGACATTGGGGGGCTAACTGAATTTTTTTGTTTCATAGCCACCAAGCCATCTGTCCATAATGTGTCTATTGGTTTGGTGTTATGGTAGATTCTGGGTTACAGTGATGCTCGAAGTTATTGGTCAGAATATGCATTTGCCTTTATAACTTATTCCCTATCATAAACAAAGCACAGCAAAATCAAAAAAATGAATTTACACAGTGATTGTGTTTTGGACAGGAATATAGAAGTCTTCTTCAAAATGTTGGAAAGCCAGGATATCACTTTGAAGACTAAAGGGATGCTGACCCAACCTGGTATTTGTATCACTTCATATGCATGTGAACAATTGAAAAAAGAAAGCTGCCTGAAGAATTATTGTGTCTCAATTGTGGTGTTGTCAAAAAGCGCGGAAGGTATTGTGAACTGTCAGAGAACATACAAATCTGTCTGGAAGGAAACAGAGCCAGAATATTTCTTGCTGAATATATTTTAGACCTGTTATCAGGAGACCAGTCCCCAGAGGACATCATGTTGGATAAACCAGAAAGTCAGCCAAGAAAAGAGGAAGACCCTCTCTAAGATGGATTGACACCATGGCTACAATCATAGGCTCAAACATGCCAAGTGAGGCACAGGACCAGGCACAGTTTTGTTCTGTTTTATGTAGATTTGCTATGAGTCAGAGTCTACTGGACAGCACCACCACTACCAACATGGAAGGATACAAGATAGCTTCACAATGGGATTTGGATGGGCTATGAACCTCTTGCTTTATTTATTATTTATTTGCTATTTATTTAATTAATTCAGGGCTCTTACAGCTCTTATCATAATCCATGCATCTATCCACTGTGTCAAACACATCTGTCCACATGCTGTCATCATCTTTTTCAAAACATTTTCTTTCTACTTGAGCCCCTGGCATCAGCTCATTGTTTTCTCTCACCTTTCCCCACCCTCTCTTCTATGTCCCCTTGATAATTTATAAATTATTCTCTCTTTTTCCATGTCTTACATGCACTGCTGTCACATTTCACCCCCTTTTCTGAGGCTCATCCCCCTCAGAAGGGAGCCATACGTAATCATTGTGATCAGTTCCCCCTTACCCCTCCACTCCTACCCTTACCCTCCTAGTATGGCCACTCCCTTTTATTGGTCCTGAGGAGTTTCTCTGAGGAGATTCCCTGTGTTTCAAGCTCTTATCTGTGTCAGTTTTGTAAGATAGAATTGGGGTCATGGTAGTGGGAAGCAAAGAAGCATTAAAGAACTAGAGGTAGGTTGTGTGTTTTATGGATGCTGTACTGCACCCTGATTGGTTTTTCTTTTCCTTGTGGCCCTTCTGACAGGGGGTGTCCAATTGACTACTGATGAGCTTTGGCTCTCCACTCTGCCCTCCCCATCATCCCCATTGATATGCTTTCTGTTTGTTTGTTTGTTTCTTTCTTTCTTTCTTTTCTTTTTTTGTCTTTGAAGACTGATACCTGATCTTGTCATCACCTTATGATGTTTAGTAAATGTACTTTACCCTCAATATTTTAAGGAAAGATTGGTAAAGTTTGGGAGAGACCTTTATCCAGATCTAAACTCCCAATCAGAAAAGAGGATCCAGCTGTTCTGAAGTTCTGAAGTTGGAAAACTCTTACAGGATAGTGGGCACCTAATACTTAATAAATACTATTGCTTCAAACGCTTATTAAAAATGTTAACCTTTGGGGCCTGAGAGCAAGAACCAACAATCTGTGAACAAAGCTCCATTCTCAGTGCAGGGGGAGCTGAAAGATCCAGCACCATTCCTCCTCTTTACCCCCACAGAGGTCTCACTGGCTACCTCTGGATTGACAGGTTAGAGTACACTCCTAAACTCTTAATCCTCAAATTGACACCACATTCAAGTGGACCACTGAGATTTAAATTCTACTTCAAGTAAACCAGTTATTTTTCTATTCTTCACTTTTTAACTTTGTCCCCCATTTGGATTGAAAACAAAGAAATTCTGTTGCAGGTTTCTAATGGGGAAAAAAATTCAAATCGTTCTGTTGTCCATAAGCACATTTAAAAATGTATGTTCCATGTTAGACTGGGGGGGGTTGTTGAGTAGGGGGGCAAGGAATGGTTCTGATTCTGACAAAACAGCCTGTGGATGTCCTTGGGTGACCATCTGCAGAAGTGGTTTGAGAGAACTTGCGTGTAGAAGCCTGCATACAAGTTAGATTTTTTTTCTACAGTGGAGCAGGCACAGCTTTGCCTAGTATGTCAGTGCCTGCATGTATAACACAGAGCTGTAGATTTCATGAAAATGGGCCATGTTTCAGTATTTTTAAAGAAAATATTTTGTACCATATGTTCTTATGGACAAATTTGTTTAGGTCAGAACAGTCATTTACATTTACTTGATACATTACTGGGCCTCCTATAATCGCATGCAGGTACATGTTTAAATTACTATCATTAAAAGGTGGGGGAGGGGCAAGTCCTGTTATCAAATGGTAATTAATATACTTTATGTTTGCTCTTTGCTTTGATTTTGCTTGCGTATATTGCCATTTGTTCTAAGAGAAGACTGAGAACCACTGCAGTAGAATTTACTTCATTAAAACCGATGGACTCTCTTGTGTGATAGGTACAAAACATGAACTGAAGGAGGATACAGTGCATGCAAGGTGGTTCTGATAACGTGAAAGTCCTGTGATTGAAAAGAACATTGTTGATGTGCAGATTGAAATGCTTTCTAAAAAATAGAAACCTGAACCACCGAAGTCATTTTGTGCAATTTGCTACAGGATTGTGCTCAGTCCACCAAAAACCACAGAGACGGTCTCTTTAGGGAGACAGCTTCTCCTTCCTGCAGATGCAACTTCTGGGACTGTAGACTTCCTCCCGGATGGGGGTCTTGCTTGTTGCTGGGTGTGAAACCACAGACACGCTCCTACAGCAGGCTTTGATGGGTCTGTACCTTCTCCTCTGGTTTGCAAGTCTTGTAATCACTGCCTATATCTCCCCTAGCTCTTCACTTAATAAGATGACATCATCCTTTGGCATCCTTTTCTTACTTTTCAAGAAATAAACTGCTGGATATTTTTTTTGTCAAAAACCCCGTGTCACCTTAATCAAGAACATGGAACCTTTATGGTACTATTGAGGCTATAATTAAATGTGTTTCTCTATATAAGAGCGGGTACAATGAAAAGTTGTTGTGTCAGCTTCTGAACATTTAGAACCATTCTAAAGAGTACACAGCAATGGATATAATTTTTCATGAAATCAAGTCTTTGAATTCATTGTGCTGGCAGAGGTACGGGCAAATCTTTTTCTTTGAGACTCATCCTGAAATGTGCAATTTAAATAAAACTGAAGGAAAGAAATTACCTCGTTGAGTGAGACGCTCGCATTTGATGAACACGAGTAATCCGTCGAGAGATCTCATCTTGTGCTGATGTTTCAAAAATCAAGTCACTGTGGAAAGAGTAAGGAAAGCCCTGTTTTGTCTATTCTTGAGTCTTTGTGATCTTGTCGTTTCATTAGCTATCTTGAAATGTCAGGCTTTAGGGACATGATGCCCCTGTGACCTACTTGAAACACAATGCTGGCTTATATCTTCTTTTCAAAGGAAGAATTCTCCCCAGCTTCCATTTGGAAGCAAGAACATAAAGCTGTCAATGCCAAAGAGCTGGGAAATGGTTTGGGCTGAGGGCTGGATCACACCGGAGAGACGTGTGCCTTGGGAATCGATAGACAAGCTCCCCGCCAGCACACTGCCTTTTATTTTTTATTTTTCCCTCCTCTGTAACAACCACTCCTCCTGTTCATAAAGCCTTGCCGTGGATTATTACTCACGTAGTCATCTTAACGGGAATGTGAGGGTGTTGCGTGACTGCTTTCGGTGAAGAGAGATGAGACGCTATGGTGGCAACATGCCATTATGAAATTTCTGGAGTCTGTTTTCTGCTAATTAATGAAGAACGTGACTATCTGCAGGTTTCAAGCAATATTTGCAACTCTTATAAAAAGTGTAAGTCCCAGAGCAGTACTCTGTCCTTGGTGACATTAGAGTTGACGCTTAAACTGCACTGTGTTAGGCCAGGTTGACTAGAGAAGCAAATCCAGAGACACCCTGATATATGTAAGAGACAATTTGATATCAAAAAGAAATCGTATATAAAGCAAGCATCCCAGTGAGGTTTCAGATCAAGAACATAAGTCTGATACTAACCCATAAGTATGAGAGTAGTCCTTAATTCCCTCTTCAGCCTCATGCAGTCACTTGCAACCACAGCAGGAAGGTGAAGGAAGCGGGGAGGAGTGAGGGAGGGGCATAGGGTGCATCCCGCTGGCGCCACAGAAAGTCAGGGGGAAGCCCAGGCTCCTTTTAAACATAATAATTCATTTCTGTCCCCGAAGTTCATTAGCGCGGGATTCCCTTGTTCTCTCTCTCTCTCCCTCTCTCCTTCCCTCCTTCTCCACCCTGCAGGTCAGGTTGTTACTCTAATACAACCTGTCCATTGAAATCCACATTCTCATTCTGCTTTCTTTGATTCTCATTCTAACCAAAGGAAAATTTGGAGATTTTTTGCCAAGTTAAAATATCATTCGTAACCAAGGGCCATCGTCTTGGGAGGTACACCGTCTTCTAGGCAACCAGCAAGCCAGGTCTTTTTCATGGTTTTGAGTTTTGTTTCACGTTTTTCTCCTACTACTCTATCCAACAGTTAAGTGATTTTCAACCAAGGTACCAAGATAATATGATAAGCATAGTTTTTTCAAAATGAGGAACTGGGGACAACTGAATAGTCATACACACACAACACACACAAAACAAAAGTGGATCCTTGTAAAAATTAATTCAAAACAGCCCATGGATCTATGTGCAAAATCGAATACTATAAAATTCTTAGGAGAAAACAGGAATAAATATTTGTGACCCCAGGTTAAGCAATTGTTTCCTGGATACAGCACCCAAAGGACAAGTGGCATAAGAGAAAAATGGATAAACCGGTTTTTGCCAAGACGGAAAATGTTTGTGCTTCAAGGGACACCATCGTGAGAGTAAAGAAGACAACCCATGAAACAGCATAAAACACTGAGGAGTCATATATCTGACAAAAGAGCTTTAGCCCGAGAATATAAAGAATTCTTACAACTTGTGATTCTGTGTCAACTGGGTTAGACGCTGGTGCCCAGCTATTTTGTCAAACAGCCTTCTAGAACAGTGGTCAGCAAACTGCAAAGCTGTATGAGCTATTTTGGAACAGGCATGTCACTCTGTAGTAACATTAAAAATGTCAGTTTCTTTTAAAGGGTATTATTCAGATAATGGAGATTTCACTTGTTTGTAAAAATATATTTGGGGCTGAGCCCCGGTGGCATAGTGGTTGTGCGCAGGACTGCGACCCACTGGGTTGGAGGTTCAAATGCAGCAACAAGGCTGGGCCTCCTACTCCCACCACCAGAGGGCAGTGATGGCCCCCCAAAAATATATGTGTGTGTGTGTGTGTGTGTATATATATATATATATACACATATATATATGGCTCTTGAATGTTTAAACTGTTGTGAAGGACAGGATTGGCTCTTCTGTCTCATTGCCAACTCCTTATCTAGAATTTGCTGCTATGAAGTAGTTACATGTGATTAAAGCTGTTGGCCTAAAAATGTATATATTACTCCTAAAGTTTGTTTTTAATTAGGCAATAATAAGTAATTACTCGATCTGATTTAGTACGCTAATAAAAATTTAACCTTAAATTTTTAACTTGAAAAATATCTTAAATATGTCTGTAAAGGTGGATACTACTTTCATGCTCATGTATTTTTACATTTAATAAAAATATCTGCACTCAAAGACAAATGTTAACCCAGATCTAGTAAGTGATGTTGTACATGTAAATATCTGTGAATTTTTCGTTTCCTTTTTAATAAGGTCAATTTTATGTATGAATCATTATATATGAATAAAATAAGGATGGATCTATTAAAGGAGATAACTATTATCTGAATAATATAGTTTGGTGTGATTAAACTATGGAATGGCATATGTATTAACTCCCAACTAATAATATATTTTAAAATATTTTAAAATAAAAGAGATAAAAGGTTTAAAGTTTTAAAAACGAAATCCATAATAAAATACCTGATTATAAAATCAACTCAGAACTTCTGGTCAAATCTAACCCATTGAGTCTTCAGTAACAGGAGTGTGCATTTCTCACCATGATATTAAAAGCAGATAAGCCTAATAGCCCCAAGCCTGACAGCAGTTTTACAAAGAGAATTCATCCACTAGCAAAGTAATGTGACGGAGAAAGACTCGAATTGTAAATGGAGCTCAGCTGAAGCATAGAGAACTGCTGTACTACTTTGTAGTATTTTGATGTAATAAAAATTTCTTTAACACAGATATTTATAGTTCCCTAATTTGCATGACTGAAAACTAATACTGAACCAGTAGTTCTAAGCTTATTTTTAAGTTAGAAACTCCTTTGAGAATCTGATGGAAATGGCACATTTTCAACTAGAATCTGATTTTTACAGAACAGTTCTTATAGATTCTACTCCTATGGTCCCTTTATAGACTTCATATGAGTGAGCTCCTCTCTGTTGTGAACCACAAAGTGAGCAGTCCAAACCACCAGCCCCTCCACAGGAGAAAGGAGTTGCTCATGTGTTGTTCTAGGCACTATTGCAGCTGTTTCTCGAGTACAGCGGCTCCCAAACTTATTTGACCTACCGCCCCCTTCCCAGAAAAAATATTACTTAGCACCCCCTAGAAACTAATTTTTTTATTTTAATAGCAATTAAACAGAAAGATACACAGTATGCCAGAAAAAATGTGGGGCAAGTCAAATTATAAAAATCTTTTCATTCTCATTGTTCAAATATAATTAATTAATATTTTGATAATTTTTGAAATATTTTTGTAAAAAACAAACTAAAATAAATACTAATGAAATAGACAAGATATTATTAATTGTAAAGAGCATATAATTATTACAAAATAAATAAATAATACCAATTATAGTCGCACTATTTGTTAGTGAACTTTAACTTGCCACAATATCACAACAATCTATCTTAGAGTTATATTACACTAATAATTACGGGAATTCTCCTGATTCATAGCATGCTCCAAAATCTGCTGGTAGTACTGCCAGGAGCCAGTACCCCCGCTGCTGCTTCAGGCTTTGGCGTCGCGATCGACCAGTCGCATGAGTGGCAGTCGCCCGCAGCCATGCTCGTCGTGCTCACGTGATTTGGAAGGGTAATGCAGTGGCACCACAGGAACAGTAGCAGTGCGCGATTGCACAGACCTCAATGCAAGTGAGGGCGTATGCGGGAAGCGAGCCAACGTCCAGTACTTTGTTCAAAGAAAAATTAAGCATTATGAGCAGAATACATAAGTCAATTTTTCTAAATCTTCTCTTCTTCTTTTTATCTTTTCACCACCCCCTTACAGTTAGTTATTCCTCGCCCCCCAAATGCACCTGTGGCCATCACCGCCCCCCTGGACCGCTGCAGCACCCACCAACTTTGGGAATCACTGCTCAAGTACCATCAGCGTCATCTGGGATGAACAGGTGTCACCAGAGCTTCCATTTTAGGAAAAGCTAGGAAGAAAGACCTGGCAATATACTCCTGGGAATTAGGAAATGAAAATCTTATAAATCACAACATAATATTGTTTGGCTCTCTCAGTCAGGACCCGTCAGCAGGACAGAGTAATCCCTGGAGGAAACCATCATGCTTGGACAAGTAGAGAACCAATAAAGTGCGAGAGAATTTATGAGAGGACCTAGAGCGAGAGCTGCAATCATGGATTTTAAAATGATGACCGTAGTTGGGATGGAAAAGATGGGGCAACCTTTTGATCTGTTTTACCTAGAGTGGTCATGAGTCAAAGAAAGCTTGATGGCATCTACCCAGCTATCTCTCTCTGTCTGATGGCGTCCACCCAGTTATCTATCTACTGTCTGTCTAACTGTCATCACTGTTTCAAGAAGTGGGTGATAGTGCCTGCTGGGGGGATGGAACAATCCAGGGGACTTACAAAAGCACTTTATTCTGAATTATAGACTAAAGTACAAAAGGTTTTCATTCTGAAAAGGGAATGGTAAGCCAATCTGTCATCGATCCTCCTTTGTGAGTTTTTATGTTGCTTTTCTGAAGGCATGAAGAAATGATGGCCTTCAGTTATGCCCAACACTGTCTCCTCTCCTAATTGTGCCTACCACAAACATTGTAGCTTTAAGAAGGTACTGAATACATAGCTGCATTTCTCTATAAATTAGTAGTATAAAAACACTGACGTGGCATCTGATATATAAGATAATCTAACTTTTCTTTTGTGGGCGTCACCACCTCTGGTGGTCGTGGGCGCTACCCAGTGCTGCTTCTGAGAACTGCCGCTGGATTTGAACCGCCAAGCCCGTGGGCCGCTGTCCCACACTCAACCACTTACGCCACCGGGGCTCAGTCTGATAATCTAACCTTAACACAAAAGTGTTTATTTAAAGCACAGAGATACAAATTATTAAAAAAGTTAAAATTACGTTGGCTATGTTTTGAAAGTTACATAAAAATTTTATTAATTACATCATACTAAATTACATGCTATATGCAAAAGACGCTTTGTAAATTTCAAGCTGTCCTATAAAAATTTTTAGCTTGATGTTAGGAAACTGAAGCAAACAAAGGAATCATGAGATATTTTTTAGATGATACCTGATTGAAAAGCTCATAGATATCCCAAAGAAATCTGATGTAGACTAGGAAAACAAAGACTTATCGAGTTGTTAAGCATCAAATCTAATAGATCCAAAATCCTTCGTAGTCAGAGTTTTGTTTACATATAAAGCGTAAGTGGTTAAAAAAACAAAACAAAACAAAAAAGACTATGAAAGATTAAGAAATCCCATTATAAAAATAATGTATAACACACTTTAGCTGCAGAATATAAGCATTCAGTGTTTTATCAGGAAAATTATTTCATTAAATACAAAAACAATGATTCAGGGAATTATAGGTCAAAGCTCCCACAAATGACAGCATGTGCCATGGCAGATTTTTCTAGATGACCATCAGGAAACCACAGAAAGAACACAAAAATTGATGCCTGAACATGTTCATTTCTCTGCCATGAAAAAGTTATAATTACTTAGTGATTTGAATAGCTAATGTATTCTACACAATTCTGGAACCTCAAAATTATAATTCAGGGTTTTGACAGGACCATGCTCTCTCTGATGGCTTAGGAAAGAATACTTCCTAACTCGGCCTAGCTTCTGGTGTTCCCTGGCTTATAGCTGCATTGTGGACTTGTCACCTACTTCTCTGTATTATTCTGCCTTCTTTTCCTGTTTCTTAAAAAGACATCTCCACTTGACTTAGGGCGCATCCTAATTTTAAGATGATGTCGTCTTGACATTTTGCCTGAATTTTACCCACAGAAACATTTATTCCAAATAAAGTCACTCTGGAGTCCTTTAAAGGCAAATAGCCATCAACTCCTGGGTGGAAGAGAGAGGAGGCTTTCTTTTTTGTGGAGCCTTGTTCTCAGAGACCCACAGAAGCACTTCTACCCTGTCTGTAAGGTCACAATGAGCGGAAATAGATTCCACGGCAGGGAGTTCATTTGCCTTTTGATTGTTTTAATTTGGGTTTTGGGGTTGTTCGAGTTCAACCCACTAAATAACTTCACTATTTTTTAAATTCATTTAGCATAATTGCTACAAAAGCAGGAAAAAGATTTTCTTACTTCAAATCTCAGAGAAAAGGCCTTTAAATTGATGTCTAAAGGGTAGATAAAAGTGAAATCACACAGATTGTTACCCGCTAAATTGTTCACAGATTTGTCTTATAATAATTGATTCTCAAAGATCCACCATGTTGGGACATATACTAGAAATGAAAAAATATGCTTAAGAATACTTTAACAAAACTTCCCAGTTGAACTATAATAAGAAATTAAGTAGATCCATTTATCTCATCATTGCGATAGTGCCTGATCCTTCAAGCCTCATTCCACTCTGAAGAGTAATTCTGCACTCCCTTGGGTGGGGTAAGTTGCATAAATGGAGCTCAGGTGATGCAGTGGCTAATTGCTAAGATGCTAATCAGAAGGTCTGCAGTTGTAACTCACCTGATGCTTGGTTAAAGAAAGGATAATAGCAATCTGCTCTCAAAAAGATACCCTATATACCTGTGTATAAGTCGAGTTTTTCAATACACTTTTTATGGTAAAATTAGGTGCCTTGACTGATATTTGGGACAGCTAATACTCAGGTACAAATGGCATATATAGTCTTGGAACCCCTAAAATATATTCTGTTCTACCAACATGTAATGAGTCACTTAACCTGAAGACAATGGACTTGAAGTCTGGACTTTTATTTTATATCATCAATTGTATAATCAAGACACCTTTCTATTGTGGGGGGCATAGTTCCAAATCAAACTAATCTAAAAAGTAAATTTACTGAAGTCTCTAGAAACACAGTGGATTCAAAAGATGTTATTTTTGTCTATCTCTCCAGTCCCATTCTCGGTCTGGCTGTTCTTTTCCTATTAATGTGTGGCCTCTTACAATACACAGGATGACTACAAGCTGTGAGGGAAATGGTGGTGGTGGTGGTGTTATTGTTGTTATTGTTTGATGCCATTAAGTGGATTCCAATTCATAGTGACACTGTGCCCCACAGAACAAAACACTGCCTGGTCCGATGCCATCATTACAACTTTTCCTATGCCTGAGCGCATTGTTGCAGTCACTGTGTCAATTATCCCCTTTAGAGACATCCTTTTTTGTCACCCTTCCACTGTGCCAAGCATGGTGTCCTTTTCCATGGACTGGTCTTTCCTGGCAACAGTACCGAAGCACGTAAGACAAAGTCTTGCAACCACGTCTCTAAGGAGCACTTTGACCAGACCTCTTCAAAGACAGACCAGTTTGTTCTTTTAGCAGCCCACGGTACTTGCAATATTCTTCACCAGCACAATTCAAATACACCGATTCAGCGTTGGTCTTCCATATTCAAGATCTAACATTCACATGCATTTGAGGCATTTGAAATGGCCATGGCTTGGGTCATATGCAACTAAGTCCTCAAAGTAATATCCTAGGAATTCAATATTCAAAAGATACTTTGTGCAATAGATTCATGCAATGTAACTCATCTTTTGAGATCTACACTACTGCTTCCAGAAGCACCGATTGTGGAGCCATGCAAGACCAAATCCTTGAGGATATCGGTCTTCTTTACATTGATTTGTAGTCTGGACTGCAATGGCTGCAGTCATTGATCTTCATCAGTCTTCCGCTGTTTTGCAAGGTTGTGTCATCTGCTTATGGCAGGTTGATACTAAGCCTTCCTCCCATCCTGATGCCACATTCTTTTTCATGTAGCCTTGCTTCTCTAATGGCAGAAACACAAGTATCTTCAGGATTGCACCCTCCCACTTAGAAATGAGGTGATGTGTATAAAAATTTACCGGGTTATTTTGATTGGCCTTAACTGAGTTACCTGCCTATTTTTAGACTGATAGTATGGCCAAAGCTATGGGACTCACAGCCTATCAACTGTTGCTGCAAATGTAGTGAGATTCTGGGACTAATGTAGTCACAGATGTAACCACTGAATCAAACATGCAAAGACCAAACCCACGAAAAAAGTAGCACCAGGTTTTCACCAAATGACCTGCACCATTTCTATGTTAAACTTTCTGAGTGTTCTTGAAGTACTGCTAGTTAACTTTTGAAATGTATGTCTAAATAACCCTATTTTTTACATTTTATTTTGTGCTTTGTTGGTTATTTTTGGAGATACCCTGAGTTAGGATCATTATTTTCTCTCTAGATTTTACATGACTTCTTGAACTCTTCCATCCAAGATATTTTAAAACATCTCTATTAA
Source organism: Nesogale talazaci (assembly GCA_004026705.1). NCBI lineage: Eukaryota > Metazoa > Chordata > Mammalia > Afrosoricida > Tenrecidae > Nesogale > Nesogale talazaci. Next base: position 100,482 of record PVJH01000368.1, read on the forward strand.
GAGTAGATAATTTGTGACATTTGGAAATGTCAGGAGTCATTTTGACTATGACTGAACTGGCCAAAATTATACAAAATATTGTTTATTGAAGGCCTGGATGTTTATGAGATCACTGGGAATATTGCCTTTGCCTGACCTGTTTAAGCAAACCAGTTTTAACACTGAAGCAATTATCATCAGAGAAATGTCACTGCATATATTGTAAGATAAAAGAGGCAGTGGGATGTAATTAGAAGCTGATTTTCATTGCTGTTAAAATAAATTTAATACAGAGACTGATTTCAACAATGGAATAATAATTGCATTTTCCATAATTTCATAGATGATAATTAGGAAAAATTATAGTTTTGTTTCAAAAGATACTATAGAATTGATGTTTTTCTGTGTATATTCTAAACAAATATTAACAAAATAAATAAAATTTAAAGAAAAATCAACATGTTAGTAAGATAATGTTCATGACGTAGGTGCTAGCTAGATGGGTGTGTTCAATTTGTGAAAACGCACCAAGCTGTGTATGCTAGTAATATGCATGTCTTTTGCATAAAGAATTAAACAAAAATTTAATGACTGATATGTTATGTTTTATACAATTGATATATTCCTGACCATCGATGTAAATGGAATTAAATAGGAAATAATGGCTATTGAAGACTTTGGAGGACCAGACACTGTGCAAAAACCTTTTAAACACAGTTGTTTGTTGTTGCTGTCATTGTTAGATGCCTTCGAGGCATCTCATAGACATCCTCGGGACAGCAGAATGGAACACTCCCACATTCTGTGACTGTTTATATGTTTGAGACCACTTTGGCTGTCAATGTGTCAATCTCACTGAGTATCTTTTTTTCATTTCTTTATTCTGACCCTCGGCTATACCAAGCTTGAGGTTCTTTTCAATGGATTAGCCTCTCCTGATAACAGGTACAAAGTATGGGGGATGAAGTTTCAAAATCCATACATGGAAGGAACACTGTGGTTGTACTTCTTTCACAAAAGATTTCTTTGTTCTTTTGGAAATTCAGGGTACCTCCATTCAGCACCAACATTTAAATGCATCTGTTTTTCTCCAGGCTTCCTTGTTCATCCACCCGCCTTCACACAAGTGTGGGAGATTGAAAGTATCATGAGCTGGGTCAGGAGTATCCCAGTTTTTACTTCTATGTTCTCCAGCACTTTAAAGAGATCTTGTGTAGCAGAATTCCCAATGACATATTCTATTTGACTTCTTGACTGCATGCAAACAAAATGAATGTACATCCAAGCAAAGTGAAATCTTTCACAGTGACAATCTTTTCTCCAACTATCATGAGCTTTGAAATTTTCTTTTCTTTACCATGTGTTGCCATCCATATTGGAGAACGAAATCTTTGTTTTTCAGAAGCACATGCCTCAAGTCCTCAGAGTGAATAAGCATAGTGAGAAGATAAAACCTGATGCACCCCTTTCCTGATTTTAAACCATGCAATATTTAAACAACTTCCTCTTCAACAACTACCTCTTGGTCCATATAAAAGTTACACATGAACACAAGGAAATATTCTAGAATTCTTATTCTACTCAATGTTATCCATAGTCTGTTATGATACAAGCACTCACATGCCTCTGCATAGGCAATAATATACAAGTAAAAATATTTCTGGTATTCTCAGATAGCATTCACGATCCATCTGCTGTCAGTAATAATATCCTTTGTTTCATTCCTTCTTCTGAAACTGACTTGAATTTCTGGCAGCACCTTGTCAACTGTTTTTAAATTTTCTTCAGCAAAATGTTACTTGAATATGATATAAATCCCATTAGATAATTTCTGCTTTGTGTAGGGTCATCTTTCTTTGAAGTAGGCACAAATATGAATCTTTTCCACTCAAGTAGGGAGATAGCTGCCTTTAAGTTTTCTTGACACAGGTTGGTGAGTGCTTCCAGTGCTGCATAAACTTATTGGAGCATTTCAATTAGTATATTATGAATTATTGGGCGTCCTGTTTTCTTTCTTCAACTAATACATTGTCAATTATTGGGGGTCCTGTATTCAGTGAAACTTGGACTTTTTCCTTCAGTATTATCAGTTCTTGATCATAAACTACCTTTTATAAATGAATGTCTATCGGTTCTTGTGGTACAGTGACTTCCCTCCATCCTTTTAATGTTTCCTGCCAGTTCAATACCCCCCCCCAATAGAATCCTTCAATAATACCACTGTAGCCTACAATTTTTCTTCAGTGTTTTCAACTTGAGGTATGCCAAGCATGTTCTTGCTTTGGGGCTTTCTAACTCTAGGTCTTTTTTCATTATCATATTGTATTTTGTCTTCTCAAATTCCCTTTGAAATTTTCTGTCCACTTATTTATTCCATCATATTTTACATTTGCTTTAGCTATTTACATTAAATAATAAGATTCAGAGCTTTTTGACATCCATATTCATCTTAATCTCTTGTACTTTTAATGACCTTTTGCTTTCTTCATGTATGATGTTTTTTGTGTCAGCCTACAACCTGTCAGGTTTTCCATCATTGGCAATAATTGTTTCAAATTTTTTCTTGGCATTCTCTAAATTCAGGTGAGATATACTCATGATCGTATTTTAGGTCTTGTGGATTTGCTTTATTTTTTTTTTCAAGTTAAAACTGAACTTACATAGGGGCAAATGATGGTATGTTCTACAGTTGGACCCTGGCCTTGATTTTGCTGAAAATATTTAATTTCTCCAATGTCTCTTTTCACAGACATAACCAGCTTAATCTCTGTGTATGCCATGTGCTAAAATCCACATACTTAGACTCTGCTTTTTCTGTTGAAAATGTCATTTGCAATGAAGAAGTTATTAGATATGCAAAATTCCATCATGTGTCCTTCAGCTTCACTTCTGTCACCAAGGCTATATTTTCCAACTATTGAATGTTTGTCTTTGTTTTCAACTTTAACATTCCAATGGCCAATAATTCTAAGAGCATTTTGATTGCATGTCTAATCAATTCCAGGCTGAAGAAGTTGGTAGAATTCTTTCATTTCCTCAATACTAGCTTTAATGATTGGTAACTAATTTGGATAATAGTTATATTGTTTAAATTTCTTTATAGGTATATAAATATTATTCTATCCCCAATAGCATTGTACTTCAAGATACATCCTGAAATGTCCTTTATGATATTGAATACAAGACCACTTATTCCTCTTGGACTTGTCATTTCCAGGGTTTGAAAGAACCAATATGACGCCATTTTAACTCACTTATTATTGTCATTTAGGTAACCCTGAGTTAGCTCTGACTTGGTGCAACCCTATGTACAATGGAACAAAACACTACCCAGATCAGCATCCTCCTGACAATCGTGCTTATGTTTTAACACATTTTGGGAGCCATTGTATAAATCCATCTCATCAAGTGCCACCTTCTTTAACACTGCCCCTCTGTTTTTAAGCATGATTGCTTTCTACAGGAGCTGAACTCACCTGATAACATGTTCAAATTATGGAAGACAAAGTTTCTCCACCCTTGCCTCTAAGGAGCGTTCTGACTGTACTTCTTCCAGAACAGAGTAGTTGGTTCTTTTGGCAATCTCATGGTACTTTCAAAATATTTCAACTAATTAATACCTAAAATCTGAATCGTTACGCATTCCATTTCACTCCTGCTTCATATATCCTTTGTTCCAATTACTATTGGGTATCTACAGCTGTTCCTTCTCATTTTGAATGGCATAAAATAAATATAGTTTTATTTAATCCTCACCACAGTGCTATAATATATAAAATATTACTGTGTACAATTATAAGAGAAGAATCATGAGGCACATCTTTTTTTTAATCATTTTATTGGGGGCTCATACAACTCATCACAATACATCCGTCTGTTGTGTCAAACACATTTGTTGCCATCATCATTCTCAAAGCATTTGCTTTCTACTTGAGCTCATGGTATCAGCTCATTTTTGCCCTCCCTCCCCGCCATCTCTCATTAACCTTTGATAATGTATGAATTATTTTTTTTCATGTTTTACACTGTCCGAAGTCTCCCTTCACCCACTTTTCTGTTGTCTCTTCTTCAGGGAGGGGGCTCTATGTGGATTCCCGTAATCTGGCTCCCCCTTTGTACCCCCCCCTTCCCCGGTATCGCCACTCTCACCACTGATCCTGAGGGGTTCATCTGTCCTGGATTCCGAGTTCCTATCTGTACCAGTAAACATCCTCTGGTCTAGCCTGATATGTGTGGGATCGTAATAGTGGGGAAAATATTTAAGAACAAGAAGAAAGTTGTAGGCTACATTGTTGCTATACTGACCCTGCCTGGCTTGTCTCCTCCCTGAAACCCTTCTGTAAGGGAATGTCCAGTTGCCTACAGATGGGTTTTGGGTCCCATCTACGCCACACTACCCCTCCTTCACAATTACATGATTGTTTTGTTCTCTGATGACTGATATGATTCCATTTATACCTCTCGATCACACAGGCTGATGTGTTCCTTCCATGTGGACTTGTTCTTCTGAGCTTGATGGCCTTTACCTCCTAGTTCTCTCCATTTCCTTTTACTTTCCTCTTGCTCCATTATCATGCACAGCCTTCATGTGGGTCAAACAAAACCCTTATTAGACAATTATCCTACAGATGTTAGTAAAAAACTAATGATTTCTGTATCCTCATCCTACCTCAAACCATTTTACATCTCTTCCTCGCTCACTGGATTCACTGCTGAGGACCATAGAGCACATCTTATAAACTTACCAAGGCCACTCTGCAGAAATGTAACTGTAATTCATATCAGGGTTTATCTCTCTTAGTTTTAAAAATATTAAGCAAGATTTTGAAATATTTAGTCTCTATTGAAAATTTTATAAAACAATATTAACATTCTTGTGCAGGGATACATTTTAATATTGAAGGGTGCCTTTGTCCAGAGAACAAAGCTGACACTCGAAGTTAAGTTAAACTGAAATCAATTGTTGCTATAGATCATCATTAGAAAAATTCCTTTTCCATATAGCTCATGGGTATATTTGAAGCAAGATGTGCAGGCTTCCAATATTTGTTAAATGTCTATTGTTCTTTGATTCAAGCTTGAATAATTGAAAGGGAGGGAATATAAATCTTGAGTCCTGCTTTGGAGATGCATTAAGATTCTATTTGGCTTGCAGGTGCCATATGTAGCAACTAGAAATAAAATATGTCCAGCTTTATTTGAATTTTCATTTAGCTGAAATTCAACTTAAATTGAGCAGTTTGTATTTTATCTGACAACTGCAATGGAAATTCATCTTGCTTGCATATATTTTATGTCCTTCTGTGTTCCCTTTGAGTTCTGTTCCCCTTTTGGGGTAGTTAAATTTGTGTCAACTTATCCAAAATCATTAACAGTGTAGCAGTGATATTGCCCCCTAAAATGGCCTGGTGATGCTTCTGGATGGCAGCGATCTTTAATACCAAAAAATCAGAATTGTACAGAACCGGTTCCTCCTTTCTCCCTCAATCTCAGTCTGTCCTACGGGCCTGGGTGAGAATAAACCCAGCGAGATGAGTTGACTGTAACAGTGGCCTCAAAAATAGGAACCATTGGTAGGCTAGCATAGGAACAAACAAGATTGTGCACGTGGAGTCATGGTAGAAATGAGAAGGGCGCCAAATTGACCTCCTCTGCCTTTCCTATTGCCATAACGCGAGATTCAGACATGCCTTCGCACTCTTTCCTGCTCGACCTACTTCTCTCTGGCCCTTGACTTCTCAGACACGTGATCCCTTTGCCTGCTCTTTCATGGGTCAGTCAATAAATGGATGCAGAGTTTTAGGTCCTCACTAATCTTTGCCAACAGACTGAGAAGAAAACTACCTAGCTGACAAAGTATATGGGAGATGCATCCATGCCTCCCCCATGATAAAGTGATACAACAGAATGTAGATATTATCTAGCAATATAATTAATATCACATAAATAATGTTCAACTTCGACTTAACCATGTCTCTTTTTAAAAGACCACCTCCCCACTACCTCCCATAGGGTAGTAGTAAGAAAAACTGGTAGATATATTTCATCTAATAAATCATACTGATTGACCATGATAGACTACATCTCCTGTGATTTCTTTAATCTTAGAAGCCATAATACACTATGAACATAATAATCTTAAATCTATGAACAACCTGTTTCTCCCTAGCTATATATAAGATATGTCGCATAAAAAAACTATTAAGACACATATTTCAGAACATTTTTCTTTATGTAACCGAAATGCAAAGAAAACATAGCTGTAATCTAATTCCTAAAATATGCACTGTTATTTGCACTTATTTAATATGCACTTAGTTTGAAGACTGAAATGCCTCCTTGCAGTCTTCCCTTAGCATTTATTTCTGCATGAAGATATGTTTTATGCTCTCATTTCTGTGATCTTTCTAATTGTTAAAGAAAAAAAATGACAAATTGGAGGTGTTTTGTTTTCACTCTGTCCCTAGACAGCAGGAGACCAATTTGTGCTCAAAGCAGAACTCTTCTTTCCTTGTTCTTTTTTCTGTTTCTGAACTTTGTATTTATGGATTTGAGCTGATTTCTCAACTAGCTCATTATGACTTCTTGTCATCTTCCACTATGATAAGACACTTTTCTTCTGATTTTATCAGGTTTGTTTCCATATATTTTGTATAAAGGCATAAAATATGAATATATTGGAATGATTCTTTTGTAAATACATTGTTTTATTAAGGTGTAGATATTCACTTAACTGGAATTGTTAGGCATAGACTATTGTTGCTTTGTTCACTTATAGAATATTATGTTTAAATGAGGCTGACATATTTTGAGTTTAATGCATATAAGTTTTATCCTGTTAGATACAAATGACTTTATTATTGTTTTGTTTTTTTAAAAATGTGTACAACTAACCTGAGTCCTGATGTTGCAGTGGACTGCTTCCAACTTCTTGCGATTGAAACTGTGCTGCAATGAACATTGAGGCACAGATGACTGCTCGTGGATTCTTACTTGCCTCTTCTGGGTATATGCCCAGTAGAAAGACTGTTGGGTCATATGATAGTTCAATTTCCATCTGTTATCTCAAAGTTTTGTTACAATCCACACAAATACTTTGGCATAATTAATAAAGCATAAATAAATAACTTTCTGGCATTACTTCCTTTCAGTCATGATTGATCTGACATGAGCAATGATATGCCTTTTTTCAAGTCCTCTTCTGAATCCTGCCTGAGTCTCTGACAGTCCTTCTCAATGCACTGCTGGGGCCACTGTTGGATCATCTTCAGCAAAATTTTCCTTTCATGTCCTATCAATGATAGTGATCTGTAAATTGAGCATTCTGTTGGGTTAACTCTTTTATGGGTATAAATATGGATATAATCCAGTCAGCTGGCCAAGTAACTGTATTCCAAATTTTCTGACACAGACAAGTGTTTCAGGTTTCCTTTGTTGAAAATTTTCTATTGGTAGCCCATCCTTTCCTGAACCCTTGTTTTGCACTAATGCGGGGGTTGGCAAACTCTTAAGCTCAAAGAGTCAGTCTTGTCACTCTTAACAACTTGAAAACACGTAAGAGCCTTAAATATGTTTTTGCAAACAAATGAAATCACCGTGATCTGAAATCAGAACCTTCAAATGTTTTCAATGCTACTTCAATGCCTCTGAAAAGCCCTTGCGGCTTGAGAACCACAGCTCACTGACCACGGAGCTAATGCACTCAATGTAGTTTGAACTTCTTCCTTCAGCACCATGGGTTCCTGCTCATATGCTTCCTCCTCAAATGGTTCAACATTGACTATTTTTGGTATAATGACTCTATTCTTTTCATCTTCTTTTGATGTTTCCTCTATGAATTAATTTTTTTCTATAGAAACTTTCAATATTGTAATGCAAGGCTTTGATTTTTTTTCTTGAGTTCTTCCAGTTTAAGATACACTGAGCTTATTATTCCTTGTTGGTTGTCTAAATATAGGTCTTTGCACATGTCAGTATAATATTTGACACTGTCTTCTTAAGCTGCCCTTTGAAATTTTCTAGTTTCTAGTTTCTATTCAACTCTTTACTTCATCAATTTTTCATTTATCTACTCTTCAAACAGACTTAGCGACCAATCAGACAGAAAAACCCTTTTTAGGCTACAGAGGACTTTGCTGGATGGCCCTGCACATACAGGAGGTGATTTTGTGGAAGTTTGAACACAGCTGTGTTGCTTTTGGTGATGTGCTGATGGGACAGGAGAGAAGGATTTACTGCTCCCATTTTATTCATCACTATAATTGTCTTGTCCACCAATGTCATCTTTTTCTTTGCCCATTCCTAGCTGCTGGTATTAGTAGAGTCATTTTTCCATTCTCTCTACCTACTCCCTTTTCTTCATTAAATTTTTTTTTTTATTTTTGAGGAAGTTTCACCTCTGGATAGCTGAAGTACTCAAGAATTCCATTTAAATTTAGTTTAGTCTAGTACATGCTATCTGACTTCACCATAATTTCCACATGGGCAGCCTTCTTCTAGTTTCCTCAAGTACTGTGCATTGGAGTGGTAGATATCAGAAAAATTCAACATGTCCTCCAGGCTTAGACCTTTGGATCCATATGTCCCATAAAAGTTGATGTCAAAATTCCTCAATATTTTTGCTGACTGTTCTGCTCTGCTTCCTTCAAGAACATCCACTCTTCATCTCCTACCCTGCATCTAGGGCCTCTGTGAAATCTTTGTGTTCTTATTGGGCGGCCTACCCTCAAGTGTTAGAGCGTATCAGTATCTAGTGGCTGGAAGTCACCAGTTCGGACACTCCATGTGAGGCATTTAGTTCTGTGCAATCAATGCCTCTGCTCAAGTGCTGACCCAAGACAGGTAAGCTAGAAACAATTGTACAACAAAAGAAAAAAGATTAAGAGAAATTAGGGGGGGCCGATTTTTTAACCTTTATGGTTATATTCTATTAAAATTATATTTGATACCTGACATTTTACATATGTGTTTTTCAATATTTGTTTAGAGCTTCCTCCATTGCTTTATATTTGGAAGTAGATATTAATAGTCAAAAGGGTACCTCAATCATATTTTTGGAGAACAAAACACTTAGTGTAAAATCAATAATCCATCTGTGTAGGATACTAAGAGATGATGGTGTTTATGGGGGCGAGTGCTACCTACACATGTGGAAGAAACCAAAGCACAAACCATATCTTTTCATAATGTTCCTTGTATTCAGCCCTGGTTTCATCATTCAATAAAGACATATTCATTTTTTATTATAAGGATCACTCTTTCTTGCCTTTGGTGGTTAAGCAATTGAAGTTAATCTCTTAGAAAGAATTCTCAGTTGGATTGATGTAAGATGGAAAAAAGTCATTAAGAGAATATTAACAAAAGAAACTCCTTCAGGGTGAGAGGGAAAGCAATTATGGTATTAGCACCTTGTCAAACAAAGCTGTTGCAACGAGCAAAATGTTTTACCTCTGACATCTCACAACAGAATTATGCAAGAGTATAAATTTTGCAAGCCTATTGTTTTAGGAAGACAATGACAAGCATTTGTTGTGGAGTCCTGGGATACTGGGGTCATAAGAATTTTTTTAAGAGGTCATTGGATTATATGTCAACTTGAACATGTATGAAAGTGTAGGGATGGAATCCAACCTAACAATCAAGTCACAACTTGATGATACCTCCTGGGAGATGTGGTCCCACTGGGGATCCCTCCTCTCTCTTGCACTTTGCCTTCTTTCTTGCTGGCACTCAATGTCTTCCTCCAAGGGTGGCTCCATGTGTTCCGCCCAGCCTAGGAACAAACTTGTGAGTGGTGCTTACCCAGCAATGCTTGAACCAATCTTGGATCTGAGCAACTCTGCCCCGACCAACCTATGATTCCCTGAGGCCCCCTTCAACTATCCTCATCATCTGTGTTTGGCTACCTGAATCTGAAGGTAGCTCCAGTTCGCATGGAAATTACACTGGACTGAGATGTCTTATTGATGTTAAATTGCTTCTAACTATAGGGTTCTTTCTTATACATATATAAAGGTCCCTAATTTTACTTCTCTAGACAACCCAGCCTAACACAAATACCAAGAGTCCACCCTGGTAGAATAGCTGGCTCCTGGATGTCTCCTGAAATGTGAAAGAAATACTCTTAGTTGTCATAAAATCTTAGCCAACTATTAGAGTATCCAGGAAAAAGTGGGCCACAAGAGGGAACACAAAAATTGACTCATGAAAGAAAATGAAGCAAGCAGAATTTTGCATCCTAATTTTTCTTATCTCCTGTTTGGTTTTCAAGAGAGTGGTGGCCCAAATTAAACGAGATAGCACTTCACACCAACACTGAAAGTAACATTTTAAAAAGAAAATAATAAATGCTTGAGAGGATGTGGAGAGATTGAAACACTCTACCTTACTGATAGGACCATAGAATTGTACCATCACTATGAAAATCAGTATGATTTTCAATCATAAAACAAATGCAAGTACAATTATCTTCTGATCCTGCAATATTTCATTTATAAATATTCCTAAAAATAAAGAACATTTATGAGCAGACATATGCACACACCTATGTTTACCTATATTGTAGCAATTTCCATTATAGTAAAAAAGAGAAAAAACAAAACTGGAATGATAGAAGAATGAATAGACAAACTCAGATCACATTCATACATTGAAATACTAGGCATCAATAAAAAATGACAGAGCTCTTAAACACTGTGAGACATGGGGAAAACTAGAGAACATTATGCTTTGCAAAGTTGGACAATCTCATAAAGTTGAATATTTAATGACACTATTATTATAAGGAAAAATAGAGTACAAGAAGAGGGGATTTCCCATCAAAGGATAAGTCTTTGAAGATGAGGAAGAGACCAGGGATGGGGGAAGGGCAGGGAGAGAGGAGGTACAGGAAATTATGAGGAAGGGAGGGAGGAATGATGGGAGAGGTGGGGAAAAGAAGCATATAAAATATATATTTATATTTATCAGGGATTTAAAGGCTACTATTACTGATTCGATCTGATGAGATTGGCTGTGATGGACACAGAATATATTTTTCTTTCCTAATAACCCACATTGGTTTGATGGGGACATTGAACCCTGGAATTTCAAAGCACATAATATGTTCCAAAAGCCATGCCAGAGGAATGCCATATGGAAACCCCACTAGGTGAACAAAACTCTAAGACTGAAAGTACATGGTGTATAAAGAAGCAGAAGACAGCTTGTGGCAGTCATGTGCTTATGTTAATTTTATGATTGAAATGTAGGGGTGGAGTCTAGTCTGTTAATCTGGAGAGAGCCATTGAGTAGCCGATGAGGCCTCTGTGTGGGCATGGCTTTCACCTGAGACTCCTGGGAAATCTTGTGATATTTCCCTCGTGAAGATGAGAAGCAATCTTCCCCAGTTGTTGAGAGTTAGTTTCAGAGATGATTAACCACAGGCAACACAGGATGGCGGCGTCCGGGAGGCTGGAGTAGCCGGTGGAGAGACAACGTGGCTTTGCCCTGATGGAGCCAGACCTCTGAGGCAGGGGCAGCCACATGGAGGCCTCTGCCAGCGATGAATTGCTTCTGCCACCACGGGATGCTGTTGATGGACCCTGAGCCCTGGAAGCGAGGAGCCATGGAGAGACCCCTGTTGGTGCCAGGACTCTGCACCCACTGACCTGTGACTTCATGAGTCAGAAGGAGACTTTATGGACTGATTTTGGGCAGAGGGGTTAATATCGGACTTGTGACTTTGAGCTGGACTGGGCTGGGATGTTTTCTCAATGTCCTGTTCCTCTTGAATATAAAAACATTCCTTGTATCCATATGCGTGCCCTTGAATTTGTTCCTCTAGTCTACCCGGACTAACACACAGCTATACGAAGAGTATTGAACGGTCAGTGACAGGCCAACACTTATTATTACTTTAATACCCTACTTGCCATATTAAGTGTGTCTTATTCTGGCAGATCTGTGTCTGAAATGATCAGTGAATATTACTGTAAATTTGGCCTGAGCACCAATTCCCATTGTTTGTGCAAGCAGTGTCCAATCACATGATTTATTCGGTACAAATGAATAATCCATGTATTGCAATTTATAGCTAGCCAACATTTGTTCAATCTCTTCCTCTCAATAGTGTTTTAAAAGTTTAGTTCCGTGGGCTAATCAATGACACAATAAATAGAAGTCCTTCTGTTCCCATAGGTTTCATAAATTAACAAGGACGTCTTTAGAAAGAACCAGAGGCAGATAAAAATGCATAGATTCAATACATTTTGGAGTCATACTTAATCCTACCTGCAATCTAAGAACAGCTAGTGCTTATGACATGGCTTTGTTTGATACTTGCCTTCATGAAGGGCACAAAAAAGATATGGGTGCTATAGCAAAAAGTGAAGAAATTAAATGTTGCCCAGCTATCAGGAAGATTAGCTTCTGGGGTCTTTAAGGCTTATTTTCTTTCTTTCTTTTTTTAAAAAAAAAATTTTTGGCATCACTGCCCTCTGGTGGTCATGGGAGCTACCCAGCTTTGCTGCTGCTGGATTTTGAAGCGCCAAAGCAGTGGCCCGCAGTCCCGCACTCAACCACTAAGCCACCAGGGCTCAGCCCTAAGGCTTATTTTCAAACAAACAGCCATCTAACTGAGAGGACAACTACGTCCAATGGAAGAAGTACACAAACTTCTTATCCAAGGATTGTAAATCATATAATCCAAATGTGAAGGGGATCATAGTATCAGAGCTTCAATCAGGAGATTCTGGTGTGCAGAAGGCTACGGATGATGGTGCAAGCCCAAAACACATTTGCAGGCTTACATACAAAGCTGAAATCCTTGATCTTCATCAGCAAACACTTCAGGTCCTCTTCACTTTCAGTAAGCAAGGTTGGTCATGTGCATATTCCAGCTTGTAAATAACCCTTCCTCCAATCCTGATATTGCATTTTGCTTAAAATATTCCAACTTCTCTGATTACTGGCTCAATATACATATTAAATATGCTTCTCCATCTTCTCTTCCTACCGATGTATTCCATTTTATTTCTGTGTATTTCAACTGGGGAAGTATACATATATAGCCTCTTTTTGTTTTGTTGGGGGGGGGGGGTGCGTTTGTGATGAAGTCATTGGTCTTAAAAATTCTATGATGCAATCCTTAGCTTCATTTCTATCGCCGAGGCCATGTTTTCAAACTTCCTCTTTGTTTCCAACTTTTGCATCCCAATTACCCATAATTATCAATGCATTTTGATTGTATATTTGAGCAATTTCAGACTATCGGTAAATTATCAGTAAAATTTAGACTGAAGTATTGGTTAGTGCATAATTTGATTAATAGTTGTATTGTTAGGATTTTCTTATATGTGGATAGATAATATCCTGTCACAGACAACTTTGCACTTAAAGATAGATCTGGAAATGTCCTTTTTGATGATGAAGGCAATGTCATTCCTTTTAATGTGTCATCCCCAGTATCATTAGCCATATGGTTTTCTGATTAGAAATGGCAAAGTGCCTAGGATACCAATCTGTATACATTCCATTTTCATTTTTAATGACTTTCAATTTTTCTAGATTCTTGCTGCCTATGTTCCAAGTTCTGATTACTAATTCATGATACTAATTCATGTTTACAGTTGTTTCTTCTCATTTTGAACTATGCCCCATCAGCAAATGAAGGTCCCAAGGTTCCCAAAGTCTTTATTCAATCCATGTCATTATGGTTGATTTTACTTTGAGGAAACAGCTCTTCTTCAATCATATGTCTGCTAATGTTCTGCTTATTTTCATGAGGCTTTCAGTATTTGACATGCTATCCACAAGGTTTTTAGTGGCTAGTTCGTTTGAGGTAGATAACTTATTCTTTCTCCATATTCTATCTAGAAGTTCTCCTAAAACCTGTTCATTTAGGATAACCCTAACATTATTTGAAACTCCAGTGACATAGCTTCCAGCATGGCAGCAACATCCTGGAACACACTAGTATGATAAACTCACAGACAAATTAATAGGTACTCAGGATTAAATTCAGACTTTTCTGGATATATTTTCCTAGCATAGTGGAACTCTGTTCTACTCCTTCTGGGCCATCTTTTCTGATTCTCAGCATCTTACCCCGCCTCAAGAATCTCAGTTGCAACAACAACAAAAAATATTTTTAAATGTTTTAATATGATCTCAAAAGTTTATTTTAAGTTAAACATGAACAAAAACTAAAGCCTGGCATCTTCTTTTAATTTTTATATGTGCTTCACAATTCTAATTTATATAGACAGGTGCATATACCTCCTTTACTGGGGAAGAATCTCATAAGAAAATATAAGACAAAGAGTAATGTTTTAAGCAAAATAACCCCAGTTAATGTTTATTGTTCATTTAGTATGTGCCCATCCTGAGACAAGAGTCATGGATTATCTCATTTAATCAGGAGCATAGTTACCAGAAGTGTACACTGCTACTACTTGTATCTGTTGGTAATGAAACCAGTAAAGAGTCCTGATATGTTTTTAGGTATATATGTTGCTCATTAAAAAATATATATGTATAGTTGCTATTTTAAGAAGTTAAAGATGATGCTGGTAAGTAAAGGTGAAATGAAATTCTAGCCTAGAGAGTTTACCCCAGAGCCCGCTCTTTTATTGCTTATATTTTCAAAATATTTTATTTATCAAGGGGTTAATATAATTACCGTGGTGTTTTGGGAAGATTAGTCTGGCATCAGCATGGGAGCCTAGAGGGGGATTATTGGCTCAGAGGTTATTTTAGTCTTTCAAATGTGAAGTGCTGCAGGCAGAAGCCAAAGTGGAGTTCCTGGAGGGTGTAGCCTAGTGAGCTGGCAGACTGCAAATATCAGGGAGAGGCAGGGGCATTTCTGATTAGCAGTTGGAGAAACTCACGTAAAATAGTTGCCTCTGGAAGTGCTTTCCAAATGTCCTGGGCACAAAATCACCTTGGGACATTTGTTAAAATTGAGAGTTCTAAGCTCAACTCAGCAATTTAGAAGAATGATTTTCCAAAAGAGTTTAAAATAAATACTAAATCAATGAGGTATCCAGGTTGTTTTAGTGATCTGGTAAACAGAAAAGCTGCTCTGAGGTACACTTGTTAAATTTTATTTTATGTATTCCTTAATTATAATGCGATTTTTCTTAATTCATCAGCACAATGTAACTTTTTTCTTTTTCCACCTCGGGAGTTAATGTGCAGAGAGGGTACCAGTTAGGAAAAACTGGTTCTCTGTCCAATTACTAAATTATCCACTGATTTGAAATGTGAGGTACTATCACATCAGTGTTCACGGAAGTAAGCCTTATTGATTTTGTGCCATTAGACATGGCATAAAGTCAGATATTGTAATTCAACCATTTAATGGTGACAGAAGGGAAGAGAAAGTGTGAAATCCTGACCCAGACATCTTCCAAGATTTTATTTGCATTTATCAGCCAATGCAGTTGTGTTAGTCTGGGTTGACTAGAGAAACAAAATTCATAAACATACATATGTATATGAGAGAGTTTTATATAATGGGTAATTGTACATTAAGAGAACATCAGCTCAAAGTCTTAAGTCTGATATTAGCTCATATTCCGATACCAGTGTATAAAATCATCTTCAGACTGATGAAACACATGCAATGAGGCTGAATGCAGGATGATCACAGGCCGGGGGTAGAAGTCATGGGATCCGAAGGCATTGTAAGCATCTGAGTGCTGGCAGAAGTCTCTCTGCGGTTACGCCAGCTTCAAAAGTCTCCTACCATCAGGGTAGGTCCTCAGATATGTCCCACAGAAAGCCAGCCTTGTCAGTAGAGCACGTCCAATGGAGTGACCAGCGAGAGATAGTGTCTCCCGCCTCCAAGAAGGAATCACCACATTCCCCAGAATTCTCAGGAGAAGGCCATTCCCACATGGAGGTCTCATTGGCTATCTCCAGATTGACAGGCTAGGTCCCACCCCTACACTCTAAGTCCTCAAATTGACAACAGATTAAGTGACTGCCACAACAGTCAATTGTAAAATAAAGCAGAGTAATGATGGAGATCATTTCCTTAGCATACTCAGTGGAAAGTCAACCCAAGTTTTTCATATTTGGCAGACTCAGGCTTTATTAGACCCATATTTAGAATTCAGTTCTTAAAGGTGGGCTCAGGTTTTAAGCAATGCCTACTTTTTTAGCTTAGAAGTTTTTCAGCATTCCTGATGTTAAGCACTATTGTGTATAAGACCCTATATACAACAGAATGAGACACTGCCCCATCCTATTCATCGCTTATACTTGTTGTTCTGACCAATGTTGCAGACACTATATCAATGCTTCTCAGTGGCGGGGTCTGCCTCTTTTTTGCTCACCCTCTACTTTACCAACCATGATGTATTACTCTGGGATCTGGTCCCTCCTCCCAGTATGTCCAGTCTACATAAGAAGAAGCCTGGCCACCCTCCTTCCTAAGAAACTCTCTGGCTATCTATACGTCCTCTAAAACAGCTTCCTTCCTTCTTCTTCCTTCTTCCTTCTTCTACAGCATCTTTCCTCATTCTGGTGGCCTGAGATGCAGTCACCATTATTCTCCAACACCATAAAGGCATCCGTGTATCTCTGACCCAGAATTTGCATGCATAAGAAGCAAGTGAAAGTACCATGGCTTGGTTCAGGGGCTCCTCAATCCTCCAAGTGACTTGTTTGCTTTTCAACAATTTAAAGAGGTCTTTTGTAGCAGAATTTGCCAGTATAATAACTTGTTGAATACTGCTTCCGTGGACATTGTGAATACAAGGCAAAATTAGATCCTTGAAAACTTTAATATTTTATTCTATTTATCATGGTGGTGTTGCTTATTAGTCTAGTTGTGAGGATTTCCGTGAGGATTATGTTCAGCTGCAGTTCTTCCTGAAGGCGCGAGTCATTGGTCTTCATCAGTAGGTGTTTCAGGACCTCATACTTCAGTAAGTAAGGTTATGCAACTTGCATATTCAAGACTCTTAATGAGCCTTCCTCCACCCTGCCCCTGTGTTCTTCATGGAGTCCAGCTATTGGAATAATCTGCTCAGCATACAAATTGAATACGTACGCTACCACCCTGACACACATGTCTTCTGATTTCTAACCACACATCAACTCCTTTTTCTGTTCCCTGATTGCCTCTTGATCAATATACAGTGTCCATATGAGCACAAAGAAGTTTCCTGGTATTCCCATTCTTCCCGAGGTTATCCATAATTTGTCATCCACACAATTGTATGCCTTTACGTAGCCCATAAAATACAAGAAAACAATATTAAAAGGTTTCAGTGTTCTCATTGATTGAAGAGAAAAATCAATGTTATTTTTGTCAAGATAAAATCAACTTAATTTTTTCAAATTAAAACCAACTTGATAGTAAATAAAATATAATATGCTGTTTTGCCTATAAATACCCTCATTAATTCCATATATGATAATAATTAAGCATTTGGAAGCAGATATTTCTAGTTCAAACTTTATTGGGTTAAGTAGCAGGAAACTTCAAAATTTTCATGGAGAATTCTATTTTATTTTAAGTCCATTTATCCAAAACTTTTGAAGTCCCCTCGTATTAATTATACTCAAGGAATCCCACAAGAAGTACTTTTACAACATACATGTATAAAAACTAAGCTTATATTCTTTTTATAGTATTTCTTATATTAAGCACAAAGTTATTATTTTTTTATATTTTTATATTTCAGCCATTCTGAGAATTGAAGACATATCCTCTCAGTTGTTTCTTTCATTATTGGTCAAAATGAATCAAAAATATTGTTCACTGTCCATTTATATATTTTCTTCTATGCATTTTTACATGCACAAGTCCTTTGGAAGATTTAAGAATTAGATTAATTCGTTATCCTTTAAAAATAGATATTAATCTTATAGTGTCTGTTATTTTCCCAGTTGGTGCTTTTCTTTAGAACAGTTAATATTTATTTTTAAACACACTTAAGATTTAAATGTTCATGTAATCAATAGTTCCTGGTTGCCTCTGAGCTTTACCAAAATAGCTAACTGCACTTGTTAACTTGTTATGTGACAAGGTCTGTTTCATGTGCTACATTTATTATCCAGTGTAAACTGAACAATAGTCTTATTGGTAGGCACTATTTTTACCCT
Organism: Nesogale talazaci; assembly: GCA_004026705.1. Lineage (NCBI taxonomy): Eukaryota > Metazoa > Chordata > Mammalia > Afrosoricida > Tenrecidae > Nesogale > Nesogale talazaci. The sequence continues at coordinate 118,557 of PVJH01000368.1, forward strand.
CCTTTTATAAAACTGAGGCCTTGAGATATTGAGTAACGTACTAAAGAGTCACATAGATGAGAAGTAAATCAAACCCAGAAACTCTGACCTCAGAGTGTTCTGTTGACCATTACAGGAAATATCTCTTATGTTCCAATATAATAAAAGTATGTTTGCACTGTAAACCTATTGGTTTTCTTTTAATGTTCTACTTATTAACTCCATCTGAAATTTTTTTGGTACAATTTATTGTAGACAACTAAATTTATTTCTCTCACAGATCGTCAACTTACATTTACACTTGTAAACATACATTTCACAACTATTTGTTCATATCTGCATAAAAACTATTTGCTCATGTCTACATAAAATTTGCCTATCCACAATAAAACATAAAGTTATTTACTTATTTTGCTTCTTTGATTACCGTATATACTCATGTGTGAGCCAAGTTTTATGATAAAATTAGGTGCCTTGGCTGATATTTGGAGATGGCTTATAATTGAGTATATACAGTATTTCCCTTATTATTGCTGTTCTTAGATGCCGTCAAGTGGATTCCAGCCCACGCAGACTCTATGTGCAACAGATCTATTCACTGGCTGATCCTGGGCCAGCCTCACTATTATCCCTATGCCAGAGCCCATTGTTGAAGCCACTGTGTCAATTCTTCTGGTGGAGAACCTTCCTCTTTTCGTTGCCCTTCCACATTACCAGACACGGTGTCCTTCGTCAGGCCTGATCTGTCCCAACATGTCCAAAGTATGTTAGACAAAATCTGACCATTTTGTCCCTTCTCGGGTTTGTTCATAATAAGCTATGATCTACTCAGTCCAATGTCTCCATAGTCAAGGAACCCCAAGTAAGCATCCTCGAGCACACTTTTCCTTACCTGATCTTCCTGTGACCAAGGATTTGAAATATAAGAAGACTGGCTGGGAAATGATCTGAACTTTATGCTTAACATTTGTAAGAAGTTTCTGTGCAATAGATTCCTGTATGAGTTGGATGTTGTATGAATAATCTAGTTTTCCTTTTTCTTTAAGTATTTTTTATTGGGAGATAATACAGATATCATGTTATTCCATAGTTCAATCACATCAAGCTCTATTGAACAATTTCTACCACAAGCATTTTCAAAACATCTCTTTGTCAGATTCCATATCATAACTATCCTCAAGGAGTTGATCAAAATTTGCCTTTGTGTCCTACTCCCACTCCCAGAGGGCAATGATGGCCCCCCAAAAAAAATTTTGCCTTTGTGTTTGGTCCTCAATCCATGCCTTTTGTAATTTTTCTGTATCTGAAATGGGTTCTCTTTAATTTTTCACCTTCTTATTTAGCTACTATGATACTTCTAAATAAATGTTTCTCCTTTGCCTCTTGCTGCTACTATAAAAAGTGTTATTTTTTGTTGTATTTGAGGGCCATAGGACATGTCACAGTGATATATATATATATATATATATATATATATATATATATATATATTAGGCATCACTGCCCCAAGTGGTGGGAGTAGTAGCTCTGTGGAGCTCACGGTGTTATTTTTAAGAGAAAATTAAATGAGAAAACACTGCAACCCTCAAGAGACACATACATGATTTGATTTCACTTTCTAAAAGTGAAAACATTCACTGTTACATAGTAAACTCTCTGGGTACAAAGTAAAATTCTATACATATATAAACCTGTAATCTAGGTACTTATTATGACTATCAATATACAATATTATAAGATACAGATATATTTGGGGGATATGACCATTACATGCCTGGCAGAATAATGATTTTTGTATAAAAGACCTGAGATGCATGCAGTGTGTGAGAGAAAATTTTGTTTTCTCATGTCTGATTCTGTAAACTGTATTTCTAAATTCTTTGATAAATTTCTGGGACCGTGGATATATATGTGCCCCAACTTGCCAAGAACAGGACCCTATGCAGTGAATGCCTCTAATTAGTATCCTCCTCTCCATTTTATAAGTGGAAAAGATGAGGTAAAATACTCCTCTAATAAGCTACAGTCTCAGAAACCCACTCAGGCAGTTCTGCTCTGTCCTGTATGATTGCTATGAATCAGAATTCACTCGATGACACTGATTTTGGTTTGGTTAGGGTTTTCTCCATTTTATTGACTGAATTTTAGCTATGCAAAAATAGAGTTATGACTTCTTATTAAAATCTTCTTATTAAAAAAGTGTGGGTGGGCTGAGCCCTGGTGCCGTAATTGGTTGAGTGCGGGACTTCAGCCCTTGGACTTGGCAGTTCAAATCCAGTAGCTGCTCTCAAGAACAGTTCTGGGTTGCTCCCACGACTACCAGAGGACAGTGATGCCCTCCCAAAAGAAATCATGTGGAAATTTGTAAAACATAAAACAGAAGTATGTGATACCATGTTTTCACTCAAGAATTTTGTTTAATGTCTTAAAGGATAGATTTGAAATACAAAACTTGCTGTTTGAATGTTTCCTCAAACTAGTTAAAAAGTGAAGATCATTAGAAATGGAACACTCTTTATTTCTAAGATGTGGCTCAAAAGAGAAGAAAGAAATATAGGGGGTTATCCCTTTCTCCAGAGTAGACACTGTGATTTAAAATTACCTTTGGTAAAATAAGGCTATTTATAAAATTAAGGCTATGGATCTGGCTCCACAGTTGAAGACTCTGCAAAATCCTCTTCAAAGAAAACTTCTGGGGAAAACTGGAAGAGACTCAAGAACTTGATTCTCTATCTTCCTTTAGGAGCAAAATTTTCTACAAATTACACTCTGGTATTTCAAAGGGAGGAATTGCCCTGGAGAACACCATAGAAAAAGCCACAGATGCTGTGTTTAATGGAAGGACACTTGGGAAGCTACCCCTTCCCTCAACCCCCCAATAACCAATAACACCATTAACAAAGGGCAGTGATAAAATCATATCTATTGAGAACAATATTCAATATAAAGGGATTGAGACAAACACTAACAGGATGGATAAGAAAATATGAGCCATTAACATGCTGCTTACAAGAACTGCTCCTTGAATATAAAGATAGCAAAAGATGAAAACTTATTGGGGGAAAATACATATCAAGCTAATGATAATAAAACAGACCATAATAAGATAATACGAGAATTCATTACCTCCCTTTAAATCAAAGACAGATCAACTAGAAAGAAAATTAACAGCCACAGAAAAACTAAACACAATCACCTTGGTCTGTTTGACATATACAGAACACTTCACCCAACAAAAATAAAATGTACACTTTTTCCTACTGCACATGTAGCACATTCTAGAACAGATTATATATTGGATCATAAAGAGAGCATTAATAAATTTTAAAATGTTTAGATACTAGAATTGGTCATCATTCTCCCCTTCCTTTTCTGAGTTCTACCTCTTTTTCTAACATAGATTCACAACACACTAGTGTTCTGACCTAATCTTTTGAGTTAACATTCTCAATTTGATTCCATTTGTTATTAGTGCCAGCTCATAAGGACCTATGTACAGCAGAATTAAACACTCTCAGCCCTGCCCTCTCGTAATTTTTATGTGTGAGCCCATTGCTGCAGTCACTAAGTCAATTCCTCTCATCAAGGGTCTTCTTCTTAAAGGTGCTGTCCTACTTTATCAGGCCTGATGTCGCTCCTAAGAACCAACCTCTCCTAACAATAGGTCAAGGATGTGAGACAAATTCTCACCATCCTTGCTTCCAAGAGACATTCTGACTACTTTTACCGAGACAAGTTTGTTTCTTGTTCTAGAAGTCCATAGTACTTCCAATATTCTTAGCACCATAATTTAAATGCATCCATTCTTCTTAAGACTTCCTTACTCAATTCACATTAATATGTGAGTTATAATCCAATTGGCTCATTTCAGCACCTATCCTGCTGTTCACATTAAGATGAGACACTTAAAAGTGTCATGGCTTCAGTGAGGTGCACCTCAATCCTCAAAGTGATTTTATTGCTCTTCAACATTTTAGAGAGATATTGCACGACAGATTTCCCCAGTGCAATATGCCATTTGATGTCACTTGATTGCTGCTTCCACAAGCAGTGATTGTGGTTTCCAATAAGAAAAAAATCCTTGACTTCAATATTTTCTTCATTATCAAGTTATTATCAGTTAATGCAATTTTGAGGATTTGTGTTTTCCTTATATTGAGCCCCAATCCATATTAAAGGTAATATCCTTTGATCTTCACCAGCAAGTGCTTCACATCCTGCTGGCTTTCGGAAAGCTAGGCTGTCTCTGCAGATTACAGGTTGTGAATGAGCCTTCCAATCCTGCTGCCAACTTCTTCATATGGTCAAGCTGCTCTGATTTTTGCTCAGCATGCACAATGAGCCCATAGGTGAAAGAATCTGCCCCTGATACATACCTTTTTTTTAAGTGAGAAAGATTTAAAGAGCAAAGTGCATCTCAGTTATGAAGTGGGTTCCCTCAAAATTTGAGGAAGCTGGTAACATATAGCTGTATGACATTGAATTTTATAGGGAACAGATGGCAGTATCCAAATGACTCATTTCAGCATCTGTCCTGCTTTCCTGTTCACTTTTATTCTTGCATCCTTATTGGTTCTTATTCCAGCATAATGGCTCATATCTTAACCACAGTTTGCGTACCTCATCACTATGTGGGATAATATCAGTCAATAGATTATCTGGAAGAGATCTCTGAAATAGATTATGTGAGGCACTTTGGGATGGGATATTCAGACCTCTAATTGACCCTGCCATGGACTGATAGATTGATTCAGGTTAGGTGGTATTGGAATAAGTCATCTGCACATGATTAGTGGAACGGTGAGGGATTCGGGGTAGGTCATTGAGGTCACACACTTCATTCAGGTCTCTATCTGACCCTGTCTACCTCCTTGAAAAGAACAGGACTCTGAATTCATTCAGTATATTGGATGGTGGCCAATCTAGTGACTTTCAACTGAGTTGGGAATGCGGAACCTTTTGCTTTTGCTCTGAGTTCACTTGCCTTAAACCTGTCTTGCCTTAAACCTGTCTTCCAGCTTGAGTGTGCTGGAACCATTCTTGTTCATCACAACTATTTTTACATGGAACTGATGCTATCTGGAAGAGACAAATGTGACCAACAAGTTAAAGATACTTGAGCTGAAGAACAAAAAGCACATAGTTTGTTATTGATTCCACCATAGAAGACAGCCATATTTTTGAACAGATGGATTACCAGTTGAGATTCCAGTCACACAAATTGAAGAAGAACTCTTACTATCACTTTGATCTTTTCTGATACACATAATAAAAATGTTTTTGTTTTTGTTTGATTATTCATAAGTCAGGGACACCTAAACCTACCATTCCTGACTTTAAAGCATGTCGTATTCCTTTGTTCTGTTTGAATGACTGCATCTTATTCCATGCACAGTTTTTATTTGAGACAGATAAAATTGTCTGAAATTTCCATTATTCTTGGTGTTATCCTTAGTTTATTATGAACCTCATAAATGAATGCCTTTGTATAGACAATAAACACAAATAAATATATTTTTGCTGTTCTCTGCTTTGAGGCAAGATTTATCTGACAACAACAATTTATCCATTGTTCCACATCTTCTGAACCTCACTTCAATTTCAGATCGCTCATAGATTGTTCTTTAAAAAAGCATGATGATTAAAACAGACATGTAAATGACTACATAAGCAAAATTATTGTTAGGTTTTAAGAAGACTTCACCCCTGATTTTTTATCTATGTTTTAAAAATTGTCTCAGACTGATCCCCGGTGGTGTAAGTAGTTGAGTGCGGGACTGCAGCCTGTGGGCTTGGTGGTTCAAATCCAGCGGTAGCTCTCAGGAGCAGCACTGGGTAGCGCCCACGACCACCAGAGGCAGTGATGCCCCCCCAAAAAAAATTATCTCATTTCACGGATTCATCTAGCTTCCTTGATTTTAGAAATTCTAGCAAATTTGAAATTCTGCTTTGTATAATATATTTATGAAATATTGCCAAATACTAGCTGATCACTCTACAGTTCTGATCTCGTGGCAAAGTAGGCAATTGCCCATCCAGGTAATGAACCATACGTTCCATTTCTTCCTCTTATTCCTGACTCTTCTGTGAAACTTGGAAACAGAAAACAATTTCCATGGCTTGGTGTCCCACTTGTAAGTTTGCAAGACTCTAAAGACTACATAATTAACAGAATTTTAACAGAAGCACAAAAAACATGCTAGTAGCTCAAGAAACCAGAATTTCCCATAAAATCATGACCTAAACATTCAAATCCAAGAACCAAGTCTACTAAGGCTTTGGTTGTACATCAACAGATTCAGTGGCCTGTTTTGTTGCTAGGTCTCATACTCATTATAAATATAGCTATCGGCTGAGCCCCGGTGGCATAGTGGTTGTGCGCGGTACTGCGGCCCACTGGGATGGAAGTTCAATTCCAGCAGTGGGGCTGGGCCTCCTACTCCCACCACCGGAGAGCAGTGATGCCAAAAAATAAAAATAAATAAAAAAATAAATAATATAGCTATCACAGAACTTTTGTTAATTCAAGTGTACAACTCACTTAGAAAATTACAATAATTGTCTATACATATCTGCTTTTTTGTGATGTTGATTTTCTATCACTATTAATTTCCTCTTCCTGTCCTTAGCACTCCTGATAGACACTAATAAAAGTTATCTTCCCTTTTTTTATGTAAGTGAAGTCATATGATATCTGTTATTTCATGATTGACTTACCTCACTATGTCTTCTTTAGCATGTATAAAGACTTATTTTGTTCTATCAACTGAGAATCACTCTATCATATGACATGTTAGGTTGTTTCCACCTTCGGGCTATTGTGAATAGATTTTCCCAAGTCTCTGCTTTAAATATTTCTGTGTAAAGATCTAGGAATGAAAGTCATGGTAGGTGTGTATGTACGTGTGTGTGCAATGATCATACAGCTTTCTACTGCAGCTATATCCTTCTGCATTCCTCCTGTAATAGATAACTTTCCCCATTCTTCACATACAGGAAAACTGTATTTTTTGTTCTGTTATATATGTTGTTCTTGTATTATCATAACCATTCTAGTTTGAATGAAATGCTATCTAATAGCAGTTTGATCTGCAGCTCTCTGATAATAAATGATGCTGACTGTCTTTTCACTTAAAATTATGAATCATATTTGTCTGCTGGCACAAGGGGGAGAAGATGAGGTTTTCCACTCTCACAAAGATCTACCCTGTCGGAAACCCACAGGGGCAGTTCCACTCTGTCCTATGGAATTGCTAGTAATTGGAACTGACTCAATGGTCATAAGCTTTGACTTGGGGTTTGACGGACCCTACTACAACCATCCCCACGAAGGTGGGAAACAAAACCGACGCCAACGCCCCATGATGGGGCAAAGAGATTCCTGCTATGGAGGAAGAAGAAAATCAGAGGCAATATGAAAACTGAAAGCAAACTGTGAGGACCCATGAGTTCTCATTATGTGAAAATGAGTCCCCTTTAGCTGAATGGGGCTAAGGTTGTTATTAAACTTTTATTCCCGATCAGGATTGGCTGCAGAAAAGGACAAATCTTGTTTCTCCTATTCAAGAGACTGGAAAAGCAGAAAATTATACCTCCAGACACGTGCTTTAAATGTGCAGGGGACAAATGAAATATTTCTGAGCGTTGTCCTACTGTGGCCTTATATCACACAAATCCATGCAGCCATCTTTAGTTATATTTGAAGCTATCCTGATGCTCAAACTGCTTCTTTGGATTATTTTCATGCTGAATTAAAGTGAAGAGCAAACATTTAACTCATGATTTCTTACTGCTGGGGAGTATTTCTAGATAAAGGAAAAAGTAAACTTCATGTTTTACATAAAAAGTAATGCTCAATATTCTGAATTGTCACTGCTGTTAGGTGCCAGCATGTTTGTTGAGACTCATAGCAATGCTATGCACAAGAGACCAAAATGTGGACAGATCCTGCATCATTCTCACAGCTGTTCCTTTGCCTGAGCTTATTATAACAGATGCTGTATCGATCAGCTTTATGGCGGGCCTTCCTCTTTGCCAAGCATGTCCTTCTCCAGGGAATGGTCACATGTCAAAAGTAGGTAAGACTTTCCATCCTTGCCTTGACTAATTTCATACTTGTGCCTATTCTTTAAATGGACTGGAACTTACTTTTGTTTTGCCTTTTCATACTATGTTCAAAGTCACTCATGAAAGACTGGAATTCTCACACACTGCAGATGGGAAGATGCAATGGCGCAACCCCTCTGATAAATGATATAAAGTTGCCTTTAAAAGTTGCATCCATGGATGAGTCCCGGTGGCGTAGTGTTTGAGTGTGGGACTGCAGCCCACTGTCTTGGCGGTTCAAATCCAGCAGCAGCTCTCCAAGAGCAAGGCTAGGCCTCCCAATCCCACCAGAAGGCAGTAAGGTCCCCCCAAAAATAAAAATAAATAAATAAAAGTTTCATCCAGTATACTTTGGGACCAGGGCGTGACATCCCATCCAACTCAACCAGAAGATTCTCCTGGAGGTCAACGAACAGACCTTGAACCACTTAAAGGTATTTATATTGTCATTATTTTTATTTTTACATATATATATATGGCATTGGGGGGTAGTTGTTATCATTGTTTTATTTTCTTAGTGTGCTTCATTTTAGGAGGCCTTTTTTTTGTACATAGTGCTACCTCTGCAGGTCTATCTAGATAAGATAGACTGGATGAACAGTGTGGAGGCAGAGACATGGGAGAAAGGGAGGAGAGAGAAAAGAGTTGGTGTTGACCAGCCCGGGGATATGGGAATAACAAGTGATTCAAAATCAGTGACAAGGTGGGTATGAGAAATCCGATAGGGATTGATCAAGACTAACGTAACAGAGAGCAAATACTGAAACCCAAATGGAGGCTGAGTATGATAGTGGAACAAGAGGAAAGTAAACAGAAACAGAAGAAAGAACTGGGGGTGGGGGGGTAAAGTGCATTTATAGAGGTTTAAATATAGGCATGTACATAGTTGTGCATATTTATATATGATGATGGCAAAATAGATCAATGAGCTTATACTTATAGGGTTAGTAGTAGGACAGCAGGTGGGCTTTGGACTTCCACTCAAGTGCTTCCTCAGTGCAAGAACATTTTGTTCTATTAAATTGGCATTCCATGGTGCTCACCTTCCCAACACAATCACTAAAGACAAATGTGTACATAAGCAAAGGTGGTGAAGAAAGCCCAGCTATCAAAAGATATAGTGTATGAGGTCTTAAAGGCTTGAGTAAACAAGCAGTCATCCAGCTCAGAACCAACGAAGCCCACGTGGAAGAAGCACACCAGCCTGTGTGACCACAAGTTGTCCTAGGGATTTGGTATCAGGCATCAAAGAACTAAAAATTATATCATTATAAATCAGGGGGAGTACAAATTGGGGACCCAAAGCCCAAAAATAGGTGAAGTAGCATCCACTAACAGAGGAATTGCAGAGGAGATGAGTCAGTTAAGGTACAACATAATAACAATGAAACATGCAACTTTCCTCTAGTTCTCAAATGCTTCCTCCTACCCACTATCATGATCCCAGTTCTACCAGACAAATCCAGCTAGACCAGGAGATGTACACAGGAGTTGGCAACATGGGGAATTTAGAATAGATGATCCCTCAGGACTAGTGGTGGGAGTGGTGATACTGAGAGGGTGGAGGGATGCTCAAATAGAAAGGGGGAAGACACACATTTATTATTTGAGAAGTGGTTGAGTGTGGGACTGTGGCCTGCGGGCTTGGAGGTTCAAATCCAGCGGCGGCTCTCAGGAGCAGCGCTGGGTAGCTCCCACGACCACCAGAGGGCAGTGATGCTCCCCCCCAAAAAAAGTCTGTGGCTTGGCTGAGCCCCAATGGCATAGTGGTTGTGCGCGGGACTGCGGCCCACTGGGATGAAGGATCAATTCCAGCAGCGGTTCCACAAGAGCAAAGGCTGGGCCTCCTACTCCCACCTCTAGAGGGCAGTGATGCCAAAAAACAAAAAAGACTGAAAGAACAAAAAATATATAATACATTTTTTAAAATACCTTGAACCTAGGTAAGCTTAATGAAACACATCTTTTTCAGAAACCAAATCTCTATGTATTCCTTGATTCCACAAATGTTTATTGAGGAACTCATGGGCACTGTGGAGGAATAGTAAGCAAGAACAAGTTGTTGGCCCTGGTGGCATAGTGGGTTACGCACTGGGCTGCTAATGACAAAAGCCAGCAGTTTGAAACCACCCGTTTGTCTGTGGAAGGGAGATGAGAATTTCTAGTGTCGGAAAGAATGACAGGTCAAAGGGATCGGGTATCAAACATCAAGGAAGACAACTTAAGAGAATTGCAGTCTCAGAAATCCATCAGGGTCACTACACTGTTCTTCTATAGCATGAGCCCTCTGTGTGAGAGCCCACCTGATGGCAGCGCGTTTGAGTTTAGAGGGGACAACATGATGAGCAGAATAAAGTACTTCCCCGATGCAATTCAAATTCTAGTGGAGGAGACAGATAAATGAATGCATGCACAAGCACAGACACACACATACACACACACACACATCCATTTCCTAGCTGCATCCATCTGTACGCTCCCACTCCTACTATTAAATGCAATCTTTCCGCCACTCTCCTAATCAGACTCCTTTCAAGCTTGAGTAATAGCATCTTAATTGGTTTCCACCCCATTATCCCCACTGCCACAGTTACCTTTGAAAGCAGGGAAACAATTACTGCATTGGCTTGTTCCTAATGCATTTGTGACACCTCTTGATCTGCCTTATCTCAGGTACATTCTATCTTCTACTTTCCCACCCCTTTTGTCTTCGTAATAAGATGATATGATGTATTTCTAGTAGTCCTCCTGAAACTACATGCACTTGAGTTTCTCCTTCCAGGTGGATAATCCCCAACTGTAGGACCCAGGGTGATTTAGTGGCTGCACCTTGGGCTGAGATCCACGTGGTTGGCAGTTCAAAACCCCGGCAGGCCAGCCAGATAAAGACTGGGCATTTTTCAACTCCTTTAAAGAGTGGCCGTTTCAGGAACCCACAAGGAGTCACTGGGAGTCAGCACTGACTCAATACCGATGAGTTTTGTTTTGTTTTTTATTATCCTACAGACTCTTAACATCATTCTCCTCAAAAATTGATTCCTTGATTTCTCATTCTCCAAAAGATATTACTCCATTTTTTCAATGAAATTGTTAGCCAATTTCACCCTCTCATGTATTTATTAACTCACTTCAGTCTGCCTCTTCATGGAAATATACTATCCCTTCCTTCCTTCCCTCTATTTATTTTGCCAAGGACACCAGACACAGCTTCATTGTCAAATGTAATAACATTTTCTCTGTACTCATTTTGTTCTAAAACTCAGTGACATTCAAGAAAATTTACCCTCATTCCTTAAATATTTTACTCTCCAGGAAGGTTCCACCCTTTTGACTTCTTGCTGGGTAGTTTTCCCCTCTATCTGAAATCAATATTCTTTTTCTCCTTTTCCTAATTGATTCAGTCCAGTCACAGTGATTTAAATTCGGATGACTTCTAAAGTAATTATCTCTACCCTTATCATTACCTGAGCACCTGGTGGCATCGTTGGTTGTACATTGGGCTATTAATTTAAGGTCAACAGTTCAAACCCACCAGTGATTCCCCAGAAGAAAGATGAGGCTGTCAACTACTTTAAAGATTTCGTATAGGCATCCTATACTAAGTCTTCATGTGTAGGAATCAGGTCAATTTCAGTGGATTTTTTATTTTGGTAGACTTAATTAACAGACTAATCTAATTTGCTTTCTCAAGTTAAAAATTTTCGTTGTTTTTTTGGGGGGTTTGTTTGTTTGTTTTGTTTTTTGGGGCATCACTGCTCTCTGGTGGTGGGATTAGGAGGCCCAGCCCCACTGCTGGAATTGAACCTCCATCCCAGTGGGTCACAGTCCCGTGCACAACCACTACGCCACCGGGGCTCAGCCCTCAAGTTAAAAATTTTCAAAGCAGAATTCTTTTATCTTAATTAGTCTCATTTAATTGCATGGTAATTCAAATATTAGTTGTATGATGATTCATATCATACAATTAAATCATTCAAATATACTGAGAAGAAATTTTCAACCATCATCGCAATCAATTTCGGAACTTTTTCTATTTATACCATTTAAGAAGTGACCAGATTTTAACATTGGTAAAGCGGGACACCATTGACAGGAGGTGGGGAGAGGGGTAGAGTGGCTATGTTCCCTCCCGTTCTCCTGCCATTTCCTAGCTTGTCGTGCATTCTTTCCAAAAATGGTGACTTTTTTAAAACACCGCAGGACATGGGAAAAATTGTTTAAAATCAGGACTGTCCCACCAAAAGTGGGACGTCTGGTCACTTTATGTAGCTTCTGATTTCTACCCAACTTCCCTGCCAGACCCTTAGGTAATTACTAATCCAGTTACTGTCCCTAAAGATTTACCTAACCTGGACTTCAAATCTAGAAAATCAGAAATAAAACACAGACAAGCAAAAAACAGAAAGAAAGGACAAACAAAACAGAGAAAAAATTAAAAGAAAGCAGAAAATATTAAAAATTAGAACAACTTTTAAACAGGTCAAAAGAGTTCAAACGATAAGGTGTAACTTTAACCTAACTACATCTGCCATAATTGGCTTCACAGTGCTCTCAGCCTGATAGCAAGGCCATTCAGATTTCTGGACTATGATCAGAGGAGATTCACTGGAAAATTATTCCTCGTGAGGAACCTACATATGAATTTTGGCCTTTGTGTTAGTCCAGGTGAAATAAAGGAACAAATTTCATAGACAAATTTTATATCCCCCATATACATACAGGGGAATGATTTATATACAAAAGGAATGGAACATTGAGAAAGCATCCCAACCCAGTCCAGTACAAAGTCACAAGTCTAATATTAGCCCATATGTCTGATACCAGTCTATAAAGTCTCCTTCTGATTCAGGAAGTCATAGGTCAAGGGGTGCAGAATCCTGGCGCTGGCAGGGGTCTCCCCAAGGCTCCTCACTTCCAGGGCTCAGGGTTCATCAATAGCATCCAGTGGTGGCAGAAGCAACTCATCACTGGCAGGGGTCTCCATGTAGCCTCCCCAGCTTCAGAAGTCTGGCTCCATCAGGGCCAACCTGTGTGTCTTCTCCAGCTCCTCAGACACTGCCATCTTGTCTTATCCATGATTAATCGTATCTGAGACTAACTCCCAACAACTGGGGAGATAGCTCCTCATCTTCACGAGGAAAATATCACAAGCTTTCCCAGACATATCAGGAGAAAACCATGCCCACACAGAGGCCTCATTGGCTACTCAATGGCTATCTCCAGATTAACAGGCTGGACTCCACCCCTACATCTCAATCATGAAATTAACATAAGCACATGATGGCCACGGCCTTCAACTGTTATCTATAGCCCTGTGCAAAGTGGATGTTCTGAATTTAAACTCTGATACTATTTCTTCCATTGTATGAAATCCAAATTCTTGCTTTATTTCCTACTCCTGATTTATAACTCATGCCATCTTCCCCATCCCAAGAAATGATACTATCATTCTCCCAATAATGTAAGTCATTTATACCTTCTTTTCTTTTTTTTACCTCGCATCACTGCCCTGGTGAGAGTAGGAAGCCCACCCAGCCTTGCTCCTGGGGAGCTGCTGCTGGATTTGAACCATCAACCCTGTGGGCCAGTGTCCCACACATAACCACTGCCCTACCAGGGCTCAGCTCTTCTAGACTTTCTTTATTGGAGCTCATCCTCCTGACCTATTTTATCAACATGTTAAAAATATTTTTCACTTTCTTTTCTTCCTTTCCCATCTGCATCATCAAATCATAATCTTAGCTCCCCGGAACAAGATACCTTTGCTACCCCAATGGATTTACACTTGCCTGATAGCCAAGCAATTTTCTTTAAATATATACATCAAGTCAATGTTACTCCTTCTTTAAAATTCTTAAATATTTTCTCACTTGATCTAAAATAAAGTCTGGAGTTTTTGTTATGAAGAGTCAATATGAAATGACCCTGTGAGAGGTAGGTTTCTTGTGCCAACCTGACAGATAGGAACATGTGAGATTAATAAGATCGCAGTTTGATGGAGGACAAAGAGATAAATAGTGAGTCCCACCTCTTTCTCTCTCTTGCTTTCTGGTGATCTGACCAGCGTGTCACTGCCTTAGCTAGTTCTCTGCTTCAACATGTGAGTTACACTGTCTGTAGAACACCCCAATCTGTGGAGGATGTCGCTGGAGCTTGAGAGGTTGCTTTGAAACCTGCCTCACCACTCACTGATGGTGTATGCATCGATTGACCTTGGGACTGCTGAATCCTGTCATCTGGCAGACTGTTGGTGACTCTCCCTGCTGTTTGCTGCCTGTGGCCAGACTGGCTGAATTGCTCCACAAAAGATTCAACTGCCTGCTTCCTTGACCTTGAATCCAACATAGTCCTCCTGAGTTGAATATATGTGTGTATATATATACATATATATTCTATATATTTGTATATTTATAAGTGTCCTGGTTGTGTTTCCTTAGAGAACTCTGTCTAACACAGACCCTTAGGTATCTCTTTTTTTGTTGCTGTTTTTTGTTTTTGGGGGGGCATCACTGCCCTCTGGTGGTGGGAGTAGGAGGCCCAGCCTCTGCTCCGTGGAGCTGGAATTGAACCTCCATCTCAGTGGGCCGCAGTCCTGCGCACAACCACTACGCCACCGGGGCTCAGCCCCCTTAGGTATCTCTTTAGCCTGAGTTCCTTTCTCCTTTTCCATCTCAGAATTTTGGGGGCTTGTAGAGGTGTGGGGTGGGGGGAGTGTTCCTAATATACAGTATTCTTTTTCTATGCCTGGTTTATTTTTCTTTGAATCTTATGTTGAATGTTACCTCTTTCTTTGCTCTTTATTCAAAAGAGCATGCTAGTCATATTTATTTTGAATCTGCTGTTTAATCTTGGGAAGATGCAGCAAAGCAGAGGTTGGTAACAGCACTCGAAGAGTGCTATAAAGATTTAAAATCATATGAGCCAACTCCCTAAACAAACATAGATGGCTTCATCTAAATGTCATACGGGCTGACTGTAGGGCTGGCAAGAGTGCCCTTGTGGTGGTGTGATTATGTTTTGGACCTTTAGCAACATGGTCAGCAGCAGCTGCATGGAAGAAGCATGAGAGTTCCTACTCCTATAAAGCATTACAGCCTTGGAAACCCACAGGGACAGTTCTACGACAGGGCACTATGAATCAGAATCAACTCTATGGTAGTGAAGAAGACTGGGATTCCTTGATTTTATGTGATGTTGGCAAGACCTTTTTTATGGAAATTCATTTCTTATACTGAATGTATAAGAAATTAAATTAAGTTAAATTGCTAAATGAAAATTAAGGAGCCCTTAATGTAGTAGGTTACAGACAGAGTAGCTAACCACAAGGCCAGCAGTTTGAAACCACTAGACACTCTGTAGGAAAAAAGCTAATTTTTCCACTACAGTAATGAGTTTGAGTCTCAAAAAACCATCTGAGGCAGTTTTACCCTGTCCTAGAGGGTCATTATGAGTCAAAATTGACTCAAGGGCAGTAAGTTTCATTTTTAAATTATAAATTTGTTTTATTTTAATTTATATATAATTTAAACTATAGTATAGATAGTATTAAAACTCAGCAATAGTATCAGCTATTATTTCCCCAACAAAAAATTTGTTTGGGGACTATTTATAACTAACATTGGTTAGAATGAACTGCCATACTCTGATAATAAAAGGCCAGTTGATTTTTAGTTAGCTTCAAAATGGCTTTTACATTCTCCACACACAAAGTACTTGTCTATTCCATAACCTTGTTCTTGGTGAGTCACTGGTAATAATAAGAGCTAATCTTTAAAAATAAATTAGAGTTGATTTATATTTACCCAACAGTTAATGCTCTTGCTGCTAACAGAAAGGGTGGTGATTTGAATATACCTAGAAGTACCTAGAATATACCTAGAAAATTCCTGGTGATTTATTGTGAAAAATCAATTATTGTAAGCCCCATGGGGTACAGAATTACTCTAATAAACATGGGGTCACTTAAGTTGAGATCATTCCACAGCAACTGGCCTTTTACAAATCAAATGATAGCATGTGCTTTCCTACATGTTTTGTCATGACTCTTGTCATGGCTTTCTTCCTAGTCTACAAAACTCAAATTTTATTCTTCTCTGAGTTTTACTGATAATAGATGATAGATAAATGAATGATGGTGATGATAATAGATGATTGATATAGATAGATAGATGATAGATATAGATGGTAGATAGGTAGATAGATAGATAGCCTATATTAAGCCAACTAGTTGAAAGATGATTGCATGTAATGCAAGAGAGTGATTCTGCCTTACTTTCTATTCATTTAATAAGTATGCCTTGTAGACCCATCTCATTTAATTCATACTCATTTTCTTACCTCTGGTTGAGGCAAAAAATATGTGCTACTGAAATGAATCATATTATGCTCTATAAGTTATTATGATGCTGTTTTTTAAATCTTAAAGAAAAAATTTTGTTTCTCTGCCTAATCCTTTGGATTGATTTGCATAACATAAAATGGGATACTAACAAAAATTTAACTAAATATAAATATTACTGTTTTCATTTTTACATTTTCAACCTTCTTTTAATCATTATCCAGTATGAGGGATAGTTCAGCTCCTTCCTCTATGTTGTTTTCCGTTTGGTAATTATACAACTCTGGGAAGGATTTGTCCATTCAAATGTTCCCTATACGACTTAGCCATGACTGCATGCCAGAACATCATTTTCAGCACATATTTGTGTAGTGTATTAAATTTTCTAGTCTCCTTTACCTTTCAGGGACCCATCTGCAGTTTTTAGAATATTGATGACTAATTCAACAGAGTATGGCTTAAACTGTGAAGCACAATCTGGAATTTCAACAGAATAGAAGGGAAAGTTTCCCTGACTTCATTTCTACTATCTTGAAGCTAGTCCATAAGCTCGTGCTCTAAATAGTTCTGGAGGGACAAAGAAAAAGTTAGATAAATGTGCATGTGCAATAAAAATGACCTACCTAATTGAGGCCCTTCTAGTTCTGCATACTATATGTCAGGAAAGAGGAATCTGACTTCTACTCAAAAAAGTAGAACTTCCACACTTGCATAACTTGATTTCATCTGGAACTTCATTCTTTCCAAATTTTTGTTCTCACTATATTACAGTGTATAGAAATTGAAGGATTTACAATGATACCTTTACAGTTAAATAAAAGTTCTAATTTTTAAATTATTGTTTCACCAGTTATATTTCATATAATATTGAAAAAAGCTTATATTTAGAAAATGAATTCCTTCATTTCTAAAATCTAGATTTTTTAAATCTAAAATTCTTGTAGTGGCTATGATACTTAAACAAGACAACATTTGTAAAAGTGAAATCCGAAAGACAATGTTGTCATTGTTTTCATGTACCACCAAGTCAGTTCTAACTCATAGCAACCCTGGATGCAACAGAACCAATATCACTTGGTCCTGAGCCACCATCTAAATTGTTCTTATGTTTGAGCCCATCGTCTTGGCCACTTTGTGAATTCATCTCATTAAGAGCCTTCCACTTTTTTGCTGCCCTTTTATGTTAACAAGTATAATGTCCTTCTCAAGAAGATGCTCTATCCTGGTCTCTCCTGGAGACAAGCTCTCACCATACTTGCTTCTAAGGAGTATTCTGGCTGTCCTTCTTCCAAGATATATTTGATTATTCTTTTGCCAGTCCAAGGTGCTTTCAATAGTACTCAGTATTATTCAATATTTAAGCATCTTAATTCAAGTACATTCATTCTCTTTGGTCTTCCTTATTCAATGTCCAACTTTCACATGCATATGACACTATTGAAAATACCATGGTTTGAGTCAGGTGCACTAAGTCCTCAAAGAAACATCCTTGCCTCTCGACACTTTAACACAGTCTTAGGCAGTATAGTTATCCAATGAATACACCTTTTTTTCTTGACTGTTGCTTCCAGGAGTATTTATTGTGGAACCAAGCAAGATGAAATCCTTGACAACTTCAATCATTTCTCCACATATCATGATGTTACCTACTGACCTAGTGGTAAGGATTTGAATTTTCTTTTACACTGAATTGTAATCCATAAAGAAGGCTAAAATCCTTGACTGTCATCTGGAAGTGCCTCCAGGTCTCCTCACTTCCAGAAAGAAAAGTTGTGTCATCTATGTAACAAAAATTGTTAATAAAGCTTCCTCCAATCTTGATAACATGATTCTTAATATAATCTAATTTATCTCATTATTTGCTTATTGTACAGATTAAATAGGTGTCTCAGAGGATACAATCCTGATACACACTTCTCTTGATTTTAAGGCATGCAGTATTCTTTTGTTTTGTCCATATATTGTCTCTTGATCCATGCACAGATTTCACATAAGCATAGGTAAGTCTTCTGTCATTCACATTCTCCTCAAGTCTATTCACAGTTTGTTATGGTCCACACAGTTGGATTTCTATGCATAAACAAAATATAATTGCATAAAGGGGCATAGAGAAGAAGCTACTATATACAGAATTTCCAAGGGTGAGGCCCAGGTAGTATGACAGGGATCAGACCAAATGCAGGGCTACATATGGTAGCCAACTGAGGGAAAGGGGGGAGAGATGGCAATGTGTAGCTGAGGAATGGTGTACTAACCCACCCAATGGGAGCATCTAGTTTATAACTCCCAGGGAAAAGGGGACCAAACTGAAACCTGGTGTTCCAGAGTGTAGATACAGCATGACAGCATAGAGCAGGGAGCCAGTGAAGGAGTCTGAGGGCTCAGTCCCAATCCCAACTATGTGGACAGCTGACCCACCCTTCCCCCAGGGGAGTTTGCTTTGACTACAGCACTGAGGCTGCAGCTCAGGGAGAGGGACAGGTCTTACCAGAATACGTGAGAGCAAATGAAGGGGGAGAAAGAAAGAGGGGACTACAACCTGGCCCACCGAGTCTTGATGATGATATCCCCATTCAGAAGAGTCAATACACACAGAGAGGAACATATGATTGGCCCCTCTATGAAATACCACATCCCTCACTGACCCAAGCCCCTATGGGGACAACAATGGAGAAGCAGAGTCAGGATTATACTTGATCTGACCCCTCCACACCAATGCAAAACACTAAGGGTGTGCAGCAGAGCAGCATGGTAGGTAGATTATGGAGTTCTCAAGGAAGTGCCAAGGATATACTCTGGAGTCAGGTGTGGAACCCCATCAGATTGAACCAGGGGACACACCTGGAGGTAAACCAACAGACTTTGAGCTATTAACAGGTTTTTCTTTTGTCAATTTTATTTTTGTTCTTATTTATATTTTTCTGGACATTGGTTTTGTTGTTGTTGCTGTGGTTGTTTTGTTTTCTACTGTCACTTCGTCTTGAGATATTTTTGGTACATTTTGCACAACAGGCTGAATGAACAGTCTTAAGGAGAACACAATGGGACTGATGGTTTCAGGGAGAACTGGGAGAAGGGGACATTGGGGGAAAAGAGGTGGTGTTGATTGAGCCAGGAACAAGGAATGACAAGTGATACAAAATCAGTGGCAAGGTGGGTGTGAAAGACCTGATAGCGATTAATCAAAAGTAAGGTAACAGAGAGAAATTATTGAAACCCAAATGAAGGCTGAGCATGATAGTGGGACAAGAGGAAAATAAAAGGAAATAGAGGAAAGAAGTAGCAGGCAACGGCCATTAATAGAGGTCTAAATACAGGCATGTACATCAGTAAATATATTTTTACATGATGATAGGGAAATAGATCTATGTGCATAAACTTAAAGGGTTAGTACTAAGGCTGCAGATGGACATTGGGCCTCGACTCAAGTACTTCCTCAATGTAAGAACACTTTGTTCTATTAAATTGAGGTTTCATGATGCTCACCTTCTCAACATAATCACTGAAGACAAATGTGTACATAAGCAAAAGTGGTGAAGATTGCTGATGGTGCCTGGCTATCAAAAGATATAGTGTCTTGGGTCTTAAAGGTTTGAAAGTAAACAAGCAGCGATCTAACTCAGAAGCAGTAAAGCCAAATGGAAGAAGCACACCAGCCAGTGTGACCACGAGGAACAGAGGGATCAGTCAACAAAGAACAAAAAATCATATCATTGTATGTGCATCTTCCAGATATGATCACTGAAGACAAATGTGTGAATAAGCAATTATGGTGAAGAAAGTTGATGGTGCCTGGCTATAGCATCTGGGATCTTAAAGACTTGAAGGTAATCAAGAAGCCATCTAGCCGAGAAGCAACAAAGCCCACATGGAAGAAGCACACAAGCCTCTGTGACCATGAGATGTCAAAGGGATCAGGTATCAGGCATCAAAGAACTAAAAATTGTCATATTACATATGAGCAGGAGTACAGATTGGGAGCCCAAAATCCATCTGCAGGTGAGCTACATCCCCTTACATAAGAGTCACGGAGAGGCGATGAGCCAGTCAGGGTACAGGGTAGCAAGTATGAAACATGCAACTTTCCTCTAGCTCTTAAGTGCTTCCTTCCCCCAATATCATGATCCCAATTCTACCTGACAAATCCAACTAGACCAGAGAATGTACACTGGGATAGATAGGAACCGGGACTATGGAAAATCCAGAACATATGATCTCTTTGAGATCTCAGGACCAGTGGTGAGAGTGGCAATACTGAGAGGGTGGAGGGAAGGAGGACTAGAAAGGGAGAACCCATAATAAGGATCTGCATATAACCTCCTCCCTGGGGTATGGGCAACGGAAAAGTTGGTAAAGGTAGATATCATACAGTGCAAAATATGAAAAAATAATAATTTATAAATTACCAAGGGTTCATGAGGGAGGGGGAGGGGACTGGGAGAGGATAAAATGGGGAGCTAATTCCAAGGACTTAACTAGAAACAAAATGTTTTGAGAATAATGATGAAAACAAATGTACAAATGTGCTTTGCATGCAATGAATGGATATATGGGTTGCGATAGGAGTTGCATGAGCCCCCAATAAAATTATTTATATTTATATATATATGTCTAATTACATATCTTTCCAGTATTCTCTGATTTCAACCAAGATTCATTTGATATCAGCTATGATATCCCTTGTTTCACATTATCTTCTGAATCTGACCTGAATATCTGGCAGCTTCCTATCCATCCACTGCTGCAATAGACCAAGAAGTTATCTTCCTAGTTTCTCAGCACAGATGAGTCAGTGCTTCATCAGCTTGTTGGAATATTTCAATTGCTGTTCAGTCAATTCCTGAAGCTGTTCTTTTGGCTACTGTGGTCAATGCATATTGGACTACTTCCTTCATGATACTTGTTGAAATGACTGAATGTTGACCAGTTCTATTTGGTAAGATGACGTTAGGCATTTTTCATTTTCTTTTGATGATTCCTGCATCATTCTATATTTTTCCCATTAACTCTTCTAAGATTGCAACTCTTTTTTTTATGTGGTTGTTATACTTTATTTTCTAAGTAATACTGATTGAAAATATTTACATACCTACTTTTAAGTCCACAGTTTAGCACTCTTATTTGTATGGTTTTAAAAGTTATAACATAGTATATATAATATGTTATATGTAATCTTTACATTAAGGATTGGGGGAGGGGGAGGGTTCCATGCAAAACAAAGCCTGATATATTATATACATGTTTTTCTCTGCATTTTATTTTAAATACATTAATTTCTTCAATGATGTTCATTTTTTTATCTGGTGATAAAATACTAGTGCAAACTTTTCATCAAAACAAAGTTTACCACAGATGTAAATAAATTTTCCCAATTAACATGGCATTTCAGCTGCCATTGAATTAAATTTCTCAACTTAACTTCAATGAGAAAGAACTGGTGGTTCACATTTATAAGCAAAAATATAAAATCCTACAGCATCATCGACATCACTCCTTACCACACAGGCTTTTAGAGAACCAGAGATTCTTTAGCTAGACAAAGTTGGTTTTCAGAAGGCACGTGGATATGTTTTTGTTCGTTTGTTTGTACATTCTAGAAATGTCGCCATCCCTGCTCTGCTCCCGTTGCAGAGATGGCATCTGCGACTATCGGGGTGGACAAGAACGCTCCTCAAACTAAAGGGAACCAGAAGCCAATCTGGAACTGCACAGTCACAATGCACTTTTCCTCATGCAGCCTGTTTCCTATGTATTCAGTTTTCTGACATACATTAGAATACATAACCCTGTATGCTAATGATTTACATTTGATTTTACAATAGGGGAGAAAAAAATTTGAGGAAGAACATGACCTAGGAAGAAAAGGGAAAACCCTTACCACAATGGAAATAGATATATTCGTACCCAATGATATAATAAGAATATAATTCATCTAAGTTTCCAGAAATAAACTTCTCAAAGTTTCCCATTCACTTATGGGAAAGTTCTTTCCACTGTAGCACTAGTAGGGAGAAGCCAGTGTGGTTCAATAGAAACAGCACAAGAAATGGTTCACTTTGGTCCACTTGTGTGTCAAGAAAGACAGTCACACTGCCCATAATCAGTTGAAAAATCCAACATGTAAATTAAAGTATATTCGTTTGTTATGTCATTCTAAAACTGGCAGAGCTGTTCTGTCCCTGTCCTCTGCCTTTTCGGCTTGAGACTCCTCTGTTGGTTTGGTGTTTGAGCCCTCAGCCTCTTTGGGGTCTTCCCTGGTGTCCTCATCAGTATCTGCTTGACTAGGCTCTCTCTCTCCTCCTCGTTCATGATTTCAGGGATTACGTGATCTAAGGCTGCTTCTAGAAGTTCAGTTTGTACTTCCATTGGCATCTGGTTTACTCGCTCAACGTGCAGCTCCTCAACATGTACTTCTGTACCTTCTTCAGTTTGAATTCATCCCACTTCTAGATAACTCACCTGGACCTGCTCTGGAAGCTCACTGGTGTGTGAATCAAGCATTTGGCTGTCCTGGAGCAGATCTGGGTGGACCTGTTCCACAGTCCCTTGTGCTGAATCCACTTGGACCTGAAGCACTGGGAGCACATGGACCTTCCCAACTTGTTCTGTAATTGTCATTGATGTTACAGGTTCAGCTTGTAAGTGTCTCTACTGAAAGAGTTTCTTCAGTTCTTAGACATTCTGAAAAATTATGAGCATCACTGAGATGTCTCTGTAATTCATTTCCTTGCATAAACCACAAATCACCTAGAGTACAATGGTTGGGTTTATCTCCAGTGCGGATTACTAAGTGATCTTTAAACATGTCCCAGCTGTTGAACACACTGTTGCAGACCTGACATTCATAAAGCTTCTTTCTTCCCTTTTTTGCCCCTACTCCAGTTTGGCATACTGTCAGGTGACATTTCGGTATGCTATTTCTAGAAATCGCTCATGGCAATTTGAACATTCAAAAGGTTTCTTACCTGTATGTTTTCGAAGATGCTCTTTAAAGTGTCCAAAGTGGTCAGATTGTTTCTCACAATACTGACAAATCTGAATTTTTTTCCCCAGTTCTTTGCTTCTTACTGGCACCACCTTCTTCCAGGTGGTAGCAATTGAGGTGCCGTTTTCATGCGCTCTCCCGCAGATACCTTTTATTGCATATTTCACACTTGAAACGCTCAGTGGAGTGTGATTCCACGTGCTCCTTAAAATGGTAAAACAATTTAAATGAACGGTTACATTTCTCACAATGGAACAAGTCCTTCACATGTGACAGCTGAAGTTCCACAATTTCAATACCTTCTACCTGTTTGATTGTGGGATCGGATGCGCATCCACCTTCTTTAAGATGGCCTGTTCAATCACCCTAATGATACTTGCTGGTAATACATGTCAGCAGAGCTAAAGCGGACTCATCGGAGGAAACTGTGCTTGGAATGTACTTGATCGATTCCTTGGCTGAAGCCACTTCCTCCAATGTTTCAATGCCTTCACCTTCCACTTCAATTGTGTCTTCGGCAATCTCCACCTCAATTTCAACAGGTTCTGATTCTGCAGAGGGCAGTCATTCAGTGATAAGATTGAATGCTTCTGCAATCTTTCTCTTTTTTGCCTCACTTTTTCCTGTGGGTTTTCCTCAAGTGGGGCTGCATTTTCTTGGTTCTGACTTCCAGGGCTTTAATGGCTTCAAGCATTTGTAGAAACTCTGCTACTTTCCAGACATCATTGGCTTCTTCTTCTCCGTGGATCACTAACTTTGCTGTATATGTGAACTCAATTAAATGACGAAAGACCATTGTACTGACACCTTCTATTTCCACCAAAGGTTCCTGAGTAAATTCCTGAAAGAATCTGTAGAAGAACTTACTGCAAGCAGCCAAAACAGCCTTGTGGCCCTTAAAATGATGCCCGTCGAAATCGGTGATGTCAGTAAACCGGTCCTGCTCTCGCTGTTCTTTCAATCGGTCCAGGATCATTTTGTGGTGTTCAGGGAATTCCTGAAGGCATTCCATCTTCTCTTCAGCCTCCATGGCCATCGGGTTGCTCTAATTGGAGTCGGGAGACGCGAGCTGGAGCGAGGTGGGCGCCAGGCCGGAAGCTCCGAGGTGCCAGGGCGCACAATTCAGCAGGGAGGGGACCCCACTGCGGCAGCCACCCACTAAGGGCCCGCCAAGCCCTCTTGCCTGGTCAGGGTTCCCACTGCCCCGGGACCGGCCCGCCCATGGCCCACAAAGACTCCCAGGTCACCTCTTCTTCCCCCACTTTCCCTCTTCTCCGCCCCATTCCGCCCCCCCCCCCACCTCACCCACCCCCCGCCCCGACCAGGCCGGCACTCACTCAGGGCAGATTGAAACCCTTTTTGAAATTTTTTAATATATGCTTTGTGTGTTTTTCATTTTTGGTTCTCTAAATATAGATCTTCTCACATTTTATTATAATAATTGTGGCAGTCATATACTTGATGTCATTTCATGTTTTAAAGGTAGGGGTGGAGTCTAGTCTGTTAATCTTTAGATAGCCATTGAGTAGCCAATGAGGCCTCTGTGCAGGCATGGCTTTCTCCTGAGACTTCTGGGAAATCTTATTATATTTCCCTTGTGGAGATGAGAGGCCATCTCCCCAGTTGTTGGGAATCAGAGTTCAAGATGACTAACTACAGACAAGACAAGATGGCAGAGTCTGAGGAGCTGGAGGAGGTGGAGGAGAAACCACATGGCCTTACCTTATTGGAAAAAGACCTCTGAAGCTGGAGAAGCCACATAGAGATCCCTGCCGGTGCTGAGTTGCTTCTACCACCACTGGCTGCTGTTGATGGACCCTGAACCCTGGAAGTGAGAGCCATGGGGAGACCCCTGCCAGTATCAGCACTCTCCACCCGCTGACCTGTGGCTGTGTGAATTGGAAGGAGACTGTATAGACTGATATCGGGCATATGGGCTAATATCAGACTTATGACTTTGAACTAGACTGGGTTGGGATGCTTTCTCAATGTTCCATTCCTCTTGTATATAAACCTTTTCCTTATATCCATATGCATGTCTATGAGTTTGTTTCTCTAGTCTACCCAGACTGACTCAATAATTTACTTTGTCTTCTCAATCTTCCCTCTGAAATTTTATGTTCATATCTTTTGCTTCATCATTTCTTCCATTGGTTTTAACTACTCTAAGAGAAAGAGCAAGTTTCAAAGTATTTTCTAATATTCACTTTGATCTTTTGTTTCTTTCCTGCCTTTTTAATGATGTTTTGCTTTTGTTCATTCATGATATTCTTGATGATACTCCATAACTCTGCAGGTCTTTTACCATTAATCCTTTCTTTTAAGCTAAATATATATATATAGATAGATAGATAGATAGATAGATAGATATAGATCCACAAGAGCCCCAAATTCAACTTTAGATCTATACAACATGTATGACAAGACAATGGCCAAGATTTGATTCATTAAACACTAGCACACTAACATTTAAAAATATGGCACAAGCTGTGGGATGACATCAAGGACATCCTGCATGAAGAAAGCAAAGAGCCATTCAGAAGACAGAGAGAGAATGATCAAGGTGGAATCAGGGTAGGAGAAAGTGGTTGATAAGAGAGAGGACAGGGGAACACATCGCAATGTTTGATGTACAGCTACCCCCATATAGGAGGATGAACAATGGAAATGTGGGTGAAGGGAGATAGTGAACAGTGTAAAATATGAAATAAAAATAATTTACAAATTATCAAGAGTTTCTGAGGGTGGGAGAGGGAGGAGAAAAAAGAGGAACTGATAAAAAGGACTCAAGTTGAAAGAAGATGTTTTGGAAATGTTGATGGCAACATATGTAAAAATGCGCTTGATACAAGTGACATATGGTTTATGATAAGAGGTATAAGGGTCCCCAATTAATGATTGATTTAGATAAGTTTTATTAGAGGTGAACATATCAGAAACTCTGAATCCTTCCCTTTTTTAAAAAAAAGTAGCTAAAGCAAGTTGAAGAAATGAAGAAGGAAAAGAGATGAATGGAACATCTCAAAGAAGAGAAATGAAAGTATTATAGTGAAATATACTGCCCAAGCCAAAAGTCAGAAAAGTCATCATAGTGAGGAATAAGGGAATGTATTCTGTACATGCAGTAGAGGAAAGAGAGATGAGCATGAGATGTCACACTATTGAAGCTTTGTTACATGTAAGTCAAGAAAATTAAGTCAGTGCCACTCATATACAGATTTGTTTGTAGTTTCCTCTTTTCAATACAGAAACTAAAAAGAAAGCCTCATTTCTGCAAAGATAGTTGTTACTAACTTTGTCATAAAGAGAAAACATTTTGGTTCCATAAGGTCAGAGTTAAGAAAGACAAAGGACATAGCTCTCTCTGGTTTACTAGTCTTTGTTTCCAGAGGAATTCTCTTTAGTCTACCCTCTTTATTCTTCCCATATGCTTCTGATTCAATCATCTCTCTTGTCTATAGCAATCTTCTCTTCCTGGCTTCTAGGACTACCAGGGAGATTCAGAGTTACAGCTATCTCCTGTATCTTTAAGTTCATATTGGCAGGTTAGTGGCTGGGAAATGAGTGTAGGGCACGGTGGCAGTCATGTGCTTATGTTAATTTTATGATTGAAATGTAGGGATGGAGTCTAGCCTGTTAATCTGGAGATAGCCATTGAGTAGCCAATGAGGCCTCTCTGTAGGCATGGCTTTCTCTTGAGACTTCTGGGAAATCTCAGGATATTTCCCTCATGAAGATGAGAAGTTATCTTCCCCAGTGGTTGGGAGTTAGTCTCAGAGACAATGACTCACGAACAAGACGACGGCATCTGAGAAGTAGGAGGAGCCGGCAGAGAGACCACACAGCTTTGCCCTGATGGAGCCAGACCTCTGAAGGTGGGGCAGCCAGCAATGAGTTGCTTCTGCTATCACGGGGATGCTGTTGATGGACCCTGAGCCCTGGAAGTGAGGAGCCATGAGGAGACCCCTGCCAGCGCCGGGATTCTACACCCACTGACCTGTGACTTCATGAGTCGGAAGGAGACTTTATAGATTGATTTTGGGCATATGGGTTAATATTGGACTTATGGCTTTGAACTGGACTGGGCTAGGATGTTTTCTCAATGTCCTATTCCTCTTATATATAAACTTTTTCCTTATATCCATATGTGTGTCTATGAAATTTGTTCCTCTAGTCTACCTGGACTAACAAAGACACTCAGCATGGCACTTACACCACAGTGCAAAGAAAGACCTGCAGAACCTCCTGAGAGTTTTTAAACAACAGTAAAACAAGACCTTAAACTGATAGAAGGGAGGATAAATTTAAACCTTGAATTACACAATTCGAGTTTGTGGACATGATTTTTATTGCTTTGAGCCATTGAGTTCTTTCTGCTCCATATCCACCTCCATGGGAGCCAAGGACTGAGCCGCGCTCCCCCCCACCCACCGCCGTGCTCCCCGCTCCTACACCTTGTTTGAATTATTCCCGTTCTGAGTCTTATATCTGGGCTAGGAAGTCATTCCAGAAAGTGGTGTTAGTTTTCAGCATTGAGTCCAACAACTTCAGATTGCATCTCTGGACAAGCAGAATATAAATAACCTCAAAGACAGCCTTTCAGATGTCCTGATGAGAACATCAAGACTTCAAAAAAGCACTAAGGAAGAGTGAGAGAGAGGGCCAGGACACCATGATGGCCTTCACTATCTCTGTGTCCCCAGACGTTAGCTGCCATGACCAGGGGTGGGAAGAGATCTGGGGGCAGCCATTCCAGAGAGACAATGACTGAGGCCAAAATCTGCAACACACCAGAAACGGTCAGGTCCAGGATCCTGGGAGGGGTCCTGCTGCTCATGCTGATTAATTTGCTCCACAGGAAATCCTGACAGTTGGCAAGGACGACAAGGCTCAAAGTTTAGTCTGGACTTGTGACTCAAGTTAGTCCAGTGACTGGTGAAGCAAAGATGACTTCATCAGATGACAGGTTGCGTCTTCACAGGCGGGACTGATGAATCTAAACTACATAGGAAGTATGCTGGTTCCTTGTTCCACTCTGAAGAACTGCAGGTCAGATGAAGTTCCTCAGCCTCCCCAGGTGGTTCCCGTGGAGAGTGCCAGAGGACGCCAGAGAGGGAGCCAGAAGGAGCCAGCCAGATGGAGCCCAAGAAGCCAACCAGAGGAAGGGAAGTTTATTGCTAACCAAGGTTTAAATCCTCTATCATTAGTCTTTAATGCATCAAATCTGTTCTGAGCTAACTTTATAGAGTAGCATTCTGTAATACATTCTACTGCACTGACAGTTGCTCAATATTTTGAAAAAAAAGCAGTTAAGTTTTCATATCTTTAATTTTTATATATACAATTGTGTATACTAATAGTTTAATGTGCTTTAATGAGTATAGTACAGTACAGGAGGATGTTTGTGTTTTTATCTGAATTGTGAAGAATGGTGTTTAGGAAAAAGGGACAGATATGTTTTGGTCACAACTCTGCAATCCACTATGTGGTTTTGTGTATTTTCTATTGCCTTTCAGAGTTTTACTTTTCTCATCTATAAAATGAGAAAGTTACCCATTTCCTGAATTGTTTAAAGATGACTAAACAAGCAATGCATATAACTATAATATTTTGGTACAAAAATTATCAAAAAAGCTATCTATTTGTAACTAGTTCTAAAAGCTTGAAAATGTTTCTATGTTCATCAGGTCCAAATCATCCTCTGTAAAAATAAAATGATCACATAATCCCTAAATTCCTTCCAAGAGTGAAATAGAAATTCAACATAGGATATATTGTGAAAATATATTATAAACATAATTTGAGGGCTCTATATTTAATTTTGTAAAGTAACTATAGAATAATTTGATAACTAAGATACAGGTACTAAGCGTTCCTAGTTTTGACCTTGGAAAACAGAATTTTTCTGGCCAGGTTCTTTCAGATAATTTAATAGAGTATCACTGAGAAATTTAGAAGGGAATTTAATATAAGCTTCTCTCTGGCTGAGAGGAAAGGGAAATGACAATTGCAGAATCATACCATCTGTGGATGTGGTTACCATCCCACACAGGGCATGGTACTGAGATAATAGTAACTGCCCCATCACTCACTTTGCTTGATTTCTGTGATCTCTCTCAAAGATAAATAAATGAATAAGTAGCATTTCCCAAATATTCTACAAAAGCCACTTGTTTTAGGGGAAAGATCCATTCTTAAATAGTCATTCAAGCTGGATTATACACATGAAGAAGAATTCAGCTTCAGGATTTGTAGCTTATTAACAAGCTGAAATATGCAGATGGCACACCCTTGCTTGCTGAAAGTGAGAAGGACTTGAAGAACTTGCTGATGAACATCAAGAATGACAGCTTTCAGGATGGATCATGGATCACTGTGAAGGAGACCTGAGTCTTCACCACCGGATCAATAGATAACATCACCACTAAAGGGGAAGAAGGGCTGAGGTTATCAAGTATTTTGTCTTGCTCGGACCCCCAGTCAATGCGCATGGAAGCAGTAGTCAAGAGATAAAAAGATGTGTTGCATTAATAAGTATGCTGCACAGACCTTTCCGGAGTTTGAAAAGGGCAGGTGCTATTTCAAAGACTAGGGTGTGCCGAACCCATGCATGATAGTTTCAATAGCCTCACATGCATGTGAAAATTGGACATTGAGCGAGGAAGACTCTAAAATAATTGAGGCGTTTGAACTGTGGGGTTGGTGAAGAATATCATGGGGTGCTAAAAGAAAAGCAAGTCTGTCTTGGAAGAAGTTTGGTCAGAATGTTCTTTACCCGCCTGTCGACCATTGGCTATCCCCCCACAGAAGGGTTATAAAGAAGGGATGGTTCAACTAAAGTGTAGTTTAGCACCAACAAAACACACATCATTCCTCGAGTTCCTGGATGCTTCCTCTCCCCCAATACCATGACCCAGTTCTTCCTTATAAATCCGACTAGACTGGAAGACATATAACTCTCAGGAAGAGTAGTAGGAATAGAAATATTGTGAAGGTAGGGAGATGGAAAGGGGGAGGGAGAAAGGGGAAACCCATGACAAGGTTGGGTCTATAGCTACCATCACCCCCTACCAAAGGGGACAAATATCATGACCCAGTTCTACCTTGTAAATCTGACTAGACTGGAAGCCATACATCCCTCAGGAACAGTAGTAGGAGTAGCAATACCAGGAAGGCAGGGGGATGGAAAGCAGGAGGGAGAAAGGGGTTGAATATATAGCCACCCCACCCCCCACTAAAGGAGACAAATGACAGAAATGTGGGTAAAGGGAGACCACATACAGCATAAGATATGAAATAATAATGACAATATATCAAGGATTTATGAGGTTGGGAGGATGGGGGAGGGAGGGGAAAAAGGTGAGCTTATACCAAGGGCTCAAGTAGAAAATGTTTTGGAAATGATGATGGCAACATATGTGTAAATATGCTTGGTGCAACTGATGTACAGAATGTTGTAAGAGCTGTAGGAGGCCCACATGATGGCCATGGAAAAGAGAAAAGAATGCTCTTTAGAGGCAAAGATGGCAGGCGTTGTCTTGCATTTAATGGAGAAACTACTCCTTGGAGAAGGGTATCGTGCATGGGAAAGCAGAGGGGCAGTGGAAAAGAGGAAGGCCCTCCATGAGGCGATGGGCATCGAGGCTGCACAATAGCCCCCAGCGTAAGAACAACTGTGAAGGTGGTACAGAACCAGGCAGTGTTTTGTTCACTTGTGCATAGGGTCACCACGGGTCAGAGATTATTCCATGTCATCTAGTGACAAAACTGCTTTTAGACAATACAACCTTGAGTGTGTGTCATCCGGATTGAGAAACCTCCTCAAGAACTGATTTGAAGCTTTGAATACTAATGACTGAATACCAGATGATTTGTGGGATGACTTCAGTAATACCACATATGAAGAGGGTAAAAGAAACATTTCAAAGAAAACACAATAGGATGTTATTCTTGAATGTAGACTAGCTAAAACAAATGAAAGAAGTGATAAATAGAAAATTGAACAGAAAGTTTCAAAAGGCAGCTTAAAAAAGATAGAGTATTGTAGTACAAGATTCAAACATCTGGAATAAGACACCATAAAGGAAGAATTCAAGCATATGTGGCAGTCATCTAATCTGGTGTCAATTTGAGGATGAAGATTAAAGGGGTGAAGTCCAGCCTGTCAATCTGGAGATAGCCAATGAGACCTCTGTGTGAGCATGGTTTTCTCCTGAGAATTCTGGGAAATACAGCCGTATTTCCCCCTTGGAGGTGAGAAACTCACTACTCAGTACCTTGGATACGCTCTACTGACAAGACACAAGGCTGACACCCGGTGACACATCATGGAGAAGTCACATGGGGTTACCCTAATGGAACCAGATCTCTGAAGCCAGAAAAGTCATGTAGAGACTCCTGCCAGTGCTGAGATTCTTGAGAAGTCACAGAGAGGTCCCTGCCAGTGCTGACATATTTATATCACTGGATGCACAAGATTCTTTATCCACTGGTCTGTGATTCTCCTGGTGACATTGCATGTATTTCGTGAGTCTGAAGAAGACTTATGGATAGGTATCAGACATATGTACTAATATCAGACTAAGGGGCTTTGGACTGGGTTGGGATGTTTTCTTAAAGTACAGTTGCTCTTGTATATAAAACTTTCTTATACACATGTGAGTTTTTATGAATTTGTTTCTCTAGTCTACCCAGACTAACATAGCATACATATATCAAAGTTGTTTTTTTTTAATCTGGCTTGTTTTTGTTCCCAAAATTCCAAGAATTCTTCAATTATTCAAAGAATACTTCAAAGCATACTTCAAAGAATATGATCTGAGTCTTTCGAAGATCCGAAAGCTGCTTTTGACTCGATGTAAATCAAGATTCCTTAGGGAAATGTTAGAGAGAGAGAGAAAAACACTCGTTTTAAAAATATATAGAACTCAGAACTGAAAGCAAGCTCACTGCCATGGTAGAATTGAATAGTTATGTCCTTTCTCATTTACAAGATTGGTAATCTTTACAAGATCAAAAAACTCTCATATTTGTTCCTCAGAATGGCTGGTGAGTTCAACTGTCAACTTTAAAATTAGCAGCCCTACCTGTAACCTATCATGCTATCATCAGGCACCCTGGTATATAGGTCTAGATAAAGGATGTGCAAACAAAAAAGCTTCATGTTTTGATATTTTTGTTTCACAGAAGTTTCTATAATTTTGTGGTAATGATTTTTGGCTCACTGTGGCAGTCACCTGGTCTCACTTTGAGGATTAAGAGTGTAGGGGTGGAATCTAGCCTGTCAATCTGGAGATAGCCAGTGAGACCTCTGTGTGGGCATGGCTTTCTCCTGAGAATTCTGAGAAATGTGGTAATTCCTTCTTGGAAGCAAGGAACACTATCTATCAGCTCACTCCTTGGGAGACATTGCAGCTGACAAGACACATGGCAGCATGCTGATAGACCCTGAATCCTGGAAACAAGGAACCATGGGGAGACACACACACAAACCACCAATGCTAAGATGCTTCTACCACCACTGCATACATAAGACTCTGCACCCACTGGCCTGTGATAGTCCTGGTGTCATTGCATGTGCTTCATGAGTCTGAAGATAAGTTATAGATTGGTATCAGACATTTGGGCTAATATTGGACTTATGACATCGGACTGGGCTGGGGTGTTTTTGGAATGTTCAATTACTCTTGAAATTTGTGTTTATGAATTTGTTTCTCTAATCTATCCAGGGCTTTTTATCAATATAGCATTTTATTTTATTTTTAATTAACCTTCTAAGTAACATTTTATGTATAGCCTTTTGTCATTGCAGAAAATATCAGCAAATATTATAGATCATTTTAAAATGAAATATTAAATGCTTTTTAATCCAACAATTTTAAGTGTTTTTCAATAAAATAACCAGTGAACTTCTCTGTGATAGCAAAGATTCTAAAGGCTCAGGATGTTTCTCCGTCTTTTCAGAGGCCTCTGGGGTTCTGGGGAAATCCAGGAGCACCAGTAGTGGAGGGTCTCCTGGAAGACCGGCCTTGGGCACAGACCCTGTCACGCATGGAACAGTTCCCGCTTAGCCCTGTGGCTCTGAGATCTGGAGGCGCCGGTCAGCCGTGGCTCCTAGGGGGTCTGAGCATTTCCCCAGAGAGAGATAAGAACATCCCCTTCCGCATGAGGAGGTCTCTAGATGGTAGCACCCCACCCCCCTCCCTAAGACTGTCTGACATTAGCTCCCAGCTCCTGCATCTCAAGAACTTAAAGAAGGATCCGAAATGGTCCCTCTCAGTTGAGGACCTCACCACTTGTCAATGCCATCAAAAAGCGCATCCCTTGGTACTGGCTGCTGTGGCTACCAGGCTTGGGCAGCAAGCTGTGAACGCATAAATGTCTATTGGATTGTGAAATGGACTCCTGCCACAGACCAAGGAAGAAAGAGGGAGAAAAGAAGCGAACAGACCATCTCTTCGGACACATCTTGGGAACATTTTCATGTTAAGTACAGAATTGGCCATATCAACAACTAATAACTGAGAACTCACGTGCCCAGGCAGCCCCAATGCTGACTAAGTCTTAAGAGGCATAACCTCATCTACCATGGCTACGTGCTGAAGGAGTAAAGGCTGTGAAAGAGGGAGATGTGAGACGTTTCTTGGTTGGTGACCATGCGTGAATGAAGATACCAAAATGCTTTGTGTGTGTCAGGGGTTGGGGGACATGAAACTCTGTGCTGTGATTTCGCCCTATTTGTCTCTCCATTTTTATGCCTTCCAGTTGTAATAAATCTGTAATGCATATAGTAGGCTCGCCAAGAAGTCTGTGAATCATTACAGTAAAATTTAGACCTAAAGGGGCAGCAAGAGTCAGCCCAGTGGTAGTGGACTCCATATAGAGTTTGCAGCTGGTACCCTGAGCCAGTACAGGAAAACATCAGGTTGGGGCTGAGGTCTCTGGAGTGGGGTGGTGCTAGGGGTGGGGTGGACTTCTAGGCATGGATCATACATGGTAGCCCAGCCACACATGGGTGAGGATGAGAGTGAGGACAGCTTTATTGGCAACTGGGGTACAACTGACTGGGGAGAGGAACAGATTTCCTCTGCACACAACTGGGATTTGTTAACCACCACAGTCAAAGGTGTAGTGTCAGTAGTGTCAGTCAAAGGTGACATTAATCTGCTTTTGTGAGTAGAAAATAATTGGTGTAAAACATTTAACACACCCCTCTTATGCATAGTAAGTGCACAGAATGGGTATTGTTATGATATTTATTTTAGTTATTAGATGTATATTATTTGTTTTTTGATGATGCAACACATAGAAATATTATATCATAACTAAAAAGTACTCCTTTCAAAAAGAAAAATAATCAAGTTAAACAATCACACAAACAGTCAAATGTTGGACAATTGAAAGACAGTAGTATCATGAGTGTCCTAAGTATAACCTGGAAGGCAAAAGGACTTGCTTTTTTATTGCTAGAGATTTGTTTGTCTTATAGCCCGTGCTGAAATTTGATGTTTTCCTTTATATTCATCTTGTTATAAAGGGGAAATTTTGAGTGAATTCCATTAAGACTAAAATTTGAAGGAGCTTGAGTTTTAATTAAGTTGCAGCTGGCTAACTTCCAATGATAAATGACTTAGGAAACTGTGAAGGTTTTGTTTTATATTTTTTGTGGGGGCTTTTCTCCCTTGTTCTATGATAGCATTAGTGATCACAGAGAAAGTTCAACCAGATTATGAAAACTGCAGTGTATTTAGATTAAAATTTCACCAGTAGAACCTTTAGGCAATTAAAACAAATTTAAAAATTGCATTCCACCTCTTTGCCTCAGAGATTTGCGTAATTCCTAATTAAAAAATAATGCTATCAAGTGTGGTGAAGAAACAGCTGGGGGTTATTTTAAAAAATGAATGAATGAACTTATTGAAGGGGAATACTTCATAAAAGAAATCCAAATGCCACTAAACTAATCTAAAAGGCACATCTGGGGTTTTAAAGGCTTGTCTTAAAACAATCCCCCATCTAAGTGAGGTGTCAACTGAGTCCAGAGGGAAGGAGCACACCAGTCAATCCAAGGATTGTATTGATAAAATCCAAAGGAGGGACTCATATCAGAGTTTAAATTTGAACACCTGGTTTGCAGACAACTATCGATGACAATGGGACCCCAAAATGATTTTGCGGAGTCCCGTTAATTAGGCCTCCAGTAAATTCTCTCTAACCATGATTAATGGACTCGCTGTCAGAGAGTCTTATAAAATGGATAATGACAGACGTCTCTAGGTCAGGGGTCGGCAAACTCTTGAGATGTAAGAGCCCATCCTGTCCCTCTAACAACTTTAAAATCACTCACGAGTCTTACATATGTTTTCTCTAGCAAGTGAAATCACCGTGATCTAAAATGATCACCTTCAAATGTTTTCAATGTTACTTCAGAGCTGCACATTCACACAGAAATGACTCTCCAGTCACCGTTTGCCAACCACAGATCTAGGTTTAAATGCAATACTTTATCACTTGATGTACCCTTTGACCCATTCTATAATTGATTCGGTTTCAATGTTTTCTGTTTTACTTTTGATTTAGGTTTTCTGTTTGTCCAGTTATGAGTGGTGATTAATTTAGTTTATTTGCTTGCTTCCTGTCTGTGTTTTGTATGATCTTCAGTGTATAAACTCCAGGATAACTGGATTGATAATTGCCTATGGGCACAGCAAGGAATGATAAGGGGAAAATGAGAGGCTAATAAAGAGTACAATAAGAAAATTTTCTGAAATTGATCTTGGTGATGTCTACAAATCATCTTAATGTGATTGAACAATTAAGTTGTATTATATAGGTCATATATTCCAATAAAACTATTGAAAAAACATTGCTACCAAGTCCTTTTTTACTTACAACAGCCTTAAAAGGCAGTAGAAGTACTCCCTCGTGTGATTTGGATGTACTATGTATGGGAGCAGAATACCACATATTTCTCCCAATGGGTGACTGGTGGTTTTGAAGCTCCAAGGTTTTAGTTAGGAGCCAGTAAGTTAATCAGAGTACCAGGGCTCCTAACTCAATGAAATAGCAAATGTTTTATCATGGATGAATGGCATATCTGATATCTGAAGTAAAAGACACACACACACACACACACACACACACACACACACCAGTGGTGCAGTGGGTTCACTGCAGGGCTGCTAATTCCAAGATCAGCTGTTCATATATAACAGTCAGTGCAGGGGAAAGATGAAGCTGTATTCTCTTGGAAAGGTGCATAGACTCAGAAAACTTACAATGTCCGTCTACTCTGCCCCATCAAGTTACTGTGAATTGACTTTGAGAATTGACTTCGTGGAAGTAGATTTTGTATCTTGTCTTAAATCATATTTTTAGCATCTATACATCAAATATGTCTGCTTTCTAAACTAATTTAAAATACACCACCTACATCACAAAACTTCCCACTGATCCTGCATAATGTTTTGTTTCTGAGAAATGCCATTTTACTTTTGTTAATTTCTCTGTATTTTAGTAGTTGATGTTCTACGGTTACGGTATCTTTTCCTTATACTCTGAACAGTGCCTCCTGCATTTGGATTTTCCTGTATTCCACTTCTGACTCATAACTTCAACATTTTGTCACATTAATAAAATCCAACTAAATTATACTGCCTATTTGATTGAGCCACACTAAAGAATTGTGTTCTCTACAGCACCAATACTGTGCATCATTCCACTAGGGGATCCTCAGCAGAGTTGCGCAGCGGAAGTGGGCTGGGCCCATTAGGGGCTCCTCCACAATTGTGTTACTTAGATTAACCTGTGCCGGTGCTGTTCTGTTCTCTGCTAGATTGTCACCCACCTCCCATCCTCATCCTTGTTGTCAGACATGTAAGAGCCCCCAATGAAAATAAAATGACATCATACATGCTACATTTTTTCGATTAAATGTACCTTCTCTTATGCAGTTATTTGTCTCAGTGGTATTTCCACATAAAATTTACTCTTAAACAACTGGACTGAGGGTTCCTAAAAGCTGTGGGGGAAGGGGGACATGGACAGACTCAGGGATGGGGGGAACAACCAGTGGTCTGCAAACGGTAGGGAGGAGAGTGGGGGAGGCCTAATGGGGCCAAAGTAAGTGTAATGCAACAGAGAGGAAGTTGTAACACTCAAATGAAGACCAACCACAAAAGAGGGACAGGAGGAAGGCAGACGGAAATAGAGGAAGGAACGAGAAGGCAAAGAGCACTTGTACAGGTCTAAACACAGGCATCTATGTATATAAAAATAATTATCTATGAAAAGTTGTGAATAAATTCAGGAACATATAGTTATAGGCTGAGTACTAAGGCAGCAACTAGACCTTGGGTCCCCACCCAGTTACTCCCTCAGTGCAAGAACACTTTGTATATGAATCTGGCCACGATGCTCACCAGCCCAATAAGATCACTGAAGTTAAATAGGTGCATAAGCAAATGTGGTGAAGAAAATGGATGGCACCCAGATATCAAAATATATAGTCTGGGGGCTCAAAGCCTGAAGATAAAGAGCCAACTAGCTGAGAAGTACCCAAGTCCACACAGAAGAAGCACACCAGCCAGTGTGGCCGAGAGGAGTCAAAGGGATCAGGTCTCAGGCATCAAACAGGGAAAAACTAACATTACTATCTATGCACTATCCTGAAATGATCACTGAGGACAAGTGGGGACAGGAGAAAGCGTGGTGAAGATGGCTAATGGTACCCGGCTATCAAGACATAATGCCTGAGGCCTCAAAGGCCTGAGGATGAGGAAACAGTGCAACAAGGCCTACCATAGAAGAAGCACACCAGCCTGTGCGACCATGAGGAGTGGAAAGAACCAGCCTATCAGGCATCAAAGAACAAAAAACATATCGTTAAGTGCCCACCCTCCTGTCATGATCGCTGAGGACAAAAGGGTGCAGAGGCAGACAGAGCTGAGGAAACTGATGGCGCCCAGTCACCAAACGATAAAGTAGCTGGGATCTTAAAGGCTAGAAGGTGAACAAGTGGCCATTCAGCGCAGAAACAGCAAAGTCCACCAGCAAAGAAGACACGCACCAACCTGTGTGATCACGAGGGGCTGAAGGGAGCAGACAGCAAACATCAAAGAACAAGGATTTAATCAGTAAGAATAAGGGGGAGAGCAGGGTGGGGACCCAGAGCCCACTTGTGGGCAATTGGACACCCCCTTACAGGGGAGTCACAGGGGAGAGATGGGCCAGTGAGGTAGCGATGAAGCATAAAACTTTCCTCATTTCCTGAAGGTTTCCTCCCCCCAACCATCACAGCCCTAAATCTGCCCTGCAGTTCCAGCTGGACTGGAGGAGGTGCACTGGTAGACGTGGGAGCTGGAAACGAGGGAACTCAGGGTGGATGGACCCCTCGGGGTCAGTGGTGGGAGTGAAGTAGCTGTATGGGTGGAGGGAGAATGGAATGGAGAGAGGAAGCCAGCTGTAGGGATCTGCAGACTGTCTCCTATCTGGAGGGCAGATGTAGGGAGGAGTGGCAGGGGGAGATGTCGGGCAGTGTACGATATGACAAAACAATAATGATTGTAGAGTAATGAGGACTGGGGGGAAGGGGAGAAAGGTTGGAGTGGAGAGGAGGGGGGATCAAATCAAGTGAAGGAGCAGATGTTGGGAGAATGTCGATGAGGACGGGCAGGTGGGGGTGCTTGGCACAGTGTGTGTAACTATGTATTGAACTATGTATGATGGAAAGCAATGTATGAGCACCCAATAAAAAGATAAATTTTTTAAAATTACTCTAAATTCACCTTTGGAAAATATGCTGCTATATAAGTTTTCTCTTTTCAAGAGGAAATAGTTCTGAATAAATGATAACCTTACAAAGCACAGACTCACAGAATTTGGTAATAAAAATTTCAATAAGATAAACATGATACAAAATTACTCCTTAAAAACTTATTTAGAAATTTCAGGAATCTAGAAAAATTTCTTCCTAAAATTTTAGAGTTTTTACTGTATACAGAAATTTCTGGGGAGAGCCCAGGTAACGTGGCAGGGGCCAGACCAAATCCAGGACTACATATGATAGCCAACTGGGGTGAGGGTATGGGGGGGGGCAGATGGTGCTGTGTAGAGAGGGAATGGGGTACTAAACCATGCAAAGGGAGCATATTGTTTATATCTCCACAGGAAAAGGGGGATTAAACTTAAACCTGGTGTTCCCAGATGTGAATGCAGCATGACGGCATGGAGCAGGGAACCCGTGAAGGGGTCTGAATGCCCAACCCCAATCCCAACTATGGGGGCATTGAAAAAAAAAGATTCACACCCTTGAAAACTC
Organism: Nesogale talazaci; assembly: GCA_004026705.1. Classification (NCBI taxonomy): domain Eukaryota; kingdom Metazoa; phylum Chordata; class Mammalia; order Afrosoricida; family Tenrecidae; genus Nesogale; species Nesogale talazaci. The sequence goes on from PVJH01000368.1 coordinate 158,283, forward strand.
TGTGAGAACTTGTTCAATGTTGTCCCATAGGGTTGCTGTATGTCAGAATCAACTGGACAGCAGTGGATAATTATGCCTTGCCCTAGAATGAATGAATAAATCAAAACCCTACTTCATTATTCTCAAAACATTTCTCAAAACACCTGAAACAATGCAGTGGATACAGTAGAACATGAACTCTTAATATTCTAACATAGGAACACATTTTGGGGAGGGGGTGTGGAGAGCTCAAATCAAGCAATGCCAAAAATAGGAGTTCAGAAAAATCTTTGTTGAAAACAGAGCCCAACTTTTGCCCCAGCCCATACGACCTTCCCTATTTATCCCACACCACCTGTGATATTGTGAAATCTAGGCCTATTTCAATGCAACATGAAGTATGTGAAGCATATTCTCCATTCCAGAGCCAGGTGACTTCTTAGCAATGGGGAATAATGAAGAGATTAAGGGATTCCACTAGCAATATCATAGTCTTACACAGAATTATGTATTAAGAAGAAAACATCATGTGCATACAGACTCCAACTGTCTATACAGATTCTCAGACATCTGGTATCCAGCAGCATTCAGAGAAATGATTGGCAGACTGGAGTTATAAAATTGAACACATTTGTCTCTGCAAAGCAAGGATTTTGTCAATGTAACAATGACAGAGATCAGAAACACATGGTCCTTGAATAATAAAGCTTTTTTTTTTCTCTTCCTACTAGAGCATTCATTTGAATTAGAGGATGCTTACTAGACTTTCAAACTTTGTTTTACAGAACAGGGTTAATAAGGTTCACTAGCATAATATTATTGCTGTACACAAGGTAGAAAGGTTTTTATTTTATGCCAGGAATATTGATGTGCCCATTTTGGAATGAGTAGACTGTGACCATATCAGCAAAGAACTCATATTATTAACTTTCTTTTTACCTCTAGGCTTAGATATTAAAATCTTTGCAGAAGCAATTTCAAAAAAACACACAAATACATAAAAGAGCCTATACTGCCTTTTGGTTTTTGCACATAATTATTATAATTATTCAGAGAGAAAACAGGAAGACAATTTCAAAATAAATACCTCCTCTATCCAACTCTATGTTTTCACACAGAGCTTTCACAAATTTATAATTCTTTAATTTAAAACAATAAATCCAGTCCCACAGTCATCAAGTTGATACCAACTCACAGAGTTCTGTAGAACAGAATAGAACATGACCCGCACGTTCTCAGAAATGCCCATTTCAAAGATGCAGACTGGCATAACTTTAGCTCAGAGAGTGGCTGGGGGCTCTAAACTGCTAGCCTTTTCAGTTGACAAGTGCCTTGACTACGCATCACCATAGATACTTACTCAGAATAAAAGACCTGAAAAATGTACACTTTGAGAAATCTTTCTGTCCTTTTCACCATATCTTTTTTTAAAAATCAAGATTTTCAAGTCATCCTCTAGATAGTAACTTCATGTTTTTACTTTAAGATATCTGCAAAAGGAGAATCCACAGCTTTTGAATAATGTTTTCTTTAATACTGGCCAAAAGAGTAAGTTGGAAATAATTTAGACATGAATTAGGCAGATGAACTGTGCAAGTATCCACAGCCTAACTGTGGCAGAGAAAAGCCTTTTAAATAAAAATGATACATGTAAATATTAAAAGGGTGATGTCATTTTTTATAATTATAATATTAACTATTCCTTAATGCCATGTATGGCAGAAGCTAACAGCATATGACTAATATTCATTCTATTAATCATAATTTGAATAATATATCTTAACTTACCAGTTGGTTTCATAATAGATATCTCTTTAATAGATTAACTGTTCTTTTATTAATAAATAAACCTAACATATGAGTTATTCTAGTGTATCATATTTTCAGAATTATACATTTTGAAATAAACCACAGTTTAAAAGAGTTGTCTGAATTCCACTAAAGCAGTTCACATTTTTAAAAAAAATGCAAGACTCAAGACATATGTAGAAAAAGTCAGAAAAGTCCATTTAAATATGCAAAGAAAGTAAAAAAATGTATGTGAAATACAGACTTCCTAAGACAGGAGATCAAGTTACAAAATAAGATCAAGCTGTGGCTCGCTTCAAGCATATTGAGGAGGGAGAGGTGAAGAGAGGCTAGCAGGAATGAGAAAGAGACCAGAGGGCAGTATGTACCTGGTGATTCGTATCAGAATAAAGCCAAAAAGAAAGCAAGATGATCAATAAATTAATGAAATGTCAGGAACAAAACAAAGTGGGAAAATAGATTAAAATGAAAATAAGGATACTGAACAGAAAAGAAAATGAGCAATGCTGAAAAAAAAAAGGTCAGAGCAGACTAGCCAGAGGGAAACAATTGTACCCAAAACAAAACCAAAATATCATAACACTGAGTTGACACCGACACACGGAAACCCTATTTGGGTTTCTCAGACACAATCTCCTGCACAGAGTGGCTGGTGGGTTTGAACCACTGACTTTTTTTCTCTCTTTCTCTTTACAAACCACTTAATTAGAAGCTAATTCAGATATACCATTCCATAGTTCCATCAGGCAGTATTGTACAATTGCTCACAAACTCAGTTACAAAATTTTTTTTTCTTCCTTCTAGAACTCCTGGATAGCAATTCCCCTTTAGCCTCACCCCACCCCCACCCCTGTGGAAATTACATAATCTCCTGTCTGCTTGAGCAAAGGGGTTAAGTCCAGTCTGTCAATCAGGCTGCAGCTTGATGACCACATTTGGAGACACAATGAAGATAAATGGCTCACTGGAAGCCAGGCCCACTCTCTCTGCCTTCCCTCTAACGTCGTTGAGACACTCGGAGGCTGGAGGAGACATGTGGATACCCGCACCAGCATTGAGATGTTTCTACTGCCACTGTATGCACAAGAGTTTCTACCGACTAGCCTGTGACCTTCCGGTGAATTCAGAATCATGGTATGGGTGGAGAGAGTCTAAAGAGGAATTCATGGACAAGTACCAGATGCATGGGCTAATATCAGACTTATGAACTTGATCCGGACCTAGCTGGGATGGTTTCTCAATATACTATTGCTCTTTTATTAAGCTCTTTCTTATACGCATATGAATGTCTATAAATCTGTTTCTCTAGTCATCCCAGACGAACACACCCCCCCCCCCAATCCACCTCCCCTAATGGAACCCCCAGGAATCCTTATTCTAATTATTGCCTCTATAGTTTCACCTGTCGTGGATTTCATAGACAGAAAAACACATAATAAAAATTCAAGAAGGCTACCCACAATGACAAACAGTACAATGCAGATAAACCCCAATATGAGAAACACAGAAAATATTAAATAACAGATCAAGACCAAGTGTACCAGAGGGGAGATGATGCGACAAGGTTTTGACCATGCAAGTCAGATTTGTCGTTTTGATCTACTGTAGGTCTTCTCCCCAGTACTCTGAGTTTGGTGACCACTTTGTTCCCATCACTGAATTGTGGCTAGAAAGAACGAACCAGTGACCTTTTGGTTAGCAGCAAACAACTAACTCACAGCACCAAGCAAGGTACAGATGAGTCTAAGGGCAGATTAGAATTAATTATCCAGCCCTGACCCATACAACTTCTTACTTCATCTTAACACACCTCCAGAAACTGGAAGCATGTTTTTAATAAATTCTACTATAATTAATTTGTGTGTACAGGTCTTTTAGACTGAGTTGACTACAGAAACAAATCCAGAGACACTTCATATGTGTGAAAGAAAGGGTTTTATATAAAACAGTCACTGCACAGTAAGAAAATGTTCCAGCCCGGTCCATAGTCTGATGTTCACCCATATGTCCAATACCAGTCTTAAATCCCTCTTCAGATTCATACAACACATGCAATGACACTGACTGCAGGCATACCCCAGATCAGTGGGTGGAAAATCTTGTGGATCCAGTGACAGTGGGTCTCCACGAGGCTGCTCCAACTCCGTCTCCGGCTGCGTCAGCATAGCTCCACGTGGCAGGTCAACAGTAGTGGGACAGAGAGTATCTGGCCTCCAGAGAGCCATTTATCTCCTTCACACCTGCAAATGAGGTCATCAAGCTGCAACCTGAGTAACAGGCTAGACTCCACCCCTTCACACGTTGACAGATTATGTAACTGCCGCAACAGGACACACAAACATGCCAAAGGACATAAGGGAAAACATACGTCTATCTTCCAACCTGTCTTGAAGATGCCTAGATCTTTTCTTAGTAGCAACAGCTGCCACCAGTTTATTTAGATATTAGGGAAATACTTTTGAGGGCATAACCAAATTAAAAGAAAAAACTCACTGCCACAGTGTCAATTTTGACTCATAGGAACCCCATGAAAAATGTTGAATTGCCCATGGGGGGTCCAAGACTAATTCTACAGAAAGAGAAAGACTTGTCTTGCTCCCTCCAAGTGACTGGTGGTTTAGAACTCCTGACCTTTTTGTTAGCTACTCAGTGCAAAACCACTATGCCACCAAGGCTCCTAGAAGACAGAAAAGAAAAGAACATAACAACAAGCATATATTTGGGGAAATAAGTTTTAAAGTTGGGAATAAGATCAGAATGAACTAAAATAATATTTACATTTAAGAATAATTCATTAAATTATGTTTCAATCTCATTTTTATCTTTTTAAGTTAAATAGTGCTTATCCAACTTTATATCACTTATAATAATAAGGATTTTTATTGCTTAGTGGACCCCTCATGTGAGGCAAAATTATTAAAATCTCAAGGGCTAATTGAAAGACTATTGATGTCATCCCACCCAACAACCCCAAGGAAGAGAAGACCTGTAATCTACTCCCGTTACAATCTAGGAATCCCGGTGGAATATACTCATAATGTAACTATGAGTAAGAATCTAATGAAAGGCACAGAACACCAGAAATAGAAGACATTATTATGTACATAATTAAAGTCATTAAGGTGAAACTCCATATGGTTAAAGCAGTTATTCAGACTATAAAATTATAACAACCATTAGGACCCAGTATTAGATACCTAAATTACATAGATAAACACTTCATTGAAATTAAATAGGGAATTCAAAGTTTAAAGTGGTGGAAAATAATAGAGGCAATGGCTACATTGATATGTTTAATTTGGTGGCACTAGGAAAGGTAGGGACTTACATTTCTACTTTTAAATAAACTTTCTGAAAACAAGATATTTTCAAGTGGACTGTACAAAAATTCAAAACTTATAAAACAAAATATAAGCTGCAAAATTATTAAGAGTTCAATAACAAGAGAGATATTTTGTATCAGAATTGGAAGCTCTGTCTAAAAGACCATATTGTCCAATTTGAAGCTATCTGAAAATGCAATACTGAAAATGGGAGTTTATTTACAAAGAATTTAAATTGGATGTTACAAGACTTAAACTTACAGAAATTGGTCATTGTCTTGGGCTGCATTCTCTAACAAAATAAAACCAATGAAGCTTATATATATATATCAACAGAGAGACATCTATCTTAAGAAAATAATACACCCTGTTGAAGGTGAGCAGGTTCCAAATTTGGGGAAGTTCCGGGAGTGTGAAGTAGACTGAATGCTTTCTAACACCAGTAACATTGGGGATTGATGATTCCAAGAAAGCAGGAAGATTAGAAGTTTGTGGGTACAGAGGTCAATTAATCCAACGTCAGTGGATAAAATGGCAGGCAACTTCATTTACTCCCAGGATTACTCCCAGGATCAGAGGATATACGGCAGGCTTTTGACTTAAGTACTGAGAAATGGAGGTTGATCAGAAAGATTCAGGATCCAGACCAGCACAAAGCAATCAATTTTTCCCATTGCACTTACTTTTATTGTAAGTGGGACATACCCACAAAGAGATCCCATCATGGGATATTACTAAGTTTTAACTGCCAAGTCACTGACAATCCTAGCACAGCCAAGGTAACACAAAACCTTAACCATCACAGTAATTTAGTACTTCATCAATTTGGGGGCTAAACTAAACTCTGGGGAAATGTTTATCTGATATAAGGTGTAAGTCTTCATTCACAGATACTAAAGTCTTATCATGTGTCAGAAACAGGATTCAGTTGTGTGGATAGGATTAATATTGTCTCTGGCCTCCTAGAGTATATACATTAGCATAAAATAGAAACAAATGTATGATCATATAAGTTGATATTTTACTTATGATGACAAGTTAAGATGATTAGCAGTGCATGCATTTTATTGATTCATCATATTTTTATTGAGCCCCTATGATGATTCAGGCATTATAATAGTAAATCTTGCTGAAACCTCTAAGATACTTAAATTTTGATAAGACTATTACAGAATCAAAGTAGTTTTATCCCCATACTCCAATGAGTTTATTATTTAGAAAGGGACAGATTGTGGGGGGAAAGATGGAGAATCTTGAGTGAGAGAACAACTTTTCCTTTTCCTAATTGGATAACCTTTAGACTCCAGGCATGCAGATGTTTTCAATTGAATTTCCAATCAAGGTAATCTATGAATATAGACCAGGAGATTGCCAGAGAGACTACACAGATACTATTCCATGATGCAGCACGTTAGCTGGAAGAAAGCTATCCAGGAACTTACAAGAATAGTCCCACGTACAAGTTATGAGGAAGCCATATTGAATTAATTGCCTTTCTGCATTTGTAGCAACCAAAAAAGTAATAATTACACTGCTGTTTTTACTGTTCTCCAGAAAGTATATGATGGAAATTTCCATACTTATGTCAGAATACTAAACAGAAGGCAGACCACCCCTCTTGCACTTCCTCTCTAGCTCACAATCAAGGTGGTAGTGATAGTGGCAATAGTGGCCAAGAAAGTCTACTGCATTGATCATTCTGGAAGTGATAAATGCAAATGAAATTCTCTATGACTGCACCGTTCCTGGACACTCCGTAAGAGATACTGTATCACTGAAAAAATCTCAAAAGAGATGTGAAGATCTGCTCTCAAGAGAATGGAAATCTCACAATCTCACCAACAGCAAATTATGGTTTACTTCCAACTGGTGTGTCAGTCCGGGCAGGCTAGAGGAACAAATTTCACAGACATGCATATCGAGATAAGGAAAGGGTTTATATACAAAAGGAATGTGACGCTGAGCAGGCATCCCAGCCCAGTCCAGTTCAAGGTCATAAGTCTGATATTAACCCATATGCCCGAAATCAGTCTATAAAGTCTCCTTCCGACTCATGAAATCACAGGGCAGTGGATGCAAAATTCTGGCGCTGGCAGGGGTCTACCCATGGCTCCTTGCTTCCAGGGCTCAGGGTCCATCAACTGCATGCTACTCCAGCTTCAGAGGTCTGGCTCCATCAGGGCAAAGCTGTGTGGTCTCTCTGCCGGCTCCTCCAGCTTCTCGGGCACTGCCATCTTGTCTCTTCCGTGATTCATCATCTCTGAGAATAACTCCCAACAACTGGGGAAGATAGCTTCTCATCTTCACGAGGGAAATATCGCGAGATTTCCCAGAAGTCTCAGGAGAAAGCCATGCCCACATAGAGGCCTCATTGGCTACTCAATGGCTATCTCCAGATTAACGGGCTAGACTCCACCCCTACATTTCAATCATAAAATTAATATAAGCACATGACTGCCATAACTGGAATGTGCAGTATACGTGTTGTTGAGCACCTGTTCTGGAAACAGCATATAAGACGGCTTGAGAAATGTAACTGGGAATTAGAATTGAAAGATAATGGAATTTTCCCACAAGCTTTTTGATGCGTCCTGCTGGCATAGTGCTTAACATTTGACTGCTCATCACCCAAAGTTCCGAAGCACAAAACTATCTGCTGCTCTGAGGTTGATTTGATTTGGAGATTTTGCAGACTAATTAAGACAGAGTCTGGGAGAGAGTCATGGTGTGAGTATTATTTTTAAATGACCCTATGAGATCCAATGGCACTAAAATGTCATAACCCACAGTCCTAACCAACCTATTCTTCCATAAAGATTACAGCCTTGGAAATTTTAAGGACAATTCTACTCTATCATGATAAGTTAGAATGGCTTTGCCAGCAATTAGTCTGATTTGTGTTGTGTGTTTTAGAAGTGATCCTTTCCTGCACCTACCAATGAGAACCACTGGATCAAAGTAAATATCATTGTTCGCTTTCAGTGCATCCATGTCATTTGTTAATGCTTCCTACACAAACTTCTAAAACCATTTTATTCCATCTTTAAATAAAATTAAATTAAGAATAAATAAAAGAGTACTGCTGGCTGTATGTGTAATGCTTGAGTTATATTGATTTTTATACATACATAAAAATAGTTACAGTGTTCATATCTCCTCAGGAGACAGGGTTATTTAAAATAGTTTTCCAGCATTTAGAAAGATTTGTTTTGATTTATGCTTTCCAGGGGGAAATTGTGGAATGTTTGATTCATAAGCAATTTCCTAACCACTTGAGATGTTTGTAAATATATCCATCTATGTTGACCAGCCCAGGGACAAGGGTATATCGGTTGATCCAAAATTAGAGACAAGATGGACTTAAAAATTCCAATATAGGAATGACCAAGAGTAATGTAACAGAGAGAAAATACTGAAAACCAAATGGAGGCTGAGCATGATAGTGGAACAAGAAGAAAATGAAAGGAAATAGAGGAAAGAACTGAGGGGTAAAGGGCATTTATAGAGGTTTAAATACAGGCATGTACATAGGTACATATATTTATATGTGACAATAGATCAATGAACATATAAATATAGGCTTAGTAGTAGAACAGCAGATGGGCATTGGACCTCCACTCAAGTACTTCCTCAATGCAAGAAAACTCTGTTCTATTAAATTGGCATTCCAAGATGCTCACCTCCCCATCACGATCACTGAAGACAAACGTGTGCATAAGCAAAGGTGGTGAAGAAAGCTGGTGGTGCCTGGCTATCAAAAAGATGTAGCATCTGGGGTCTTAAAGGCTTGAGTAAAAAAGCAACCATCCAGCTCAGAAGCAACAAAGCCCACATGGATGAAGAACACCAGCGTGTGGGACCTTGAGATGTCAAAGGGATCCGTTATCAGGGTTTAAGAACTAAAAATCATAACATTGCATGCTCACTTTCCTAATATGATTGCTGACAACAAATGTGTGCATAAGCAAATGTGGTGAAGAAAGCTGATGGTATCCGGCTATGAAAAGACATAGCATCTGCAGTCTTAAAGGCTTGAGTAAACAAGGGACCATCCAGCTCAGAAGCAACAAAACCCACATGGAAGAAGCACACCAGCCTGTGTGACCATAAGGTGTTGAAGGGATCCAGTGTCAGGCATCAAAGAACTAAAATTATAGCACTATAAATAAGGGGGAGTACAGATTGGTGACCCAAAGCCCATAAATAGGTGAAACAACATCCTCTTACCGAGGGATTGCAGGGACAAGATGAGCCAGTTAAAGTACAGTGCAGTAACAATGAAATATGTATCTTTCCTCTAGTCCTCAAATGTTTCCTCCCACCCACTATCATGCTCCTGATTCTACCAGACAAGTTCAGCTAGAGCAGGGGATGTATACTGGAGTTGGAAACATGGGGAATTTAGGATAGATGTTCCCTCAGGACTAGTGATGGGAGTGGTGATACTGGGAGGGTGGAAGGAGGGTGGAGTAAAAAGGGGGAACCAATTTCAGGGATCGACATATAACCTCCTCTCTGGGGTATGGACAACAGGGAAGTCAATGAAGGGACACTTTGGACAGTGTACAATATGAAAAAGCAATAGCAATTTGTAAACTATTAAAGGTTTGTGGCGGGGGTCGAGGAAGGGAAATATGGGAGCTGGAACTGGGGGCCTAGGTAGAGGGAGGAAGTTGAGATGATGGCAACAAGTGTGCGAATGAGGCCTGCATGCAATTGACATATGTATGGATCGTGAGGGGAGGTGTATGCGTACCCAATAAATGATTCATTAAAAAAGGGGGGGAGGGCAAAGGAGAAGCTTATACCAAGGGCTCAAGTGGAAAATGTTTGGAAATGAATGTGACAACATGTGTGCAAATGTGCTTGATACAGATGATGTATTGAATGTTATAATAGCTGTAAGAGCTCCCAATAAAATTATTATATATATCCATCGCACCTGTCCCTGCCTAACTTGGAGAGCATGACTAACCAAGTATGTGTTGTCAAATTACGTAAACTTTCAAACTGAATATTGTTCCTTTCCTATTCCATCATTTTCACTATCAGCTACAAAACCCTCACCATTCAAGTTTCACTGAGTCCCCCAGCATTACTTTTCAATGCTCAAATTTCTCTTCAGGTGCATTTCCTGAGTCTGAAATACAATGCTTGCCCAATTCTTATGGCTCGATCAGACATAGTCTATCCTTTAAAAAGCCAATTCCAATGCTCTTTGCTTTATGAAGCATTTAAATCCCAGCCTTCTCACTACCTGACAGGATAAATTGTTATTCTCTTCGCATTCCCACAAATAAATACTATTTTACTCCACTGTAATACTTGTCACATCATAGTTTAATAATGTTTATGAGTCTGTTTTCTTCCTGATGCATAATTCCACAAAGAGAATTTGAGCCATGAATTTCTACATGCCCATTGCTAAACAGAATGTTTGTAGCAGTAAAACCCAAGAAAGTAAAGAAATGTATGTGTGTGAGAGAGACATGGGTGAGGTGAGGGGAGAAAGAATAAAATGAAAATATAAATTAAATGACAAATTTAAAATTGGCAAAGCTGCACCCATTTATTGTGCATGGGGTTGTTTTGAATAAGATTTGATTCAGTGGCAGTTAACAATACAACACCATTTTATTGCATTATTATTTAATAATAATATTATTGACATTATTTGATATATTATCAAAAATAAAGGGCAACAAAATATTTCTTGAACACCAGATACATACAGTGAGTGAAACCTTAAGAGGAAGGCTTCACCTGGCCTGCCTGGTGAGGAAGGGGCAGGACTGGATGTGTTTGTTCCATTGTTGACAGGGTCACTATCAGTCAGAGCTGACTCTTGACACCCAAACACAGTCTGGTTTTTCTACCTCTTACAGATTTTCTGTCTTTGCCTGGATGCAACTTTTGGGGGGTGAAGTGATGATGGGGTTTTGCACTGACTTCATTGCTGTTTGCTTTGGGGGTCACAAGAGAAGCACCATGTCTTGTCACCAGTGATGACCTGGGAAACAAGTCTGGGTTGCTTTAGAGCTGTTCTTTCAAAGCATGGAATGTTTCCACTCAACACTAGAGAAATACAATAAGATGAGTAAGTGGAAATGACCATTGTAAGTTCTTTTATATTTGTTATATATATTGTGCAAAACATAGTATATGAAATGACTCTTCTAATCTCTATGAGGGAATTGTTATCTAAAATTTATATATGAGAAATCTAAGAATATTTATACATAACTAGGCATACTGAGGCATACCACAGCCTGAGACCGATGTCTACACGAGCCTCTAGATCAATACCACAGTGTGGACCAAAACAGAAAAATAAGTCACTTTCCTTAAAACAACGTCTAGTATCCAGTGACAATAGCCCTGCGAGCTCAAATCACCACCCTTTTCTTGGAAATTAACCCGAGACCTGCAAAGCCTATTTAGATATATCCCTAGAAAGACTGCTGTCTGTTGACCGTGTATCCCACCACTCTTCCATATTCCTCCACTGCCATATTCCTCCAAGGCCAAGACGCCTTCTGTGGAGCTTTCAGAGTTTTCAATGTATGTAATCATGTCGTCTGCTAATAACGACAGTTCTATCTCCTTTAGTATACTTACACTGCCTGATGTTACACTCCAGTACAATGTTGAAAAGAAGTGGAGCTAAGGGGAATCCTTATCTGGTTCCCTTTTTGGTGGTATTGTTTTAGTCTTTTCTCCACTGACTATGATGTTGGCGATTGGCTTTTCATAAATAGCTTGTATTAACTTGAAGAACTCCCCTTTCATTCCTATGTTCGGTGACTGTCTTAATTAGGAATGGCTGTTGGATGGCAAGTGCTTTTTCTGCATCTATTGATAACATCATGTGATTCTTCCCTTTTTCTTATCAATGTGATGAAAAAGATCAATGGACTTTCAGAAGCAAAACCACCTCTGCATCCCTGGAATGAATTCCACCTGACCATGATGCATAAGTTTTGCATACTTTATATGCTATTCACCAATATTTTGTGAAGAGTCTTTCCATCTATGTTCATTAGAATTATCAGTCTGTAGTTCTCTATTCTTGTGAGATCTTTGCCATATATGGGCATCAAAGTTGTACTGGCTTTATAGAATGTGCTTAGGAGTTTTCAATCTTTCTCTATGTTGTGGAATAATTAATGGACCATCAGTGTCAGCTCTTCCCTGAAAGCTTGCTAGAATTCTTCTGTGAAGTCATCTGGTCCAGGAGCTTTTTGCACTGGTAGTTTCTTGATAACCATAACTATTTCTTCTTTAGTTATGGGTCTGTTGAGGTTCTCAACCTCTATCTGGGATAATCTAGAGAAGAACTGCTTTTCCATGTATTGGGAAATGTATTTCATATTGATGAAATCATTAAATTGCAAACTTTCATAGTATTTTGTGGCTATCCTTTTAATCTACTTGGTGTCTGTTGTGATTTCTGCGGTTTTATCCCTCACCCTGACTATTGAGATTTACTGCTTCCTTTCCTTAGTTTGGCTTGTCAGCAACCTGTCAATTCCCTTTCAAAGAACCAGCTTTTTTACTACATTAATATTTTGAATTCTCCCCCTGTCTTCTCACTCATTTAACTCTACTTTGATTTTTATTATTTCTTTTCTTTTCTATTGGAAGGATTTTTCTGCTTATTCTGTTCTCATTTCTGGACGCTTTGTGATAGAATATCAGTCATAATCCTCTCTTCCTTTTTCAGGTCTGCATTATTTGCTATCAAACATCCTCTGATAACAGCATTTGCGATATCCCATAGATTTGGGTACATTTTATTCTCATTCTCATTAGTTTCTAGAAACTTCCTCATTTCCTCTCTAATCTGGGCTAGTTTGGTTTCGTGTCCAGAAGATTATTATCCATCCTCCAGTTGTTTGACCTTTTTCTCCCTGGTCGTCCTTTGGTTGATGGTGTGGTGATCCAAGAGGAAGATCCAAGTGATCTCTATGTGCTTCAGTTTACTCAGCTTGTATCCCTGCATGTGGTCCATTTTCAAAAGTGAGTCAAGAACACTTGACAAAAATGTGGATTTTTTTTTGCATTTGTTTGGAGAGCTCTATAAATGTCTGTCAGATCCAGTCACCTAATTGTGGTGTTTAGTTCCGTAGTCTCCATGCTGAGCTTCTTTCCCAGTGACCCATAGTTCTCTGACAGCAGTGTATTAAAGTTACCTACAATAATAGCTGACTTGGTAACTTCCAACAGATATAGTCAATTTGATATTGATATATCCTTTCAGGGCAAGCTCATGTGTATAGCTGTCTTTGTGTTGTTAAAAAAAAAAGTATTTCTTATGAACAAGTCATTGGTTTTGCAAAATTCTATCATTCAATCTTTAGCTTCCTATCTATCGACAAGACTATAGTTTCAAACTACTGTTGTTCCCTCTTTGTTTCCAACTTTTGCGTTCCAATTGCCATTAATTATTGATGCACCTTGATCGCATGCTTCAGCGATTTCTGACTAAAGTTGTTTGTAGAATTCTTCAATTTCTTCATGCCTACCTTTTTGTAGTTAGTGCATAAGTTTGAATAATAGTCGTACTGGTTGGATTTCCTTGAAATCTGAGAGACAAAATCTGATCACAGACAGCATTATGCTTCATGATAGATTTTACAATGTCCTTTTTGAAAATGAATGCCATGCTATTCCTCTTGATTGTGTTATTCTTGACATAGTAAATCATAGAATTTTCTGATTCAAAATGGCCAATATCAGTCCATTTCCGCTCACTAATTAAGATAAAGATCTTGGGCTGAGCCCCAGTGGCATAAGTGGTTAAGTGCGAAACTGCAGCCCGCGGGCTTGGTGGTTCAAATCCAGCAGCGGCTCTCAGGAGCGGCACTGGGTAGCGCCCATGACCACCAGAGGCAGTGATGCCCACAAAAAACAAAAATAAACAAAAAAAATCTTAATGCATTCAATTTAATTTTTGACAACTTCCGATTTTCTTAACTCATACTGTGCACAATCCAAATTTCAAACATTAGCATATTTCTACTTCTACTTCTTCTAACATTGAGTCATCCCTCAGTAGCAAAGGAAGATCCCTAAGTCACCACTCTCAGAGGCCCTGCTCACATCACCATGTTTGACTCCACTATGAGACATAAGCGTCTCCCCAGGTCCATCCTTCCGTCCTATCTCTGACAGAGTCCTGCTTCCATTCTTTAGACCTTCATTATCTGACAATGTTCCAAAGCTATGTCTAAGATTTATAGCAGCTCCTTCTTTTGAAGCAGGGAGCCAAGTCCTTCTTCAATGTTTGTTCTTAGTCTTGATGCTTTGCTCAAACCTGTTGACACTGCTGACATTTGAAACACCAGTGATATGGCTTTCAACATCATAGCAAAACACAAGTCTCCACCCTATTACAAACTGACACACAAGTGGTGGTAATTATTCCTAGTATCTGAGAAAAGTTGAGGAGGCTGTAGTAAATCAAAGGACTTATAAATATTGGCCAAGCAGAGTCAGACAACAGAAAAAGTTTTATAGAACTAATTTCAGCCCTTAGATGCTACACTTTATATTCTCTACTATGAAATTTGAATTATCTTCTGAAGTCTTGTCTTGAGCACCATACCAAATAGTTGCTTGTCCACAATAAATGCTTTGTTTCAATTCAAGTCTGGCAACCGTGGTTCACTGTTTGATTGGCATCTGTTCTATCATAATCTACTTGCCATCCAGACATCCCTGGACAGTATCGTTTCTACCTGTCCTGCCTTCCAGCACTGTGACTAATCCACTTGATAAGGTAAGGCCAGTATTGAGAAAAAGAACTCTGGGAGGAAATGTCCTTATCCACATAGTTATATCATGTGAATTATACTGCTTAAGTTTTCTTTATTCAAAGTAGCAAATTTAGAATTATAAATGAATTGATCATTATTCACCTCTAAATGAAGTCAAGTTTCATTGCAGGCATTCTGTCACCCATACTCATGTTTTTTTTTTCCATAGATGTGTTCTAGTTGCTGCTCAACTTTTAGAATTAGAGCTGAAGGATATTGATGAAAGAGAATAATTGCATAAGTATTTTCCAGGTGGTTCAAATGGGAGAAATCAGAAACTACATTGATGTTTGTGATACTTGGGGTTTTCTTATGCAACCATGACTCCCATTGGAACATGTGGGCAGAGTTCAGGCTGTCAATCAGGTTAAACTTCTGGAGGGCTACCAAGATAATGGTTCTTTGGAGGTCAGCCCACCTCTCTCTCTGCTTTACCTTTCAGTTGACAAGCTACATGAGCCACAGTGAGACCGTGAGAGCCATGGAGATGCTCCCTGCGCTACAGTGTCCATACCCACTGGCCTGTGATCACCCTACACTCTGCAACATTGCTTGTGGCTGCATCAGCCTGAAAAGGGTTTATGGACTAGTATCAAATTTATGAATTAGATCTGGACTGGAATGGGGTTGCATAACTACTTGATATCTACTGCATAGCCACTTAATACAAAGGTCTCTCATACACATATTTGAGTGTCAATGGATTTTTCTCTCTAGTTAACCTGGCCTTACACAAGGTTTGACTTGAAACTAATAATAATAAATTGTTGATATTCTTTTTTTTTTTTTTTTTAGGTTTTTTTGTGGGCATCACTGCCTCTGGTGGTCGTGGGTGCTACCCAGCCCCCGCTGGATTTGAACTGCCAAGCCTGCGGGCTGCAGTTCCGCACTCAACCACTTACGCCACCAGGGCTCAGCCCAAATTGTTGATATTCTTATCCATTCGCTTCACACTTCCAAAAACATATAAAATCCAAGACCAAATAAAAGTTTATACAACAATACACTTATTCTGGAACTTCTGTTCATTTATATTAAAAATCTTATCATTTAGCTAAATATTGCTTCTTCACATTACAAAAATCATTCTTATTTTAGAACACAAAGGGAATAAAATATTTCAGAGAAGAAATTACTCATGGCCCTTCACCTACAAATAACAAGTACTAGCCTTTTGATAAAGTTGCCTTTGAACTGTTTTTTTCACATACTTCTTTTCAATATAAGTAAAAATTTATTTTGTTGGATATCTTTGAAATCCAAATAGCTTTCTATGTTTTCTGTACCATAATTTTTAAACTACTTTCTAATTATATGATGTCAAAGCAACATTATCCTCTTATTTAGAATAATAACAGTCTAATGTACTTTAATAATAGATCACGCCTATATATAAAACTGTATAAATGTTCCTGGTTACTTGCTTTGTTGAGATTACTATGCTTAAATGCACGAAAAGTTTTGATAAAGATTTTATCAGTTTGTATCCATATGAGCAGTATATAAAATTGATTTTTGGGCTGAGCCCTGGTGGCGTAGTGGTTGAGTGCGAGACTGCGGCCCACTGGCTTGGCAGTTCAAATCTAGCAGCAGCTCTCCAGGAGCAAGGCTGGGTAGCTCCCACGACCACCAGAGGGATGCCCCAAACCAAAAAAACAAAATTGATTTTATTAATATAACTTCATCATTATTACTTTCAAAAATTGTTTATAATTATTTAAATTAAAAATTATATCACATTGTACCCCATTTGTATGTGTTATGGTTGTGGCAGTCATGTGCTTATGTTAATCTTATGATTGAAATGTAGGGGTAGAGTCTAGCCTGTTAATCTGGAGATAGCCATTGAGTCACCGATGAGGCCTCTATGTGGGCATGGCTTTCACCTGAGACCCAGGGAAATCTCACGATATTTCCCTCATGAAGATGAGAAGCTATCTTCCCCAGTTATTTGGAGTTAGTTTCAGAGATGATTAATCACAGGCAACAAAGAATTGCGGTGTCTGGGAGGTTGGAGTAGCCGGCGGAGAGACCACACAGCTTTGCCCTGATGGAGCCGGACCTCTGAGGCTGGGGCAGCCACATGGAGGTCTCTGCAGGGATGAGTTGCTTCTGCCACCACGGGATGCTATTGATGGACACAGCCCTGGAAGCGAGGAGACATGGGGAGACCCCTGTCGGTGCCAGGACTCTGTACCCACTGATCTGTGATTTCATGAATCAGAAGGAGACTTTATGGACTGATTTTGGGCATATGAGTTTATATCGGACTTGAGACTTTGAGCTGTACTGGGCTGGGATGTCTTTCTCAATGTCCTGTTCCTCTTGAATATAAACCCATTCCTTGTATCCATATACGTGTCTCTGAAATTTGTTCCTCTAGTCTACCCAGACTAACACAATGGTAGAATGAAGTAAGCTATTAAAAATTTTTATATATTGAATAAATGCATAAGATTTTTGTCTATTAGTTGCATATTTGGTTCCTAAGCTTATACCTGGACTTCAGAATGTTTCCCCTGGCTTTGCAAGTTCTTTATATATTATCAAGTGTTTCAAAGATCTAAATATTTCTAGCTGAAAATATTCCTAAGATCATGATTTCTAATTTTATTTTGTTTATGATCAAAAACACCCACTGTCATCAAGTTGATTCCAACTCACAGGCACACTTTAGGGCTGAATAAAACTGTCCCTTTGGATTTCCAAGACGGTATAGGAATAAACAGCCTGTCTTTCTCCTGCAAAGTAACTAATGAGCTTCAATAGCAGATCTTGCTGTTAGGAACCAAAAGCACAAGCCACTGTGCCACCCAAGCTCCTTGATTTTGTTTGTAAGGCTCTTAAGATCTTTTAAATGTTCTAATTATTGCATATCCAAGTCTATAGTTTTCCAGGGTTTGGAATCAATTCAAATGGTTTAGTAATTGCCTCCATAAACCAGGACGGGCTACATTACAGAGCAACCAAAATAGTTGCTGGTGGTATTTTGACATAAGTAGGAAACAAACAGAGCGCTCTCCTCAAGGATGCTGGCTTACAGAACTACTTTGAGTGTCTACTGCTCTCCAGAACCCTGCCAAGAATCCAATTTCCCTCATCAGGCTCTGGAGTCTTCAGAAATAGGACCATGGGAGGACTGTGGGAAAGTGAAGTTATTGGCAGGATTAAGGAGACCACCACTCATTCAAAACAGCACTGGGAGCCACCATCTTTTTAAAAAAATCATTTTATTGGGGGCTCATACAACTCCTATCACAACCCTTACACACATCCATTGTATGCAAGACACACTTGTACACTTGTTTTCATCATCATTCTCAAAACATTTTCTTTCTACTTGAGCCCGTGGTATCAGCTCCTCATATTTCCCCTCCCTCCCCACTTCCCACTCTCTCATGAACACTTGATAATTTATAAATTATCATTATTTTATCATATCATATACTTTTTAATGTCTCCCTTCACCCACTTCCCTGCTGTCCATACCCCTGGGAGGAGGTTATATGCAGGTCCTTATAATTGTTTCCCCCTTTCCCTCCACGCTCCTGGTATCGCCACTCCCACCACTGGTCCTAAAGGGATCATCTGTCCCAGATTCCCCACGCTTCGCGTTCCTCTCTGTACCAGTGTACATCTGGTCCAGCTGGATCTGTAATGTAGAATTGGGATCATGACAGTGGGAGTGGGAAAGTATTTAAGAACTAGAGAAAAGTTGCATATTTCATTGTTGCTATACTGTACCTTGACTGGCTTGTCTCCTCCCTGTGACCCTTCTGAAGGTGATTTCCCTTCACCTATAGGTGGGCGTTGGGTCCCCAATCTGTACTCCCCCTCATTTATAATGATATAATTTTTAGTTCTGTGATGCCTGATACCTGATCCCTTTTAAACCTCGTGATCAAACAGGCCGGACTGCTTCTTCCATGTGGGCTTTGTTGCTTCTGAGCTAGATGGCTGCTTAATTACTCTCAAGCCTTTAAGACTCCAGACATTATATCTTTTGCTATCCGGGAACCATCAGCTTTCTTAACATTTCTTTATGCGCACATTTGCTTTAAGTGAGCATTTCAGGAGGTTATGCATCATAGAGTTCCAGTTTAATAGAAAAGAGTGGTCTTGCATTGAGGAAGTACTTGAGTGGAGGCTCAATGTCCACCTGCTGCCTTAATACTAACCCTATAAGTGTATGCACTTAAATATATTTCCCTATCATCATATATAAATATTTTTACATATGTGAATGCCTGTATTTAGACCTATAAGTGCTCTTTACCTCCCTGTTCTTTTCTCTTTTTCCTTTTACATTCCTTTTGTCCCACTATCATACTCGGCCTTCATTTGGGTTTCAGTAATCAGGCCTCTTACACCTACCTTGTCACTGATAGATGACCAATAAACATATGAAAAAAATGTTCCTGGGTCCCTTGAGACACTACCTACACCCTCAAAGATTGCCCAGTTCAAAAAATCAGAAAGCAACAAGTATTGGAGGGGCTGTGGGGAGAGAGGAACTCTCATCCACTGCTGGTGGGCCTCTAGGTATGTACAACCACTATGGAAGTCAATTGGCAATATCTAAAACAGATGGAAATTGAGCTACCACACAACCCAGCAATCCCCCTACTGAGCATATACCCAGGAGAGGCAAGAAACAAACCACAACCCGACATTTGTTCTCCAATGTTCATCGCAGCACAGTTTACAATTGCAAGGAGTTGGAAACAACCCAAATTTCCATCAACTGATGAATGGATCAAAAAGCTGTGGTACATACATACAAAGGAGTACTATGTGTTCCTGAAAAGCAGTGATGAATGGATGAAACACCTTGTCACATCGGAAGAACTGGAGGAAATCTTGCTAAGTAAAGTAAACCAAGCACAAAAGGACAAGCATAACATGAGTCTGCTGAGGTACACTTAAAAAAATTCAAAGGGAACATCAGGAAAAAACTTCTGTATTCAGAAATTCCTGGGGTGAGGCCTAGATAGCATGGAGGGGCCAGACCAAATCCAGGGCTACATGTGGTAGCCAACTGAGGAGGGAACAACAAGTGAGCCACTATCTGGAAGCAGGGATTTGTTTCCTACCCAGTTAAAATACTCAGACAACAGATTCAGTTGCTATGCAACATTTACAGGGTCTTTTGTAAAAAGGCCATTACTGAATCTTTCTGAACTCTTTCAAAGCCCTGAAATTTTCACCTTTATGGTTTCTTATATTTCTTTTATATAGTTTTTGAGGCATAAATACACACCCACATTTTCTATAAAGTTTTTAAAATTTTTAATGGCATTTTGTTGTTTTGTTTTACATTTAACTTCTTACCATTTAGCTCTTTGATATATACTTGGTGACGGAGGAATTGGTTGCTCTTTCCTCAGCACTTTGAATTTCAACTTTCTCATTGGCCAAGATTATAAAGTTTTACATGTACATAAGCAGAAATAATATGTTGTTTCTTCAAACATAATAGACCTATGTAAGTTAGACTTGAAAAATACTTCACAATACAGGGAGCAGAGGCCTGAGTCTGAAAATCTTTCCAGGAGGCTTGGCCATTCACTGATAGATGCTGTGGTAGTTACACAATCTGCTGTCAATTTGAGTGTCTTAAGAGTGATGGGGTAGAGTTGAGTCTGTTAATCAGGTCTCAGTTTGGTTACCTTCTTCAGAGGACCTGAGATAAATAGCTCACTGGAGCTGGCACACAGGCTCACTCCCAGCGAGACATTTCTGTTGACAAGAGACATGGAGCTACGCTAGTGTCCTGAACCAGGGGAACCAAGTGGAGACCCATACCAGTGCTGAGATGCTTACAGTGTCACTGGGTCCACAAGACTTTCCACCCACTGGCCTGTGATTTTCCTGCATTTGGCATCAATGCATGTGTTTCCTGAGTCTGAAGAGAACTTTGTAGACTAGTGTTGGACATTTGGGCTAATATAAGACTTGCAGACTTGATCTGGACTGGGCTGGATGTTTTCTCAATATTTGATTGCTCTTGTATATAAACCTCTTATATACATATTGTGTATAAGTCCTGGGTAGACTACAGGAACAAATTCATAGACACGCATATGGATATAAGGGTACGGATTATATACAAGAGGAATGGGACATTGAGAAAGCATGCCAGCCTAGTCCAGTTCAAAGTTATAAGTCCGATATTAGCCCATATCCCTGATACCAGTCTATAAAGTCTCCTTCTGACTCACAAATTCACAAGCCAGTGGGTGCAGAGTCCCAGTGCCGGCAGGGGTCTCCCAGGGCTCCTCACTTCCAGGGCTCAGGGTCCATGAACAGCACCCAGTGTTGGTAGAAGCAACTCAGCACTGGGAGGGGTCTCAAGCTTCAGAGGTCTGGTCCCATCAGGGCTAAAACCATGTGGCTTCTCCTCCATCTTTTCTAGCTCCTTGGATGCTGCCATCTTTTCTTGACTGTAGTTCGTTGTCTCTGAGCCTAACTCCTAACAACTGGGGAGATAGCTTCTCATCTTCATGAGGAAAATATCTTGAGATTTTCCAGAAGTCTCAAGAGAAAGCCATGTCCACATGGAGACCTCATTGGCTACTCCATGGCTATCTCCAGATTGACGAGCTAGACTCCGCCCCTACATCTCAATCATGAAATTAACATAAGCACATGAGCGCCACACATATGAGGGTCTATAAATTTTATTTCTCTAGTCTACTCAGACTAACAGAGTGTTCTTCCTTTTTTGTTTTCTAACTCCAGGTCTTTGTACATTTCGCTATAGTACTTTACACTTCGTCTTCTCAAGTGCGCTTTGAAGCTTCCTGTTCAGCCCTTGACTTCATTTTTTCTTACACGCGCTTTAGCTACTCCACAATCAAGAGCAGGCTTCAGCGTGTCTTCTGATATCCATTTTGATTTCTTCTCTCCTGTCTTTTTAATACCCTTTTGCCTTTTTATCTATGATGCTCTTGATGCCATTCCATAGCTGATTAGATCTGTCATGAATGTTCATGGAATCAAATCTGTTTTTGAGGTATTCTCTGAATTCTGGTGGGAGATACTCAAGGTCTCCTGTAGCTCTCCTGGTTCTGTTTTAATTTTCTTCAACTTCAGCTTGAGCTTACATGTGCCCCTGGCCTCATTCCAGCTAATGATATTGAGTGTCTCCATTGTCTCTTCCCACAGATATAGTCAATTTGATGTCTGAATATTACATCTGGCAAACTCCACAAGTATCAATGCCATTTCTGTTTCTGAGAAAAGGTATTTGCAATGAAGAAGTCATCCATCATATGATGTTCTATCATGTTATCACCAAGTCATATGAAATATAGGCAGCAGCAAATCCAATATAGTTGTCTTTCAGTGCTTTTAAAACCTGAATGTTACTGCTGCTAAACTCCAGTTTTTGCCCATCAAGTCTTACTATTGTCCAAATTGAAAACTCAATCAATTGTAGGATTCTCAATCATCTCCTTAAACCAATATAGCAGCTGCACTATAGACTCAAGACCTTTCATTGACAACCTTGAAAATATTGGATATAACCACTATTGCTGCTCCATTCCCTATAACTCAAATCCTATTTTGCCTTCAGCTGAAAATTTTATAGGAAAGTCAAGCTACCAACTCATATGAATTAGCTACTTCTGGGAAATAAGCCAGATCAAAATTGTTATTCATTCTCAAGAATGTACTTACAGGTCAGCTGTGAGTCAGCTACTCTGAGTCCTAACTGACTGGGGAGATTTGCCTTCAGGTTCGGTGTAGCCTGTATTAGCTCCTTACTTTAAGTTTATCTCATTTCGTCATTTATGTTCCTCTTCATATAATTTGTAAGTTATCAGGAAACAAAAATCACAAATGTGATAAAGTCTATACAACAGCTCAATGTCCTAGAAAAACCCTCAACTAATTTGTAAAATTGAAATGGAAACTGAGAAAAGTAACCCATAGCCAGACAAAAAAGAGAGGGTAGAAGAAATCTCACATTAGTATATGACTTGACAACTATAATATAGGCCAAAGTAATAGTAGTTTAATATGTGAAATAGTAGTTTAATATATGAAAGATACAATCCTGACACATACTCCTTTCTTGATTTTAAGCAACACAGTACCTGTATATTCTCTTTCGATAGGTTCAACATAAGCACAATTAAATGCTTTGGAATTTCCATTATTATAAATATTATTAAAATACAAATTGGATTAGACAAAACATACACAATGTTACAGATGAGTCCACAACACAGGGAATTCAGGATAGATAAACCCCTCAGGGACCACAATGAGAATGGAAATACCTGGAGGATAAAGGGGCAGGTGAGAGGAGAAAGGGGGAATTGATCACAAGGATCAACATATAACCCCCTCCCAGGGAGATGAACAACAGTAAAATGGGTGAAGGGCAACAGAGGATGATGCAAACTATGAAAATAATAACCTATAACTTATCAAAGGTTCATGAGGGAGGGTGGGTAGGAGCTGATATCAAGGGCTCAAGTAGAAAGAAAATGCTTTGAAAATTATGATGGCAGCATATGTACAAATGTGTTTGACACAATGAATGAATGTATGGATTGTGATAAGAGATGTAAGAGCCCCCAATAAAAGTATTTAATAATTTTTAATGTGTTATAGTTTATAAAGTCAAATGCCTTTGGATAAGTCAATGAAGCACAGTTTAACATCCTTCTATCATTCTCTGCTTTCATCCAAACTTCATCTGACAGCAGTAATAATATCTCCATGCCCTTTATGAAAATAATTCCATGCCCTTTATGAAATGCACCTGAATTTCTAGCATTGTCTGTTTGTTTGTTTGTTTGTTTTCACTTTCTTCTGGAAAAAATTTTCTTGCTTATGGTATTCTGTGGTCATTTGTGCAATCTGTTGGATTCTCCTTTCTTAGGAATTGGGATAAAGATGGATATCATCTGAAATTCATCAGTTAGTTGTCTTTCAAGTTTCTTGGCATAGGCAAGTGGGTATGTCCAGTGTTGCATTTATTTGTTGAAATATCTCATTGGTTTTCATCAATTCCTGGAGGCTTGCATTCATCATGCATCATGGAATTCTTCCTTCATTACCATTACTTCTGGTTCACATCATACCTTCCAAACTTTTTCAACATTAATCAATTCTTTTTTACACAGTGACCCTGTGTTTTTCACCATCTTATTTTGGTGTTTTGTGCCATTAATTTTTTTCCATAGAATGATTACTATTTCAATCTTTATGCTGAGCAAATATTTCACATATATCCAAGAAGCTAGACTATATGAAGAGCAGAGCATCAATTTTGTAGGGAGAATTATTAACAGCCTGTGAGGTGCAAATGACATAAGCTTGCTGACCAGGAAAAGGATTTGAAACACTGATAAGTAGCAAAAGTTCAGTCTTCAAGAAATGGGGCAATGTGTGATATAATAAAAATGAGGAAAATATTAAACACCATAAGGATTTCATTTAATTTGGATCTATAATCAAAGCCAATAAAAGGGGCAGTCAAGAAACTATGTATTTCATTGCACATGTCTGTAGCAATGCTTTTGTTGTTAATAGGTGTCATCAAGTCAGGTCAACCCACAGTGACCCTGTGCATGACAGAATGAAGCACTGCCTGATCTTGTTATTCCAAAACTAAGATGTATCGGACTCAAACTCTGTTATTTCTCAATTACATATATGCTTATGAAAGCTGGAAATGAAAAAGGAAGACCTAAGTAGAATTATTTTGTATTTGAATTATAGTGTTGGTAAAGAATATGGATTATACCATACATTGCCAGGAAAATGTACAATATGTGTTAGCAGAAGTAAGGACAGACTACTCCTTAGAAATGCAGACAGCAAAACTTCATCTCATGTACCTGGGACATATTATTAAGAGAGCAGTCTCTGTAGAAGAACATCATACTAGGTAAAGAAGAGAGCCCGAGAAACGGAAGGATAGATGCAACAATAGACGCACACAGAGGACAATTATGAGGATGTCCCAGACCTGGACAATGTTTCTTCAACAATAAGTCAGTATAAATTTGAAGACACCTAACAACAGTACAAAATTAAAGGAACTGTTGGTTAATTTCTTAATGATGTTAACATCTAGTGAAGCAGTTTAAGACTTTATGGTATCTCCAGATGGTCAGATACCTGGAACAATCTCTTCTTCACTCAAACACCCTCAACAAGCAGCTTCTATGCCATGAGCTAAGATAATTGTTTGGGGTCTACATCCCTCTCACCAATTGTGATAGTTAGGCTTATTGTGCCAACTAGGCTTTTGTAGGAAGGTGTGGGTACAGTTTAATCTGATTACAGCTTGTTTGGAGAGTGATCAAGATAAACGCTTCTCTCTTTTCTCTATAGTGATTGGATCAGGCTACTGCTACTTGAGCTATTCCTTTTTCTTAGCCACACAACACTACCTGTGTGCAGAGCCAATCCATGGGTGGTGTCACCTTGGAGAGCTTCACTGAAGCTTGAGGCATCATCAGGACCTATTTCTCCATGCTGCTGGTGGGTCATGTAGGTATGTGTGAATCACAAGAGCTGAAAACCCCATCTGGCCTGCTTCACTACTACCACAGTACTGACTGTGGCTGCCCCACCCTGCTGTCTATTGCTTGTATGCGACTCTGCTTGCCTTGCCTAAAGACAGATTTCACAGTCTGGATCAACAGGCAGTATGAGTTCAGTATGTTAACTGTTCCATGAAAGTGAGTTGGGTGCTAAATTGGAGAATATCTTGTGCTTATTTTGCCACAATAAAAAAATTAAACCAATAAGGAGTACAAAGAAGAAGAAAATGTTCTAAAATTGATTGTGAAAATGCTTGTACAACTCTTCTAGATATGTTTGAGCTCCTGAATTGAATGGTATGTGAAAGAAATACCAACTAAACTGTAAAAAAAATAGAAGAAAAAAAGTGAGTTGAATTAAGCTGTCTGTTCTGCTATGTGGATTACATAGTTGTTATATTCCTTCTTGTTATATAAACCTATCCTCTTACATATGTATAAAATCATAAGTGTCCTTGTTTTGTTTCTCTAGAGAACCCTGCCTAACACACTAATCCACATAAGATTAATAAATTCTGGGCTGAGCCCCGGTGGCGTAGTGGTTGGCGTGGGACTGCGGCCCACTGGGACGGAGGTTCAATTCCAGCAGTGGGGCTGGGCCCCCTACTCCTACCACTGGAGAGCAGTGATGCCCCCCCCCCAAAAAAAGAAGACTAATAAATTCTATGTGCTATGACAGTCAATGTAGTTAGAAGATTTTTCTATTTTCATAGACACTTTCTATTAAAACTGTGCATGCTTCATGCTGGACCATATTATAGATTTTCTTTGCTTCTACTATATGTATTTCTACACGTACTTACGCTGCCAAACCTGGCAAAGGAAAAGCAGTTAAGAAACACAGCACAAGAAACACAGTCCCATCTTCCCATCTTCTGAGTTCTATTATTTGAAATGCATTCACCACTGGCCCAATTCATTGCAGTATATACATTCAAATTAACTGCACCACTGCCAGCAGAGTCCTTATAATTTTATCCTGGTTATCTTCATCACACTCTTCACTCTGAAATTATCATGTTTATGTATTTGTTTAGGAGTCACTGAGGGCCACAAATGGTCAAACCCACAATTACTACTCAAAAGGTGGGTGATTCAAATCAAGGCAGAGGCATCTGAGAAGAAAAGATCTGCTTCCAAAAAAATCACACCCTTGAAAACTCTATGAAGCATGTCTATTTTGTACCCACAGAGTCTCTTGAAGCTGAAATCAATATCATGGCAACTAGCAACAATAAATAAAATGTTTATTCATTGCCACCAGAAAGTACATTCCGTGAAACAGAAATTTTACTTACCGTGTTCATTTATACCTGTCAAGTGTCTTGGATTTTTGTGAGACATCAAATATGCATTTGATAATTAATTGTATGATGAATGGGTGACTAAAATAATAAATAAATAATAAAACATTCAGAAGCTTATTCATGGGAGTACAATGTGCAGAGAAAGAAATAGAAGTTGGCAAGGTGCCCCCAAATTGACCTAGCTATTATAATGAAATAATACAAAGTCAAAAAACACCATCATCGTGTTGCTCCGAATTCACAGCATCCCGACAGGAAAGAGTAGAATTGACCTTTGGGTTTCCAAGTTTACAAATCTTTGTCAGAGCAGCAAATTTCCTTTTCCTCCTGCAGAGAGGTTGTTTGGTCGAAACACTGACTGTGCAGTTAGCAACCCTCATGTAACCCGGGTTTCTACTTACATCATAGAAAGAAATGGATAAGATCAATCATTAAAGGGAGTTCCTCTCCCTTTGCAGCACTCTTTTAAAGAATTGTGCTTGATGCTGAAAATATAAAACTTGGATTGAAAGTAACTGAGAGTAAATTAGAGCTAACTACCAGAAGAATCAGAAGTGGCCTTCTGATTTTAAAGAAAATAAATGTATATTTTTAAAAGGACAATATTATATTATTGTCTTTCTGGCTTCAGATTCGGAAGGATTCATAAACCTAAAACTAAAATGAAGTTCATTCAGCAGGTCTTAAAGGATCCCCAGTGGTGTCCTTGTTAAGAGCTCAGCTGCTTTTTCCAAGATTGGCGTTTTGAATCCATCGACCACTATGTGGATGAAAAATGTATGTGTGAGATAGTACGGATGGAGCCTGAAAGTATGCTGAGTGAAATAAGCCCATTACAAAAGGAAAAATACTATATGACCTTCCTAATATGATGCGATAAGTAAAGGCAATGTATAGAGGTCAAAGTTTATTACTGGTTTCCAGGCATAGAAGAAGGAAATGAGGTAGTAATAATGATAGGAAAATCATCTTGATTTAAGGGTAGGGTTGAACAGCAGACTGTTGTAAGTGCTGCCAATAAATTGCATACCTGTAAAAAAGCAAAATGGACAAAAGTTGTGTAATACCCTCCTGCTCATTTCATGAAGCAAAGGCGCTCACACGACCAGGAAAGATAGATGCTGCCAATTATGAGGGCCATTGCCAGTTGACTTTATCCCCACTTTACAGATAAAGCAAGAAGTAATGAAATGCTGAGTGAATTCTGTCAGTCAGCACTGTCCACTAAAATGTTCTGCAAGGATCAGAGAACCCCGCAGCTGTGTTGTCAAATATAGTGGCCAAGGGACAGAAGTGTTCATGGAGCAATTGTGACTAGTGCCGCATTTTTATCATATTTAACTTTTTTTAAACAAAGATTTTATTGGCACATAATCCATATAGCATGCAATTCAACAGTTATGAGTGTTATGATCATTACCACAGACAATTTTAGAACATTTTGTACTTTCCTGTTCTTGTTGTTATTAACTCCCTATTCCCTTCAACTTCCTCTGCCATACCACCAAGAAACTATTAGTTCAGTTGTTGTCTCTAACAATGTAGCTATACTAGGTTTTGTATACAGAAAAACATGCAAAAACAATAATAAGAGATGAAAGCAAAAACATACCAAAAAAATTTAACAACAATAATAAAATAAAGCAGAGGCAACCCTCAATAGAAAAGGAAGTAAAAAAGATTTAGAAACCTGGACCAAATTTAAAATGGGTAAAAAGAGAAATCAAATGACAAAGTGTTAAATCATCACATTTTCAACGATTCATTTTGCAATGTCCTCTGCAAGGCTCTTCATATTCCTCATCCTTGGTCAGAGGGGATTCACCCTTGCATGAATTCCCTCCACCCCACCCTCACTCCACCCCTCCAGCAGCTCCAATCCAACCACCAGGCTGAAAGGGCTCAACCATCTTGGTCTCCCCACATCCCCAGCTCCCCTCTCCACTGGTAAACCTCTCCAGTCCATCTGAATTTGTGGGGTAGAGTTGGGACCATGATGGTTGGGGGGGAGGAAGGCCTCAGGAACTAGAGGAAATTTTAAATTAATTTTTCAATTAAATTTAAACTTTATATTAAAATTCCCATATTTAACTTTTATGACTTTAGGGTTAAATAGAAACAGTAACCTGTCCTTAATGGAGCTTGTAGTGTCCTGATCCAAAACCAATAGGAGCAACATGTGATGACAATGGAAACACTGTTGTTTGCGCTGTTACACTGATCCTTCTTTGTGCTGCCCTCTGCTCCTCCTAACAAGTAAATTCCAACAGCACAGGACATCATATCTTGAATCATCTTTGTCCTCCATTCTTGAAAAATATTTCTGGAGTGAACAAATAGGGGGTAAGTTGGAATAGAAATAAATATATATACATATATTTATAATAAAAATAAAAGTAGTAACTTTTGCTTATGTTTCATGAAATACCTTATGAGATTTGGTAACTTGATAGGGAAGTTTAGGGTCAAGGGTTCATGAGGCATCCTTCCAAAGTGTTCAGTGGTTCTTTCCTACCTCCCATGTCATTGTGTGGTACTTGGGATCTAAAAAGTGTGCCAGCTGCCATTCAAGAACCTATCATCATCGCCTCACAGGAGCAATAGAAGAAGAAGGAAAGTTGTAAATAAGAAGACCATATGAACTGTCTGGCCACCTGGCTCCATGAACAACTGCTTACTGTACCATGATACAAAAAAAATTATATTGTGCCCACATATAACAACTGAGTAAGATTGCATAGAAGAATTCTAATCAAAAAGGCAAAATGCAAGCAAAATTTCTCATTTCCAAGAGTTCTAGAAACCCCGATAGTTTCATAGGCTGCACACTGGGCTGCTAACTATAAGGTCACAAGCCATTTCGTAGGAGAAAGAGAGAGCTTTCTGCTCCAGCAAAGGTTTACGGCCTAGAAAAACTGTCCTTTAAGGTCATCATGACTGTAAAGTGACCAGATTTTAAGCAGGAAACCATGGACGGAATATATGGAAGAACAAAAGTGTTCATAGAATGCAAAAATAGTATTGCAATATATTTATTTTCATTTTAAAACATCGCAGGGTGTTGTTAAATTGTTAAAAAGTGGGACATCTGGTCACTTTTAATGAGTCATAATCACCTTTGTAGTACTGTGTTTGTTTTCTGTTACAGATCCTCAATGTTCTTGAGCCATAGAAAGTAAATTAACACCTGAAATGTTGCCCTAATATAAACTTTAAACATCAAATCAAAAATATCCCATAAAATCTTCTTAAAGCTTAACACATTTATCATAATCAGTAGGAAGGTCTGCTTTGAGTATTATACTCTTTTAAGAACTATCTACAGGGCTGAGCCCCGGTGGCATAAGTGGTTGAGTGCGGAACTGCAGCTCGCGGGCTTGGCAGTTCAAATCCAACGGTGGCTGGGTAGCGCCCACGACCACCAGAGGCAGTGATGCCCACAAAAAAAAAAAAACTATCTACATAAACAATAGACAATGACTATTGTCAATATTAAGTTGGCTTGCTGTGGCCATTTTGGGCCTGACCCCTCCCTCTCTCCTCAGATTGTTTCCCCACCCCACCCCAGCCTTCCTTTCCCACAGCCTTAAAAAATTCCTTTACAATTGGCCTGCTTTGTTCACTGGCCCCTTTGCACCCAGCTCACTTACACCTAAGCCCAAGAAGCCAGAAGTGTTATGTCAGTACCTGGATATACTATCTACCTCCAATCCCTAATTCCTTACCTTAGATGAGCAGCCATTTTTCCTCCAGGTGCAACTCCAGTGACCCCCAAAACCTCTCAGATCACTGAACCTCACCCAGGCTAATAACACCCCAATATAGCTTGTTTATTTTACTATAATGTGACTCTCCTTCATCTCCGATGGTGCTCAATCACCTTACAGTCAATAAGGTAAGTATGGAAATATGCACTACATAAAACAATCAGTCATCAATAGAACAAGGACAAAGTTCAGAATGCAGAAATGGTTAAAAAAGACAGAAATGGAAATGAGAAACAGAGGGAGAAAATGAGATAAGTAATACTATATTATGGTGATTACAATCAATGGCAGGACACATTGTTGTCATGTGTTTTTTTTTAAGTAAAATATAGATGTAATCTTTATACCTTAAGCCAAAGATAGCCACTGGTGTCATCTAAAAACAATAATAGTTTAGCTACTAGTTTTTTAAAAATGTCTGCTCTGAGCTTTATGCACTTTTAAGAACTATCCTTCACTGCCACCAAATCAGTGCCAACTCATAGATAGAATTGCCCCTTGTTGATTTCTAAAAGTGTAACTCTTTATGGAAGTAGAAAGTCTTGTCTTTCTCCCTCAGAGCAGCTGCTGGCTTCAGACTGCTGACCTTGTGGTTAGCAGCCTAATGCTTACAACAGAGCGCCTTAAAATCCAGGTATATTGAGAAGCTGGAAAAAATCTGGCACCAAGAAGAACACTCTCCTCTCTAAAAGGACTGAAAGTTAAAGGGAGCCTGTGACAACCTGAAATGCTTGGTGAATGACCACCTGCATCCAGGTGGTGAGTGGAAGTTGGAGAAAAGCAGCAATAGAGAGACAGGCTGAGTCTGGCCACTGACACATGGACCTGCTTCACAGGTACTAGAGAAGAAGATGGGAGCAAGTTAACTGGTCTGAAATTCATGACCTAATCTAAAGGGGGTAGGTTGTTGAGAATATGTGATGGGTCCATGGTCTAAAGGTAAGGCAGCCAATGGGCACCCTGATGAGGCTAAATCAGTCAGTCCACATTGAGTTGATCAGAACCCAATCAGATGAAGAGAAAAATTTTGAGTCTATGAACTGGTGTATATTGCTGCAGACTTCATGGATGGCCTGTCCTGATTTGACTTCACTTATGGAGGCAGACTCACCAGGTTTCCACTGGAATGAAGATTTTTCATGTCAAAGAATATGATTGTTTCCACAGAGCACTGGGTTGATGGAAGTGGGCAGTACAAAAATTGGATACTCAAAATTGGGTAAATAAAGGCATGAAACTGCTTGCTTACAAACTTTAATAGGTGAGGGAATATATTCATAGCATTACTGTGTAGATATTACTTAACTGCAAATGTTAGATACAGAATGTTGTGCTGTTCACTTGTAGAATATTATGTTTAAATGGAGCCTTGGCACTTTTTGATGTATGCATTTTAGTTTCATCATGTTAGGTACAGATAGGGTTTTCTTATCGTTTGCTTGAAAATTATGTATGGCTAAAGAGTTGTGTGAAAGTGTCAAGTTGACAAAGGGTGGTCTGTGTTAGTTGCATAATCTGTCAACTTGCAAAGGGGTGGAGTTTAGCCTGTCAATCAGTTTGCAGTTAATGACCTCATTTGGCAGCACAGAGAATAGCTCACTCATTCCCTGTGAGACACTTCTGTTGACAAACCACATGGGCTGTGAATCCTATTGCTGGAGGACTCGTGTGAATCCTTGAGCTGAGGATTCATCCCAGCCCTTGCATGTTTCCACCACCACTGGATCCACAAGACTTTCCAATCAAAGGCCTATGATCATCCTCCATTCAGCAGTATTGCATGGCTACTTGAGTCTAAGAGGAATTTATGGACTAGTATTCATGTATGGGGTATTATTGGACCTATGGACTTGATCTGGACTGGGCTGGGATGGTTTCTTAATATACAATTGTTCTTTGATATTAACTTCTCTTTTTTATTCAAAAACAAACAAACCAAAAAAGGATATATTAGTACAAATTGATAATAACAACTCTAAAGATCAAATAAGAATCTTAAAGGACAGTGAGAGAATGCATGTTAATGAGGGAAGAACAACTCCAAAAAGAATGGTAAGATATTGCTCAACTCAAAGGATGTAATCAATGTCATTAAATTTCATTGACACAGGATTTGTTTTATTGGTATGTTTTGTTGTAAACATTCAACAAAAAATAACTAAAATTATATTTTTTAAAATACTTTTTTAAGTTTATAAAGAGTATGCAAGACCATAGCTGATGTCCTCTGGCTTCCCTATTGTCCTGAGACCGCAGTCAGACATGCATCCCCACTCCAACATTCTTGACCTATGCTAATGCCAACCTTTCATCCCTGGGCACTCTACTTTTATGCTGGGCTCAATATTCCTTTGCAAGAACCACAGAGAACACACATATAAATTCTCAAAATATGAGGACTCCTTAGGGAACTTAATTGTAAGTTGACTTACAATTGTAAGTTCTCCTTACAAGAGCAGCTATTGGTCCAATGTAACCTCTCTCCTCAGCCAGCACTCAGTTCTCCCTCTCAGCCTTCCAGTGACAGCCCTTCAGTCTCTGCCAACCTGTTGTTCTACCTCTTTGTCCCATCCTCTGCACACTGCTGCTCTGCTGTGTCTCACGGTTCTATTGCTTTGCTCTCTGGTCTCAGCCTCACTCCTTTACTCTGCTGTGCATCCTCAGTGCCACAATCTCTCATCACTGTGGCATCTCTTACCTTGGTGTCTTACATTCCCTATGAAGATCTCAAAGTGTGTTCTTTGTCCTATAGTGCTGGAGTTTCTCTCTCTTTCCCTGCTTCTGAGAAGGGTTTTTACAGGCATATGTGATTTTGCTCTTTCACAGACCATGCCTGAAGGAAAATAAAGGATTGTGGTTTAAGTTACACCTTCTAGTATAGCCTAAAGTTATATTGCAACATACTCCAGTAACAAAGTACTCCCTTCAAAAGGATATTATAACCACGGGCATAGAGTTCAGGAATACACTATTTTGCAAAAGGAACTATGGCTAGATGGGGCACATTAATGGACTACCTCTCACAAAGAAAAAGAAAATTGTATTGCACTAATAAATGAAAAACATTCCCAAGAAGCCAGGCCGGAATCTACCTCAGATGTTGAAATGAGCAGGGAAGGAAATTAAAGCATCTGTTGTAAATACGGGTTAGGATAGAAAAGAAAATATGATGCTATTGAATAAACAGATGAAGATTCTCAACAGAAAAAAGGACATTTTTTAATGAAATAATTCTAACTCAGAAGGTACAATACTGAGATGAAAATATCACAGGATTAATTTAATAACTGATTAAATGTAACATAGGAAAGAAATCATTTACAGCGATCAATGAAAATCTTCCTATTTGAAGGACAGACAGGAAAATTATTGAAGGGGAAGGGAATAACAGACCAACCAAGATTTCTGAATCAAAATCAGAATTTAGCTAATTTAGCTGCAATTGAAATTCCAGAGGTGAGGAGACAGTGAATGGTACTAAAAGGGGGGGGGAATAAATAACAGCCTAAGCTTTCCTAAAGATGGTAAATAACATAAACAGACACAAATGGTATGGTAAAAGCTATATCTCCACCAAGCTACATCTCTACGTCAAGCCAAATATTCAAACTTAGACTTTTGGCAAGAAAGAATTTTATTTGTCAAACCAATTATGGAAAGGAACCCAAAAATCTCTTTCTCTAACTGCCTTCCAAATAAAGAAAGGAGGAGTTTTTATACATTTGAAAAAGAGGAGAGGTTAAGAAACTATCAGCAATCTTGTAACTAAGTAATAGGGTACTGATTAATAAACACCTTCCAACCCATTCTGGTGTTGGCGATCACCAGGATTCGAATGAAAAATGACCGCAGAATGGAACAATCTACCTTGCTTTGCTCTGGGACTTGAAAGAACAGACTTCAGCCTTCCTACTCTTTAACACACACACTGCTATCCTAACATCACAAACCATTCATTTTCTTCATTCTCACCGCAAAAGGAACTAAAGCAAATCATACAAAAATCATAAAAGTCTTACTAATTCTTAATTCGCTCTTCACTTATTTCATTATGAACATATTTACTATTCTCCTTAAATCATTTCAGTAAGAATATGAATCTCTAACCGGAGAGCAAAGAAAAATTAATTCATCAAACAACAAACTATCAAGGTGAGATAAACAGACTCCAAAACTCAGTGAGGCCTGATGCAATTCCACAAACCTCCAAGAAAACCCCGAGGTGTGTTGTAATGAAGCTGTTGAAAATGAGAGATAAAATATAAATTCTTAAAGTGGTAGAAAACATCATAATACTCCCTTTCTTTCTCCCTCTTACCTTGTTCTGCAACCACCTCCCTCCTGTGGTAATTATATGTGTGTCAGAACAGAGCAGTGCTCCATAGATTTTCTTTTGCTGACTGTATGGAAGCAGACCACCAGGCCTTTCTTGCAGGATGTCTCTGGGTGGGCTCAGCACCTTGTGGTTAAGAGCTGAGAACTTTAATGATTGCATCACTCATGGTGCAATTTGCTCTTTTAAGGTGTACATGCACATATAATGCCAAAATTACTTGTGATTCTTGGGGGTGTTGGTTTTTTGCTTTGCTTTGCTTTTTCTCTTTCAGTATTTCTCTCTTCATTTTCTCTCCTTCAAGCAGAAAATTGGATTCAACCAGGCTGGCTTAAGACAGAACATTTTTAAATCCTGATGTGTCCATGTGACTTTTGAATTCCAAACAACCTTAACCCCACGTAGTCCAGTGATCTGAAGTTTGTTGTACATAGAATAGTAGGCAGAAAATGTGAGTGTGTGTATACATACATACATACATATTCTGATGTGTGTATAGAAAATGCATGTGTAAAATATGTTCTGATATATAGAAAACACATATACTATATGTATTCATATGTGTGTGTGGAAAATGTGTGTGCTATACATCTCTAACATATGCATATATTCTAATCCCCAGAACCTGTGAAGATATTACTTTACAAAGAAAATGAGATTTTGAAAATATCAATAGAATAAGACATTGAGATGAGGGTAATATTTTGGATTAACTACATGGACACCGTGTATCATCAAGGGTCCCTAGACATGAAAAGGCAGGCAAAAGGCAAATAGTGAGAAAGCAAAATGAGACCACAGATGCAGAGGGAGTACTCATGTAACTGAAGACGAAGTCCAAAAGCCAAGAAACACGGGCAGCATCTAGACACTGAAAATGGCAACAAACAAAAACCAGATCTCTCCTAGGGTTCACAAAAGAAATAGAATCTCAATTTAATTTTTTCCCACAGAAATCCATTTTTAATTTCTGATCCCAAACCTTTAAGAAAATGCATTTATGCTATTGTAAGCCTTTATGTTTGGCATAATTTACTAGAGCAGCAATGTAAAATTAAAGCAAGTTGTAAATAAACTATCTGAAGGGGGGAGAGCACATACACTTCATTAACATATTACTCTTCAACCGAAAATATAAATAGATTTCCCTTTTGATGAAGAGAAGGTCCATACTCTAGCACTTAAAGCAGCTTCATTTTTAGAATGTGACAAAGAACCTAATGACAGCAGATGGTGAAGCTCCCAAGAATTCTAGCATGTTAGTTTAAACTTGTGAATTGAGATATTTATTTAATATCTACAATTTTTACCCCCTATAACATTATACTGTGAACAATCCTGGAAATAATTTACAAGGTAAAGGCAGGACATATAAGAGATTGAAGTGAAAATTACAACTCAAAGTGATGGAGCGCCTATACTGAATATTAAGAGAAGCTATGTAAATCAATTCATAAATAAAAGTGCAAATGCATGTCTGAATTTTTAAACTGGAATTCGGAAACACTGTACATTTTTAAATTAGGCACTCCATGCTTTTGCACCATGAATGTTTTAGTGTACACTACATACACCAAAACATATAGAAAACTCCTTAAGATATAAATCAATCAAAAAAAAGATAGAAATCAAACTTTGAAATAAAATTCTAATTTAAATGCACAAAAATTGCTTTACAAAGAAAATCACCAAATTGAATTCAATTTTTCTCAATACAGAATGTAACCATGCTTGAAATGAAAAACATTTTCAAATTTTAGTAACAACTTGGTTGCTTTCTTTAGAATTTTTCTGAATTCTACACATGTAACTAGTGAGGAAAACAGATGTGCATATATATATACTGGTGTTTTTGTTTGTTTTCTATAAATCATTTTACAAGGGGCTCATACAACTCCCATAACGATCAATACATACGTCAATTGTATGCAGGCCACATTTGCACACTTTTTGCCATCATCACTCTCAAAACATTCTCCCTCCACTTAGGCCCCCAGTACCAGCTCCCCATATTTCCCCTCCTCCCCCTCCTCCATGAACCCTTAATCATTTACAAATCGTTATTACTTTTTCATATCGTACACTGTCCGATGTGACCCTTCACTCACATGCCTGTTGTCCGTATCCCAGAGAGGAGGTCATATGTAGATCCCTGAAATTAGTTCCCCCTTTCTACTTCACTCTCCCTCCACCCTCCCAGAATCACCACTCCCACTACTAGTCCTGAATTCCCCATATTTCTAGCTCTAGTTTCATATCTTGGTCTAGTAAGATTTGTCAGGTAGAATTGGGACCATGATAGTGGGTGGGAGGAAGCATTTGAGAACTAGAGGAAAGTTGCATATTTCATTGTTACTACACTGTACCCTAACTGGCTCATTTCCAGCCCCACCTCTGTAAGGGGATGTCACTTCGCCTATTGATGGTCTTTGGGTCCCCAATCTGTACTCCCTTTCATTTATAATGATATAATTTTTAGTTCCTTGATGCCTGATACCAGATCCCTTTGGAACCTCATCGTCACACAGACTGATGTGCTTCTTTTATGTGGGCTTTGAAGCTTCTGAGTTAAATGGCCACTTGTTTACTTTCAAGCCTTTAAGACCCCAGATGCTATATCTTTTAATAGCCGGGCACCATCAGCTTGCTTCACCCCTTGGCTTATGCACACATTTGTCTTCAGTGATTGTGTCAGGAAGGTTGGGATCTTGAAATGCCAATTTAATAGAACAAAATGTTCTTGCACTGAAGAAGTACTTCAGTAGAGGTCCAATGTCCATCCACTGCCCTAATACTAATCTTATAAGAATATGCACATTGATCTATTTCTTCATCGTCATATAAATATATGTACATGCTTGTATTTAGACCTCTATAAATATCCTTTACCGCCCCCCCTCCAGTTATTTCCTCTATTTCCTTTAATTCCCCTCTTGTCCCATTATCATGCTCAGCCTCCATTTGGGTGTTCACTGGCCCAGGGATAAGGAGACAAGTGATTCAAAATCAGTGACAAGGTGGGTGTGAGAGGTCCAATAGGGATTGATCAAAAGTAATGTAACAGAGAGAAAATACAAGTACTAGCTTTATGACCAGCAAATTTTTAGTGAATGTGTTAGACTGGATTTACTAGATAAACAAATTCATTGACACTCATATAGGTGTAAGAAAGAACTTTATATCAAGAAGTAATTATAATCAATAGAACACTCCAACCTAGTCCAAATCAAGTGCATAAGTCCATTATAAGAAGGCCATGCCTACCAGGAGGAATCATTAGGCTGTGACCTGGTTGACAAGCTGAACTTCACTCTTTCATTCTTATATCAAGTTGACATGAAATTGCATAACTACCACAGACCACCCCTTGTCAACTTGACACCTATACACAACTCTTTAGCCATGCGTAATTTTTAAACAAAATAATAATAAAATCATATCTGTACCTAATAGGATAAAACTAAAATGAAGACAATCCAGTATGTGCTAACCTGATTTGAATATAATATTCTTTAAAAAAATCATTTCATTGGGGGCTCTTGCAGTTCTTATAACAACCCATTGGGTCAAGCACAGGTGTGTTTATGTTGCCATCATCCTTTTCAAAACATCATCTTTCACCTTGAGTCCTTGGGATCAGTTCACTAATCTGGAAGAACTTGGAAGAAGTACAGCCAGAATATTCCTTAAAAGTGAAGACAGAAAGACTTTGACACACATAGTTTGAACATGTAATCAGAATTAACCAGTCCCTGGAAAATGATGTCATGTGCAGAAAAGCAGAGGGTTAGTAAAAAAGAGGAGAGAGTAAATGCCACAGCAGGTGCAGGCACAGCAACAATCGGAAGGTAGGTGCAAGAGCAAGCAGTTTCATTCCATCATTCACCAATAGTCCAAACCAACTCAACAACACCTGAGAACTACAAAGGAAGTTGGGACTTGGGGTTGGAAACTCCCAGTCAAATAAGTTCTCTGAGTCATGGTAAGCCACCTTGAGTATTCAGAGAACACACCTCTACCACTAGACATCTGTGAACTTAACTTTGGGAACAGATGCACAAAATATATAAACACACAGAAGAAAACATTTCCTTGAGTTATATGGAGCCTTGAGAAATCACTTTAAAACTGATATGCTTAGTTAAGAACCAACACCTGCTTTTGGCAATATACAAACTGTATTACATCATAAGAGACTTTGGCATGACAGTGTTCATGTTTGGCTCTCATTAGTAACAGAAAATAAAATAAGATTTTTGTAAAATGAACTTGCAATCAAATTATTAGGATTACTCATTCTGAAAATTTTACCATTAACCAGCATTTTTAAAAAACATTATAACATTTTAAAAATGTGATAGATAACCCCTTCCAATATCCTCCTTGAATTCCCAGAGTGAGCCTAATCTGAATTTTGTGCAATCCCACCTATCGTAGAAGCCTCTTGGGAAGTGGTAGATATAATTTCTCATACAAAAACTGCTTCTCCATGGCCTACTGCTACTTTCTCACTCCCAATCCTAATTCCTCAAAGTTGAACAGCATTCCCAATAGTATTCAGCACTACATCTTGCTGAGAAATTTTTCCTCAAAATGTATTTCAATCCTCCTGTATATTTTTATTAAAATTCTTTTTCTGTTTCCTCAAGAAAAAAAGAGAACAATAAACAAACACCATCTTCATCTAGCATATTTTTTCTGGTTGAAAGCAGTATTAAATTTCTCCTCAGTTTTCGGTTGGTTGAAATAAATTCACAAGGTGGAATTATTACAAAATACCAAGTTTTACCCAACAGTTGCTCTTTTATATTCCATATCATATTATATGCTTTAATATCTGTTTATTGTACTATAGTGACTTGACTATTTCTCAGATGCTTGAAGCTATGTCACCAGTATTCAAACACCATCAAAAAGTGCATGATGGAGAGGATCCAGAGTAAGAGGGACTGTGAAGAAAGGCCTGGCAGGTGACTTCCAAGTATAGCTAATGAAAACAGCATGAATCACAGCAGAGGGTTGGCTGAAATAACGCGAGGAGATGCGCTCTGTGGGTTGGAAGGTGTTCAAAGTATATAGGAGCCACACAATGGGTTTAAATTTAGTAATGATATCACGAAGATGCCACAGGACCAGGCATTGTTTCATTCTGTTATATGACAAACCTCCATGAGTGGGAACTGACTAGACACTCAATAACAACAGCAACAGATATTGAAAACACAACTCTGGTCAGTCCTTGCATTTTGTAAAGAAAAAAAAATCAGCTATTCTGTGCATACACATTTTTGTTTTGGGGCTAAATACTTCCTGTCTTATAGTGAAAGGACTTTAAAAATAAAATTTGGAGTGTATGTTGAGCAAACAGGGTGGGAAGACAGAGCCAAATATGAGGAGTGAAATTAAGCAGAAAGTAACTAATTTTATGACCAGTAAATGATCCCGTGGTAAAATTATCAAATCAAGCTAGTATTAGGGAAATAGACCCAAGAGCACATCTTTTTGCTATTGCTTGCTATTTTCTCCAAAGATCTGATATCTTGGAGCAATTACACTTTTATTCCTGATGCAAAATAGAAGAACATTATTATAATGCTGGAAATGCATCCAAATACATACAGAAGCAGCATAAACATATTTAGAGCAGACTAAGCACTATAAGCAAAAACAAAGGCCAGAGGAACACACAAATTCAGGTTAGAGCCAGCCCTGCTTCCTGGCCCATCACCACCCAAGACCAGGCATTACCATTAAAGAGATTTGGTTTTGTTTGAACTTTGTTTTCACTTAAATTTTTATTTTGACTTTGTTTTTGTAGAGCTGCTTTGGGATAGGTGTACAAAAGGCACAAAGAAGAAACCCCCTACTTGGGACAATCTATTATATTATAATAAAATGTTAACAAATAGCAAAGAATCGGATCTATTTTGCTTCCTGCTTTCCTTTAAGGAAAATAATCTTCTATCAAGAAAGGTTCAAGTAAAAGATTTTTCTTAAAGGGGTTGAAATTCAAAATTGGTGAGAAAAGAACTGAAGAGCACCTGTCAAGTAAGTTGACTTTCTGGGTTTTGATCTTTTTGCTTTTTTTCTGTTGTGGGTTTTGAATTCAAATAAACCTGCCAAAATTAATAAAAATCCCTGGATACTGAAGGATTTTTTTGATGCAGTGCAGGTAATTGCTACTGTTTGAGAAGTTGTAGGAAATCCATCCAAATCAATGACAGGGATAGGAGGAGGCTGAAGAATAACAAGAAAATGTTTCATTTTCTAAAAGATGCACTGGCCATTCGAAAGACAAATTAGAGAGAAAAATCATTGAACAAATTGTTAACAGGATGCAGTAGATGCTTTTATAAAGAGCCCTAATGGCATGATGATTAAGCACTGAGTGGCCAGCCACTAGGTCACTGTTTCAAATTCGCCAAGCGTTCCAACGAACAAGACCAGGCAGTCTGCTTCCATAAGCATTCCAGCCTTGGGAATCCTCTGGGAGAGTTCTCTGTCCTGCAGGATTTTTATGAGGCAGTCAACTTGACAGAAGCAAGCCTGATTTTTATGATTTGTGTGTGTGTGTGCACTAAAAGCCAGTCTGATCTGATAAAGAATAAACCGTGGCAGCCTAGTATCTTTTTTGATCACCAGACTGGTTGGTATACAATATTATATCTAGGCTGTAACAAGTACTTGATATTTTAATCATATCCTTACTAAATAGATGGAAGAATGCGATCTGGGTTCACTGTGAACTGAGTGGATTAATAGCTAGGTGATGAATGGAGATAAAAGGATAAAGTTTAATAGATCAAATTCAATATGTAAGAAAATATTTTGGCAATTTTGCCAGAATTTGGATGGAAATTTTAGCTTATAAATTTTGAACTTATAAGATGTGTATACCTCATTTGCATGTGAAAGGTGGACTGTGTGACTATGAATAAAGAAGTATTCCTATTGAATTATAATGTTGGCATATATATGTGTGCATGTGTGTATATATATATACATATACTGGATACTTCATGGACTGCGAGAAAAATGAACAGATCTGTCTTGGAAGAAGACCAACTGGAATGCTCCTTAAATCAAGGATTGGCAAAGCTTTGTCTCAAATTCTGGGGACATGTTCTCAAAAGAAACTAGCCTCTGGAGAAGTGCGTCATGTTCGGTAAAGTAGAGGATCAGTGAAAAGGAAAAGAACTCCAATGAAATGGCTTGACACAAAGCCTGAAACCATGGACCCATGCATGGAAATGACTGTGAAGAATCACAGGACTGGGCAGTGTTTTGTTCAGCTCTGCATAGGTCTGTACGAGTCAGAACAGAATTGAAGGCCTGAACACAACATTAATAACAAGCTTATAAAAGGACACATGATGAGCACATGGAGAAACAGTTCATATTTTTGAAAGCATAAATCAGGTCCAAGAATGCAAAGATCTATATGAAAAACTTGTTTGGGAAATATAAGTTTCCAGAAGGAAATCTTAAATATTACCTGGATATTCCAAAATTAGAGTAAGGATCAAGGTTTCACTAAGTGGTTTCCTTCTAAAAATTATGTCATTACTTTATGGGCAAGAAAAAGGACCATGGCTGAGCCCCGGTGGCGTAGTGGTTGTGCACGGGACTGCGGCCCACTGGGACGGAGGTTCAATTCCAG
Source organism: Nesogale talazaci (assembly GCA_004026705.1). Classification (NCBI taxonomy): domain Eukaryota; kingdom Metazoa; phylum Chordata; class Mammalia; order Afrosoricida; family Tenrecidae; genus Nesogale; species Nesogale talazaci. Next base: position 200,847 of record PVJH01000368.1, read on the forward strand.
CAGTGGGGCTGGGCCTCCTACTCCCACCACCGGAGAGCAGTGATGCCAAAAAAAAAGAAAAAGGACCATACTAGAAAGTCAGTACACTAGACAAGCACTTTTACTTGAAGAGACATAGATAACTACTCAATGACTGAACACTGTGAAAAATAAAAGGAAGATAGAGGCACCTCTTATGTAAAGGGTATTGCCACTGTGGTTGATGATGCCAAGATCAATAAGACACTAAATTTAACTTGTTTCTATTAGGTGCTAATGAGTCAGTTCTGACTCACGGTGGCCTGTGTACAACAGAATGAAACACTGCCTCATCCTGCATCAGCCTCACACTTGTTGCTCCCCTTGAGCGCCTTGCGTCAGTCACGGTGTCACTCCACCTCACAAAGTGCATTCCTCTGCTGCTTTGCTCCCCGACTCTACCAAGCCTGGTGCCCATCTGTGGAGACAGGTCCCTCCTGCTAATAGGGTCACAGTAAGTGAGATGAAGTCTCATCACTCTCACTTCTAACAAGCTTTCTGTTTGTATTTCTTACAGGACCGAATTGTTCATGCCTATGGCAGGCTGTGATAATTACATCATTTCATGTCAATTTGAAAATACAGAAAATAATAGGGGTGGCGTTTAGCCTTTCAATCAGGTCACAGCCTAATGGTGACACCTGGTGGGTGTTGCTTTCTCATAAGGAGTGACCATTGCATCAATAAGCCCTTGTACCCACCAGTCGTGATCTTCCTGCATTCTGCATCATTACAGTGGTTGCATGAGTCTGAAGAGGGACTTATGGACTCGTATCAGACTTATGGATTTAGTGGGACTGGGCTGGGATGTTTTCTCCATGTGTTATTACTTCTTAATAAAAGCTCTTTCTTACACACATGTGAGTGTCACTAAATTTGTTTCTCTAGTCAACCTGGTCTAACACACAGTCCATAGTATATTCAATATTGTTCACCAATATCATAATTCAAAGGACTCCATTCTTCCTTGGTCTTCCAAGGAAGACCACAGTGCACAGTGAAGCTTTTGAATAAACATGATGTAACTAAAAATACAATAGTTTGGATTAGGCACAACTTACCCCTCCAACTGACATCTTTGCTTTTGGGCATTTTTGAAGAGGTCTTTTGGAACAGTCTTAGCAAAGCAACACATAGTTTTGTTTTGTGACTGCTGCTTCCATTAATGTCCATTGTGCATGGAAGAAAAATTAAATTCATGAATTTATTTATTTATTGTCATGTTGCTAATTGGCTCAGATGGAGGATTTTTGTTTTCATGATATTGAAGTCCAACTCACACAGAAGGCGGTACAGTCTTTTATCTTCATCAGTATTTCAAGTCTCGGTAAGCAAGGGAGTCATATCACCTGCACATTGCAGATTGTTACTGACTCTTCCTCCAACCTTAATGCTGTGCTGGATTTCACTGTGTCTGGGGCAACAACAGCACATCTTTGTGCAAGTGATTCTTCCAGCAATTCTCTACCCTTTCCAGTGCATCGAGCAATTGATGATCTTGACCCACTCTTACATAAGAAATACGGTCTTATATCTTTGCTACTAATGCAACTGCAATCAACATCTACCCCAATGCCTCCCAAATGCTGTCTCAGCGGAAGCCACCAAAAGACAAAGTAAGAATTTTAGTTTTGGGTAATAAAAATGATGTTAAGTAGGCATCTAAATTTGAAGTAAACTGCCGCTTATGTTAGTAGAATGATACAAAAGCAGCTTCACATTACTGTCAATTATATTACTTAAATTAGGTAGACTCATGTCTTACTTTCCCATTATATTTCTTTCCTTCTTCCCACTTCATCTGGAATTATCTTTTGTATTCTGACAATGAAAACTCAAGGCTATGTCTGTGAGAGATTCCTTGGAATTTGAGGGAAGCAGATGAAATTCACTGCTGTGTCCTGCACACTAGTGTACACCTCTGAACAATTGTCACTGGTCGAATCTTTTAAGGTAGTTCTTGGATGGAGCAAAGAGTAAAGTAAGGATCTACTAACTAAAAAGTTGACGATCAAACCCACCCACATGCTTTAGAAGAAATGATTGATGATCTGCTTCTGAAAGGTCACAGCCCTCAAAACTCTTTGGAACCATCGTACTGTGCAACGGAGCATAGTCTTGCTGTGAATGCATAGGATTGACAAGAATCAAGATTACCTCAATGACCACTGGTTTGCTTGTCTGGTTTGGTGTCTTCCTATACCTGCAGTCACATCCCCACCTTGAGTCCTTCTTTTCTCTCCTTCCTTGTTGACTTATCTCTGAAAGCTCAAATTCATGTTTATTTCTTAGGCAGAAAAGTGGAGTCTACTACTGCCCAGAGGACCTCCTCTTAGGCATCAAGCACATCTATTTATGTACCTTCCCAAATACAGTTTTAGCCTTCAGAAGAATTCTCCATGTTAGCTTACACAATAGTACAGTGCTTCCTGTCTACCTCAAATATGAGCATGCTTTGTAAGTGGATTGGATTTTAGTGTGAATAAGCAAAACCTCTACCCTATTTCTGCAGATACTCAAAGTGACTGCACCACAGGTTTAAAGGGAGGAGAGAGGAAAGATTTGTTTTAAAACTTCCATCTTGCGATAAGGACTTTTTCATTATAGCATTTAAAAAATCCAACTCACCTCTCAGTATTTCCCCTTCCTTTCACAGCACACGACAGGTGTCAGGTTTGTTTAACAAGACAACCTGACTCTAGCTGATAACTATCAGCAATATTGCAGATTTCAGAACCCTTAGCATAGTTTCATACACACTGTGGATGTAAATATTGCTGATGGATTGATTCTGGCTTCAGTGATCCTGAGAACTCACATCAAAACAGACAACAAAAAAACAAACTCATTACCATCAAGTCAATGATGACTCATAGCCAACTCCTGTGGAGTTCCAAGACTAGAACTGCTTATGAGAGTGGAAATCCCAGGCATTTTACTCAGAAGCTGGTGGTGGCTTCCCAGTGCTGTCCAGTTCGTAGCCACTGCACTCCGAGGACTCCTGGAAAGTTCACACAGAAGCAATGATGCTGAACAAGAGAGGCAAGGATAACAAGAATTGTGCAACACTATGGTGCAACAAACCATGAGGACCATGCAACCATGTGCAGGGATACGTGAAAAGGCTGGCCCCAAACACAGCCAAAGTGACTCCCTCCCTAGAAGTATGTCTGACAGAGAACAACACTAAGCCTAGAGGTTGGGGAGAGGGGCCAGCATGCCATACCCCCACAAAAGTGAAACAAGAAAGAAAAAGAGAAAGGAATGGTCTAGATGCCATATTGGTACACCAACCCCTGAGGACAACATCCATGCATGGAGCTGCTAAGTCACAGAGAGGACTGTATGGCCAACAACAGGTCAAGACATATTGTCCCTTTACTTGAGCATACCATGACAGAGGACAATACTGGGGACGCACAGTGGAGGGTTAGTCCAATCTGAACACACACACACACACACACACATACGCACCTGCAGGAGGGCAACCAAGAGGGGAACTTCACAGATCAGCAATGGGAGCAAATCAAAGCCACAAAGCTCCTAAATAGCCCCCAAATAGACTTCCTGATAGGAGGGCAGCTCTGAATTCCCCCCAGGACCAGTGGGGAGATAGTCATTAAGGTCCACAGACAGGCTTGGAATTATGTATGCTTTTGCTGTTGTTGTTACTGGTGGTGGTGGTGGTTTCCTTTTCAATCTTTTGTTTTCTTTTTTTTTTTTGTCTATGTTATTGTTGGCTTGTCTACTAATGAAAGATAGGCATGGGAAACAAACTCAAGGAAAAAGCAAGAGACAAATGGTTCTGGGGGGACTTGGGAAAATAAGGGGGCAGGTGGGGGAGCAGTGAGCGAACAGCACCATAGATAGGAGAACAACTAGGGAATTAAAATCAGCAAGTAGGACATAGAGATCCTGGGGCAACAGCAATCTGGCTGAGAGGAATTGCGAAGAGGCAGAAGTAGATCAAGTGTAATGGTGGGGCAGGAGGAAGGTAAAAGGAAACAGATAAGTGGTCTAGGAAACAAAGCTATGGGTACAGGTATTATCATAGGTGTATTCATATCTAAATACATTAATTCATAAAAATAGAGGTATTGACAAATGCAGATATATTTATATAGCAATACACTGACACAGTGGAAAGACTTGGGCCTCTACTCAGAGTCCCCTTAATATAAGAACACTTTGTCCTAACAAACTGGCATTTTTTGATACTCACCCTCCCAGCACAATCACTCAAGAAAAAATGGGTGCCATAAGCAAATGTGAAGAAAGCAAATGGGGAATGGTTATTAAAAGATATAGCATCTGGGGTCTTAAAGTCCTGAAGTTTAAAAAGTGGACATCTAACAGTTAAGCAGCAAGCCCTCATGAAAATAGCACACCTGCTGGTGTGATCATGAGGGGTCCTTGGGACCAAGTAACAGGCATCAGAATACCCTTAACTAACAAACAAATAAACAAATAAAAACCAGATTACTGAGAACGAGGGGGCTCAGGGAAGAGACCCCCAAGGTCCATAAGTAGACAATGGGACATCCTTCCACAGAGGAGTCATATGGAAAGGATGAGTCAACAAGGGGACAGTAGAGCACCAATTAAACACACAATAGTCCTCTGGTTCTTTGAGATTTTCTCACTCCTCACAATCTTGATGCCAGTGCTGCCTCTCACTTTGGACTAGACCAGAGCATGTACTGTGGTACAGATAAGAGATAAGAACTCAACACATGGAATCCAGGAACAGGAATGGGAATATCAATACCAGAAGGGTGGAGAGAAGAGGGGAGGAAAGGGGAACCAATTAGAAATGATTGACACATAACCACACACACCCTCCACAGGGAAGGTCATCAGAAACCATGGGGTAAGGGAGACAAAAGTCTGTGTGAGATATGAAAATAATATTAATTTATAATCTATCAAGGGGTCATGAGGGTGAGGGAGTGAGAGGGGAAAAAAGAGGAGTTGATATCAAGGAATCAATAGAAAGAAAATGTCTAGAAAATAATGATGGGAACATATGTACAAATATGCTTGATACAGGCATCAAAGACCCAGAACAAAAACGCATGCCATTGTGAATGAGTGGAAGAGCAGAGTGGAGACCTGTGGCAGTCACCTAATCTGGTGTCAATTTGAGGATTAAAAGTGTAGGGGTGGAGTCTAGCCTGTCAATCTGGAGATGGCCAATGAGAGCTCTGTGTGGGCATGGCCTGCTCCTGAGAAGTCTGGGAAATTTGGTACTTCCTTCTTGGAAGCAGAAGACACTCTCTCACTTCCTTGGAGATTCTACACTAATAGTACCTCTGTGTGGGCATGGCCTTCTCCTAAGAATTCCTGGAAATGTGGTAATTCCTTCTTGGAGGGGGAGAAACTTTCTCACTAGGTTCACTCCCTTGGAGACTCTCCATTGACAAGGCTGATTCCTGTGAGGCATCCCTGAGGAGAAGCCACATGGAGCTACCCTAGGGCCCTGAGCTGGACAAACCACATGGATGCAACCAGACTTCTGAAGCCAGAGAAGCCACTTGGAGCGCCTGCCATCACTGAGATGTTTACCACGCCACTGGATCCAAAGGCATTTTACCCATCTGGCTTGTGACCATCTTGCATTCGGCATCATTGCATGTGTTTCATGAGTCTGAAGAAGACTTTATAGACTGATATCAGATATGTGGACTAATATCAGACGTAAGATATTGGATTGAACTAGATTGGGGTGTTTCTTAATGTACAGTTGCTCTTGTATATCAAACTCTTTCTTATACATATATGAGTGCTTATGGATTTGTTTCTCTAGTTTACCCAGACTAACACAAGACCCAAAGTCCATCTATAGGCAATTGGACTTCTCCTTATGGAAGGTTAATGGGGACGAGACTAGCCAATCAGGGTATAGTATAGAATCAATGAAACATTCAGCTTTCCTCTACCTTTTTCCTGCTTTCTCTGCACCCTCACCCCTACTACATGATCCCAATTATATAAAGTCACCAGATTTTAAGGAGGACACCATTGACCAGGGGATGGGGATGGGGGCCCTTGATTAAAAATTTGATCTACATGGAGCAACAGAAATTGTCATAGAATGCAAAAGTAGTATTGCAATACATCTATAAATGTATGTTATATAAAATATATATGTAATATATTTTCATTTTAAAATGTCATGGGACATTGTTAAATTATTAAAAAGTGGGACATCTGGTCACCTTAAAATTATACCTTACAAATCCGGCTAGACTGGAGCATGAACACAGGTACAGATAAGAGCTAGAAACACAGGGAATCCAGGGCAGATAAATCCCCCAGGATAAATATTGTGACTAGCCATACCAAGAGGGGAAGGGGAAGGTGGGGGGTAGAAAAGGGGAAGTGATCACAATGATTTACATATAACCCCCTCCCTGGGGAATAGACAACAGAAAAGTGGGAGACATCGATCAGTGTAAGTCATGAAACAAAATTTTATGATTGAAATGTAGGGGTGGACTCTAGCCTGTTAATCTGGAGATAGCCATTGAGTAGCCAATGAGGCCTCTCTGTGGGCATGGCTTTCACCTGAGACTCCTGGGAAATCTCGTGATATTTCCCTCATGAAGATGAAAAGCTATCTTCCCTGGCTGTTGGGAGTTAGTCGCAGAGATGATTAATCACGGACAAGACAAGCTGGCAGCGTTCAAGAAGCTGGAGGAGCCGGTGGAGAAACCACACAGCTTTGCCCTGATGGAGCCAGACCTCTGAAGCTGGGGCGGCCAGATGGAGACCTCTGCCAGTGATGAGTTGCTTCTGCTGTTGATGGACCTTGAGCCCTGGAGGCGAGGCGCCCTGCCAGCACCGGGATTCTGCACCCACTGACCTGTGACTTCGTGAGTCGGAAGAAGACTTTATAGACTGATTTCGGGCATATGGGTTAATATCGGACTTATGACTTTAGACTGGACTGGGCTGGGATGCTTTCTCCATGTCCCATTCCTTTTGTATATAAACCCTTTCTTTATATCGATATGCGTGTCCTTGAATTTGTTCCTCTAGTCTACCCAGACTAACACATTACCAAGAGTGGGGTTAATCTCCAGAGAGCTGCCTTGTTCATCCTGTGCCTCGACCTCCAAGCAATACTACCCGTGGGACACCTAATCGTGGACACCTAATTGCTGTGAGTTGAGGTGCCTTCAAGCCTTACTTCGCCATACTCCTGGAATATACATCTCTTGAGCTGAGGACTGTTGGACTCTGTCATCTGGGTGACTGTTGGCGACCTGCTCTGCCGTTTGCTGCCTGTGACCAGATAGCCTGAATGGCTCTACAGAGGGCTACTCAGCGGCCCTCAAGATTTGAGGGACTGCCAATCTTCTAGCTGCCTCATGCAAGTGAGTTGCACCGAGCAATCTGTACTGCTTTATAGATAGTTAACTGTTTCTTTCTTATCTTATATACCTTTCTCTATATATAAATATATAAAAAGAATTACTAGTGTCCTGATTTTTATTTCTCTAAGAGAACCCTGCCTGACACAGCACCTTAGGGATTTATGTGTGAAATATTTGCTTGAGTAGCACTTAAAATGCATACATTGTTTAAATCTCTGTTGATTGATAGAAGATGTATGGTCATTACCTTGCAATCTAATAATACATGGTATATTAATTTATATTATGCATTTTCATGACAAAGTGAAAGATAATGGGAGTAAACCTTGATTATTTGTCTGATTCAAAATTACAGTAAAATCATTACAGGAAATAAGGGAAAGAATATCTTTACTTTTATAAATCATTTTCTTGAAAACTCTTACAGATCTTATGACAATCTAAACACCAATTGTATCAAGCACATCTGTACACATATTTTGCCATCATTATTTGCAAAACACTTTCTACTCGATCCCTTGTTATCAGCTCCTCTTTTTTTCCTCCTCCCTCTCCCACCCTTGTGACCCCTTGATAATGTTTTTTTCATATCTTACACCATCTGCTGTCTCCCTTCACCCACGTTTCCATTGTTCATCCCCCTGTGGGGTGTGTGGGGGTATTATATATCAATGATTGTGATCAGTTCCCCTTTTATTTGCTTCCCCACCACCACCACCACCTTCTCTCTACCCTCATAGTATCATTACTCCCATTATTGTTCCTGGAGGGTTATCTGTCCTGGATTCCATGGGTAGAGAACTCTGATCTCTACCAGTGTACATGCTCCCATCTAGCAGGTTTGTAAGGTAGGACTGGGGTCATGATAGTGGTTTGTGGCATGTCAGGGGGTAGGGTGCAGGGAAAATTACAGAATTAGAATGCTGTATGTTTCCTTGGTGTTATTCCTTCCTTGGGACCCTTCTGTGAGGCTTAGGGTCTCCACTCTGTGTCCCCCCCGCCCCACCCACCCTCATTCATTTCAATATGACTGTCTGTTTTGGAGTTTTCTGACACCTGATACATGATCCTGTCAGCACCTCATGATGACACAGACTGGTGTGCTTCTTCCATGTGTGCTTTCTGGAAGCAGACTATTCCACCATCCTCCTGCAGAGCAGCTAATGGGCGTTAACTGTCTTAACTTTTGGTTGTTAGCTCAACAAACAATTAACCCATTCTGCTGTCACAAAACAAACTTCTTGCTATCAAACTCATTCTGATTCGGAGCAGCCCTGTAGAACAGACAAGTGACCCTGTGTTTTCCAAGACTAACTCTTTTTTTTTTTCTTTTCTAGGTATAACCTTCTGCCTGCGGGATGGACAACAGAAAACTGGGTGAAGAGAGACTGTAACTCTTTGTTTTGTTTTGCTTTTTTGTTTTTTTGGGCATCACTGCCCTCTGGTGGTCGTGGGAGCTACCCAGCACGTCTCCTGAGAGTGGCTGCTGGATTTGAACCGCCAAGCCCACAGCCGCAGTCCTGCACTCAACCACTTACGCCACCGGGGCTCAGCCAGACTGAAACTCTTTATGAGAGTAGAAAGCCTCATCTTTCTCTCAGGTAGCCACGGGTGGTTTCAAGCTTCTAGCCTCTCAGCAGCCCAATGGCTGACCACTGCACCACCAGGGGTCCTTATACCCAGAGACCTGGAGTGGCACTCTTGAAAGGTGTTCCTTCTTGTGTGAAATTTCTACTGCTGACTTTTAGCTTTAAGCTTCACCTTGAAGGATCCCTTAATTCAGAATATTTAAACACAGATGACATAGATTATTAAAAAATAGAAAGTTTCCTCCTTAATGAAAATTAGTGAGTTTCTGTAGTTTGGTTACTTTTAGAGTAAAAATTTCAAACCTACAGACAAGTACTCACATGAGAAGAGCAGCAACTTTTAGTTCTTAAGGGAAAGAGATAATCTATCAGTGTTTAGCCTGTTCCACAAAGGTAGTCTTTTTTTCTTGATTATTTTTTAATGGGGCAATTAATTTCACAACTAATGTGCTATAAAACTTGTTGAGGCAAGTAACACTTGGCATGTATTATTGCATTACTCTTCACAAGTTCATAAAGTCAATACTTACCAAAAATAACAAAACAGTTCCATTGAGTCCATTCTGATTCTGAGCAATCCAGGAGAACAGACTGTTCCTTTGGATTCGCCAGACAATACATCAGCAGGCAGCCTCATTTTACTCCCTTGAACACCCGGTGAGTAAAAACCACCAGCTTTCAGTTAACGTCCCATCTCCTAACTCACATTGACTCCCAGACTCTTTGAGTATTATTACAAACTACCTGTTCTTGATGAGAGAAATGAAACACAGAGCAAATAAGTATAAGTCAGTTGGACAAATTAAATTAGGTGACGAACCTAGAATTCTCCCTCAGAATACATATATGATCCCAAAGCATATGCCCACTGTGAAGAAAAGCACAAAACCCACCACCATTGAGTCCATTTCTGACATTTGGCGTGCCGAGATCGGGTTTCTGAAACTGTACTGGAGCAGGTACAGCCTCTTTCTCCTGCAGTCAGAGCACCAGCCAGCCTGCGGTCAGCAGCTCAAGACCTCCCCATAGTGCCACCAGCGATCTTCATGTCCACCATAATGTACTGCTTCATCATCTCTGTTCTTGGGTGGGGGAAGTGTTTACTTTGGGATGTTTTTATTTTTCCCCAAGAACTGAGGATCCAAGACATTTATAAAAGTTTTAAATATCCAACAAGAGCAGTTTAAGGGGGTAAAGTAGTTATGAAGAACCAATATGGAGCATAAAGATAGATATATATAGAATAAAAATGATGACAAGTTTATAAAAAAATAAAACCAGATTGTTTTAGTATCAAAGGCATATTTGTGCATAAGATCAATTTATTTGTTTTAATTATTAAATCATTTTATTGGGGGCTCGTACATCGCTTATCAAAATCCATACATACATATATTGTGCCAAGCACCTTCACATGCCTATTACCCTCATCATTCTCAGATTGTTTGCTTTTCCACCTGAGCCCTTAACATCACCTTTTCATCCTTTCCCCTCTCACCCAAGCCCCCTCCCCTCCCAACCCTTGATATTTTACAAATTATTATTATTTCATCATATCTTACACTGGCCACCATCTCCCCTTACCCACTCCTCCTCTTTGTCCTCCAGGTAGGAGGCTATGTGTAGATACTTGTAATCGACTCCCCCTCTCTATCCCACTCTCCCTCCACCCTTCCAGTGTCTCATCTCTCACTACTGGTCCTGGGGGGGGGGGGCGAGGGGGGGCGGCGGTTTCATTTGACCTAGGTTTCCTGTGTTACCAGTTTCCACATAAGACCTCTTTAAAGTGTTGAAAAGTAAGGTGACCAGATGTCCAACTTTTTAACAATTTCGCAACATCCCACAGCATTTTAAAATTAAAAAAATAAATTATAATACAAGACATCATGGGAGGGCTGGTTTTACCTGATTTTAATACATACTATATGGCCACAGTGGTCAAAACAGCATGGTATTGGCATAATGATAGATACTCAGACCAATGGAAAAAAACGGAAAGTCCAGAAATAAAAACATCAGCCTACACACAAATGATTTTTGATAAGGGTCCAAAAATATCAAATGGGAAACAGATGCCCTGTTCAACAAGTGGTGTTGGAAAAAATGGATATATATCTGTAGAAAATGAAGCAAAACCCTTACCTCACTCCATACACTAGAAAAACTCAAGGTGGATCACAGACCTCAAAGTAAAACCCCAAACTATTAGGGACATCAATGAGGGAATTGGGACCAACCTGAGAACACTGACACAGAGATTATATAGGCTATCAAAAATAGGGAAGGACACAAACACAGAGGAGATACACATAGACAAGTGGGATATACTGAGGATAAAACACTTATGTACATCGAAAAATTTCAACAAGAGAGTAATAAGAGAGCAGACAGACTGGGAATACATCTTTAGCAATGACAAATCAGATAAAGGCTTTATAAGCAAAATCTATAATACCCTGATAGCTTCCAAAGAGAGCAAAACTAATTGCCCTCTGAGGAGGTGAGCAAAGGAACTGAACAGAAGTTTCACAGAAGCAGAAATCAGAATGGCTAATCAATATATGAGAAAATGTTCCCAATCATTAGCCATATGAGAAATGCAAATCAAAACAACAATGAGATATCACCTAACACCCTCACGAATAGCCCAATTCAAAAAATTAGAAAGCAACAAGTGTTGGAGAGGCTGTGGGGAGATAGGGACTCTTATCCACTGTTGGTGGACCTGCCAATATGTACATCCATGATGGAAATCAATTTGGAGATATCTAAAACAGATGGAAATTGAACTACCATATGAGCCAACAATCCCCCTACTGGGCATATACCCAGAAGAGGCAAGTAAGAATCCACGACAAGGCATTTGTGCCCCAATGCTCATCACAGCACAGTTTCAATCGCAAGAAGTTGAAAGCAGTCCAAATTTCCATCAACTGATTTGTGGATTAAAAAGCTATGGTACATACATTCAATGGAGTACTGTGCATTGCTGAAAAGTAGTGATGAACACGTGAAGAACATCTTGGCATGGGAAGAACTGGAGGAAATTATGCTAAGCGAAGTTAGCCAAGTGCAAAAGGACATGTACAATATGAGTCCTCTGAGGTAAGCTTAATAATAATTTTTTTAAAAAAATGCAAAAGTGGTATCAGGAAAAAACTACAATATACAGAAAATCCTGGAAGAAGGCCCAGGTAGTTCAGCTGGGACCATACCAAATCCAGGGCTGCATATAGTAGCCAACTAGGGTGGGACGCTGGGATATGAGAGGTGAGATGCTGTTAAGTAGAGAGGGAATGGGGTACTAACCCACCCAAGGGGAGTATTTTTTATATCTCCACAGGGAAACAGAAATCAAGCTTAAATAAGGTGTTCTCAGAAGTGAATGTGGCATGAAGCAATGGAGCTGAGAACCAGTGGAAATGTCTGAGAGCACAACCCAAATTCCAACTACTGGGGCATCTTCCTCTCCCCCAAGTATGTTTGCCTTGGAGATCAGCACCGAAACTGCAGCTTGGGGAGAAAGACATATCTGACCAGAGTACACAAGAATAAATGAAGGGGGAGGAAAATGGAATGAAGTCCATCCTGGCCCACCGAGCCTTCAGGACGATGTAGCTGACACGCTGAGAGGACCATATAGGCCGGCCCCAATATGAAATACAGCTACCTTCACTGACCCAAGACATTTTGTGGTTAAAAATGGGGAAACAGGGTCAGGATTATACCCTGTCTGACCCAACCACACCAAAATACTAAGGGTATGCAACAGAACATGGAGCTCCAAATCAAGCACCAAAGATATACTTTGTTACGCCCCATCCCTCTCAACCAGGAGACACTCCTGGAGGTCAACGAACAGACCTTAAACGATTTGTAGAATTTTATATTGTTATTATTATTGTATTCTTGCATGTATGTCTACATGTTGGATATTGGGGAGGGGTTTTGTTGGTGTTTTCATTGTTTTCTTTTCTTTGCTTGCTTCACTATATGATGCCCTTTTTTTAATATGTTATTTTCTCTACAGGTCTATCTGGATGCGGTAGGATGGATGGGCAGTCTAGGTGGGGACAATGGGACTGACAATACTAGGGTGGATGTCGGGGGGGGGCTGTTGCCTGATCCAGGGATGGGGGAGTAGCATGTGGTTTGGGATTGGTGGTGGGGTAGGTGTGGAAGGTCTGATAGGGATTGGTTAAGACTAATAAAATAGAGAGACAATATTGAAACCCAAATGGAGGTTGAGTCTCATGGTGGGATGGGAGTAAGTATAGGGAAATAGAGAAAAGAACTGGAGAGTAAGGAGCATTTATAGAGGTTAAATTCAGGCATATACATAGGTGCATATATTCATAGGATGAAGGGGAAATAGATCAATATGCATACACTTATAGGCTTAGAATTAGGAGAGCAGATGGGCATTGGACCTCCATCTTCCTCAGTGCAGGAAAATTTTGTTCTATTAAATTGGTATTCCATGATATGAAGCTCCCTGACAAGATCACAGAAAACAAATGTGTGCATAGGCAAATGTGGTGAAGAAAGCTGATGGTGCCCAGCTATCAAAACATGTACACCTGGGGTCTTAAAGGATTGAAAGTAAACAAGCAGTCATCCAGCTCAGAAGCAACTAAGCCCCCATGGAAGAAGTACACCAGCTTATGGGACCAAGAGATACCAAAGGGATCAATTTTCAGGTTTCAGGAACTAATAATCATAACCTTATATGCTCACTTTTCTAATATGATCGCTGACAACAAATATGTGCATGAGTAAATGTGGTGAAGAAAGCTGATGGTGCCCGGCTATCAAAAGACATGAAGCTGAATAACTGGCCATCTAGCTAAGAAGCAAGCCCACATGGAAGAAGCACAATAATCTGTATGACCATGAGGTGTCAAAGGGATCTGGTATCAAGCATCAAAGACCTAAAAAATATATCATTGTAAGTGAGGGGGAGTTCAGATTGGGGACCCAAAGCCCATCATTAAGTGAAGAGACATCCTCTTACAGAGGGGTTGTAGCAAGAAGATAGCCAGTCTAGGTGCAGTGTAGGAGCAATGAAATGTTCTCAAATGCTCCCATCCCACCGACTATCATTATCTCAATTCTGCCAGACAGATTTGGCTAGACCAGGGGATGCACATTGGAGTTGAAAACGTGGAAATTTAGGATAGATAATCCCTTGAGACTAGTGGGGAGTGGTGACATTGGGAGGGTGGAGGGATGGTGGAGTAGAAAGGGGAAACAAATTTCTCTCAGACCTACATGTGACCTCCTCTCTGTGATGTGGACAACAGGGGGCCAGGGGGATGAATGAAGTGACACATTAGACAGCATAGGATATGAAGAGGTAATAACAATTTATAAGCTATTGAAAGTTCATGGGGTAGGAGAAGGGGGAAGGGGAAATATGGGGGGTTGGAATTAAAAAAATAAAGAACTAGGGGAAAGAGGGGAAGAGGAGCTTATGCTGGAGGGGTTCGAGTAGATAATGTAGATGAATGTGGCAACATGTGTACAAATATGCTTAATATGAAAGATGTATTAAATGTTGTAAGAGACCCCAATAAAATCTATTAAAAATATATTATAATACTACTATTGCATTCTATGAACATTTTTGTTGCTCTATATAGAACAAATATTTAATCAAGAACACACACACCCCACCCCAGTCAATGGTATCTCACTTAAAATCTGGTCACTTTACTAAAGATATCACGTTGAGGTCTAATGTGTGCCTGAACCAATGCATGGTATCTCCAATCACTTCATATGCATGTGAAAACTGCACAATGAATAAGAAAAACCAAAGAAGAATGTATTTGAATTATGCTGTTGTCAAAGAATATTGAAAGTATTGGGAAGTGCTAGAAAAACAAAGTAATCTGCATTGGTAGAAGTATAGCCAGAATCTTCCTTAAAAACAAGAACAGCAAGGGCTGAGCCCTGGTGGCGTAGTGGTTGTCGCAGGACTGTGACCCACTGGGATGGAGGTTCAATTCCAGCAGCGGCTCCACAGGTTGGGCCTCCTACTCCCACCACCAGAGGACAGTGATGCCTAAAAAAAATTTTTTTAATTAAAAAAAAAAGAACAACAAAGTTCATATCCTATACTTTGGGCATGTTTTCAGAATAGACCAGTCCCCAGGTTAAAAGAAGGACAAAAGAAGAAGAAGAAGAAGAAGAAGAAGAAGAAGAAGAAGAAGAAGAAGAAGAAGAAGAAGAAGAAGAAGAAGAAGAAGAAGAAGAAGAAAGAAGAAGAAGAAGAAACAGTGAAAACAAACAAACTCATTTACTGAGTCTATTCTTACTCAAGGAGACCCAAAAGGACAGAGTAGAACTGCCTCTGTGGGTTTTCCAGACTCTTTGCAGAGGTAAAAAGCCTAACCTTTCTCTTGCAGCGGGAGGTTTTGAACTGCTAACTTTGAGGATAGCCTCACGATTCACCAGGGTCCCTTGTCCTTGAAAAGGGGCATCATATTAGGCAAAGTGAAGCATCGGGTTAAAAGAGGAAGGTCCCAGATGGATGGATTCACACAGTGGCTGCAGCAAAGGGTTTACACATGATGATTGTGAAGGTGGAGCAGGCTAGGCCATTGTTTCATTCTGTTGAACTCAACAACAACAACAACAACAACTAACAACATTTCATCATTTTTCCCCCTTGATGGCACACAGTCCTTCGCTACTAACCAGAATGCTGGTAATTTAAATTCAACCAGAAATGTCAAATGAAGGAAGTTTGGCAATTGAGTTCCCTGGTGTTGTCTTTTGGGGAGACAGCTAGTCAATTCCAACTCAAAGAACCCCCTTCGAACAGAGAAGTTTTCTTTACTGAAGCGAGTGTGAACTGCCAACTTTTCCATTAGCAGATAGAACTTAACCATTGAGCTAGGAGGCATCCTTTCTAAGAAATGACAGGCAGTTTAAAGCCCATGGAGCGCAGTTCAACTCTGAAACATGCTGGGTCTCCACAAGTCAGAATAGGTCCATGGCAATGGATGTACAGTTGAACTCTAGTACTGGACCACAGCAGTACTCAACATAATCGGATTTTGATGTAGAATGTCAATAAGATTTTGCATCAGAGCTTAAAAAAACATCAGAATCCCACCAGATGCACATGTCTTTTTAAGACAAAGCAGTTTGTGTTTCAGTTACTCGACATTAGTTCGTGTTGTTAGTATGCATTGTTTAAACCATTTGCAGTTGTATTCCAAGCATTTTGCTATTTTATTAGTTTTTGTGGATCTTTTATACTGTTTTTAGATTTTAGAAACATGGGTCCTAAGAAAGAGTTTTTTTTAAAAGAATAGTCATGATAAGCGTGTTAGTCCAGGTAGATTAGAGAAACAAATCCATAAACTTGCATATGGATATAAGGGAAAGGTTTATATAGAAGAGGAATGGATCATTGAGAAAGCATCCCAGCCCAGTGCAGTTCAAGGTCATAAGTCCGATATTAGCCCATATGCCTGATAACAGTCTATAAAGTTTCCTTCCAACTCATGAAGTCACAGGCCAGTGGGTATAGAGTCCTGGCACTGGCAGGGGTCTCCCCATGACTGCTGGCTTCCAGGGCTCACGGTCCATCAATAGGATCCAGTGGTGGTAGAAGCAATTCTAGAAAGAAGAGTCAGAAGGGGTCTCCACGTGACTTCTCCCGCTTCAGAGGTCTAGTTCCATCAGCGCAAGGCCATGTGGCTTCTCCTCTGGCTCCTCCAGCTCCTGGAACGCTGCTGTCTTGTCCATAGTTTGTCGTCTCAGAGACTGACTCCCAACAACTGGGGAGATGCCTCTCATCACAAGGGAAACATCGCGAGATTTTCCAGAAGTCTCAGGAGAAAGCCATGCCCACACAGCTTGGCTACTCCTCAATAGCTATCTCCAGATTAACAGGCTAGCCTCCACTCTTACATCTTAATCATGAAATTGAAAAATCGAATACATGACCGCCACGATAAGGAACAGGTCAACCATGTTATCAATATTGTTATAATTTAGTAAACCATTTTAGAAGACAGTTAAGAAAATGCCAACAGCACACCACATGAAACAGATTTTTTTTTTAAGCGAAAACCAGACAGGTTCTACTGAATAAAAGGCAAAATAAAAACAAGGGGGGAAAACTCCTGAAAAGCAGCGACCAGTTGATTTTATGAAAGGGGATTTTGCTTCGAAACAATGACTGTCTCTCCTTACCTTCTCTCCACATCCGTATCCACAGATCCAGATCCTCATAAACCTCAAAGTATACAGTAGTTTTTAAAAACTTCTCTTATTTTCTTTTTCTTGTTGTGTTTCTTGTTTAAATTATATTATTTTACTCCGAGTTTATTTACTTTGAAATTTCTGTGTAATGTTTTGTATAAAGAAGGCAAGGTTCCTCAGAGAGCTCAGTTTCTGGAATGGAAGTCTGTAAGAAAGGCAAGGTTAGGGTAAAAACTTGGTGGTCGATATTGGATTAATCCGTTTTCAGATACTTCTTAGGGAGGAAATTGATTCAGAATTTGACTACCTTGCATCTCAACGCTCTTTTTGCAATGAACTAGTGTCAAGATCTGGGGTTCTACTGTACCATATTTCCAGATTGTTTCAAGTACGGTCTACTGAGTTATTGTGATCTCCTCACAGCATGGCCCTTCAGAAGCTGCCTCCACTCACAACACTCCAAAAATTCCCCTAGCCATTTTTTCAACTGGGGGAAGAGAAGTAAACCATTATAAAATTAAAGAATGGCATTTTTAACCAATCACAACAAGAGGGAGCCAATTCTAAGTTGGCTCCTTTCCTCATTCATCAGTATTCATGGTACACAAATGATTAAATGTTCAACAACAAGCAGAAAAGTTGATGGTTTCAAACCTACCCAAGGATACCTCAGAGTAAAAATCTGGTGTTCTGACCAACTGGTAACGTTCTCAATGTTCCTATATCACAGCTAATTTTACTTAATAATCGCTACTCTTTTTTCATTCATTTTATTGCGGACTCTAACAGCTCTTCTCACAATCAGTACATACATCCATTGTGTCAAGCACACTTGTACATATGTTGCCATTATCATTTTCAAAACATTTCCTTTCTACTTGGGCCTATGGTATCAGCTCACTCCCCCGACCCACCTGCCTTCATAAACTCTTAATAACTTATAATTTTTTCATATCTTACATAGTCTACTATCTTCCTTCACACACTTTGCTGTTGTCTCTCCCCCTGGGAGAGACATATAGATCATCATGATTAGAAAAATCACTACTCAAGAGTATCTGCTCAAAGTACTTATTTTCACTTTATTTTATCACTCTATAAGGTCTTTATTTGTGTTTCTTCTTTGAAGTTCTGTTTTTCACCCAATTCTGAATGATCTTAATGGTCAGTGTATAAATCAACTTCTACATGACACTTATTTATAAATGACTTTAGTTTGTTATAGAATTATATGTTTTACTTGGTATTTTCTGATTATGCCTAAATTTTTTTTCTAATTTTCCTGAGAACATACGCAATTAGGATAATATAGTCCAACAGATGAACAAGTATTTCTCAGACACAGATTTTCAAATGGAATTAGTCTGCACTCTAAAAATGCAAACATTAGTAAATCATGAAAATTAAAGTGTTCAGAAGACCAAGAGTTTGTTCTACAGAAATCCAAAAACATGTTTCAAAATTAAAAGCCAAAGTTCTTCCATGCAATAAATAAATAACAGGAAAAACTGGCTAGTCATATATTTTAACCAGTAGTGTAAAATTAAGATTTTATGAAATATTTGACAGGATAGCATATGCTCATTCTGCTCCAAGGAAGTCATCAGCTTTCTTTTGTTACCTTGAAAGGTCTATTTATTATTAAGAAAGAAAAACTTGGATAGCCTAGGTCAGCCCTGGAGGTAGATTTAGGAAGAAATGTGGCAGCCAGAGACAGGAGAAATAGAAAGGATAATGGGCCAGTTAAGACATCTTATAAAATGTTTCAAACAATGAGAGAGAACCCAATTACAAAGTGATGGGCATTCTCAATCATCCTGCTTAAATGCTCCGGGTTATACTCATAACACTTAAATGTATATTCTGTTACTGATAGTTCTTATTCAACAGTAGTTAATATTATATTTTTATGTATCTGTCATGCTCACATGAATAATGAATATATGCACATATAACAGACACAGCATGCCTAGCAAAGTAGCACGAGACAAGTTTGCACACTTTGCAAAAATGAGCCGAACATGCATGCTAATTATATGAAAATGCCACGCTGTTAAGTGCTGTCCAGTTAGTTCCAACTCATAGCCGCCCTATGTACAACAGAATAAGAAACACTGCCAGGGGCTGCGTCGTCCACACAACTGCCGTGGTGTTGGAGTCTATTGTTGCAACCACTGAGTCAATCCACTTCATTGAGGACCTTCCACTGTTTCACTGCTCCTCCAATTTACCAAGCGTGGTATCCCTGGGACTGGTCTGCCCTCCCTTGCCCAAAATACATGAGTCGAAGTCTCATAATCCCTGCTTCTAAGAGACATTCTGGTTGTACTTCTTCCAAGAAAGATTTATTTTGTTTTGGTTTGGTTTTTTTGGCAGTCCACGGTATTTTCAATATTGTTTGTCAACACCATAGTTCAAGTGCATTCATTTTTCATCATCCTTCCTTATTCAATGTATGACATTCATATGCATCTGAGACAAATGAAAATATCCTGGTTTGGGTCCTGAGTACCTCACTGTTCAATGCAGTGTCCTTGTTTGTCAGCACTTTCAAGAGACTTGTGCAGAAGATTCACCTTATGCAATATGTGGTTTGATCTCTTATCTTCCATGAGCATTCATCGTGAATCTAAGCAAGACGAAATCCTTAGCATCAATCTTTTCTCCATTGGTCATGATGTGCCTGTTGATCCAGTTGTGAGGATTTTGATTTTCTTTACATTGAGTTCTAATCCATACTGAGAGCTGTAATCCTTAATTTCATCACTAAGTGCTTTAAGTCCTCCTCACTTGGAGCAAGCAAGTTTGCATCATCTGCTTATCTAAGGAGATTAATAAGCCTTCATCCAATTCTGTTGCCTCATTTTCTTCAAATAACCCAGGTTCTTTGATTATTTGTTCAGGATATAGATAGAAGAAGTATAGAAAGGGGATACAACTGTGACACACATCTTTCCTGGTTTTAAATCATGCAGTACTCCTTTGTTCTGTCCATACAACTGCTTCTAACTCCATGTACAGGTTTTACATGAACCCAGTGAAGAGTTATGAAATTTCCATGCCTCTAAAGGATATGCATTGTTGTGAATCACATAGTCAAATTCCTTTGCTTAGTCAATGAAATGCAAGTAAACATCTTTCTGAGAGTCTCTATTTTCAGCCAAGACCCATGTGACATCAACAGTGGTATCACTTGTTGCGCAACCTCTTCTGAATCCTAATTGAAAATCTGATAGCTCCCTGTCTTCAACCATTGCTAGATGATCTTCACAATTTGAACATTCTGTTGGGTCCTCTTTCTTTGGAATAGATACAAATATGGATCTCTTCCAGGCAGTCGGCCAGGTTGCTATTTTATCTCCATAAACATGTATTTCCAATGTCTTGTCAGTGTATTGAAACATTTGAACTGGCATTCCATCAATTCTTGGAGCTTGTATTTGGCAAATTCTTTAAGTGCAATTTACGTGCAATTTCTTCCTTCTTTGCTATTGGTTCAGGTCATATGCTACCTCTTAAAAAAGGTGAATGTCAACTAGTTCTTTTTACTATAGTGACTATGTATTCTTTCCATCTTCTTTTGACATTTCCTTTACTTTTTTTTTTTTTTTTGCCCATAGATTCTTTCAAAATTACAGCTCAAGGCTTGAATTTTTTTCTTGGATTCTTTCAGTTTAAGATACGCAGAGCATTTTTCTCCTTTTTTGGTTTCCTAACTCTAGGTCTTTGCCCATTTCGTTATAATAATTTACTTTGTCTTCTCAAGCTGCCTTTTAAATGTTTTCTTCAGTTCTTTGGTTTTGTCATTATTTCCCATTTACTTTAGCTACTCTAAGATCAAGAACCAGTTTAAGAGGCTCTTCAATATCCACCTTGATCTTTTTTTTCTTGTCTTTTTAATGACCTGGAGTTTTCTTAATATATAAAGTTCTTGATGTTATTTGACTGTTCATAAGGTCTCCTGTCATTAAAGTTTAATTTATTAAATCTGTTCTTGAGAGATTCTTAAAATTGAGGTGAGATATAATCATGGTCATACTTTGACTCTCATGGACTTATTTTCATTTTCTTCCATTCCAACCTGAACTTATATATGAGCAATTGATGGTCTATTGGTCCTTGGCCTGGATTTAGTTTCTCAGGTTGAGCTTTCTCATGGTCTCTTCCCACAAATACAGTCAATTTGATCTCTGTGTATTCTATCTGGAGAAGTCCAAGTGTATTGTCACCATTTGTGTTGTTGAAGAAAAGTATTTGCTATGAACAGACAATTGGCCTTGCAAAATTCTATCATGCAATTCCCAATATTTTTTCCTATCACCAAGACCATATTTTCTAACTACTATTACTTCCTTTTTTGTTTCACACATTTGCATTCTGATAATCAATAATTATCAATGCATCTTTATTGCAGATTTGATCAATTTCAGATGGAAGACTTTGGTAGAATTCTTCAATTTCTGCATCAGTAGTTTTTGGGGTTGTTGTATAAATTTGATTAATATTTGCCTTGATTGGATTTCCTTATATGGGAATAGACTTGATATATATGAAGAATCAATCTAAGCAACTTAATGGTCATTCAAAATAAAATGTTTCTTTTGTGCCTTTGTTCAAAATTAATACTCTAATTGAAATTATTCATCCTCCTATTTCATTTATGTAAGATAAACCAAGGAGGAGCAGCCTGCCCTCAGGGAAAATGTTTAAAATTATTTATATAGACTCCCAATATGAAAACCTATCCAGTATTATATTGCTAGTCATGCATTTTTGATGAATTTCTTCTCAACCCTGGTTGACTCTGGATATACACTATAACCTTGATTCTAGATTTTTTTAGGTGTATAACATTTTTCATGGACCACGTGAGAATTCTTTGATTTTGAAGTTCCACTGAGGAAATTGGACTTTGCTGTAAGCACACTGTTGCAAATTAAAGGAACTATTAAACTCCTTTGGACTGTAAGCAGAAACAACCTGGTGTGAGAAAAAAAAGAGGACAGCTAGCTTAAGGTCATGCATTTGAAAGTCGGTAGACTTTGGTCCTAATCTCTGCCTTTTGAGTTTGCCACATTATTGGCAACTATGACACCAAATACTTGCTATTTTAATGCTCTCCTTGCTTTTTGTGACATTTCTTAGTCCTGCAGATATAGTTTTGCCTTGTTGAATTTTTTCCTTGTGTCTGTCATTGCTTTCTTAAACAATGTTCAGTTACTTAAGTTTTAACCTGTGTAAGTGAATATACTATATAGTTTAATCTAAAAAGTATTTCCATATATGTGCAATTTTCTTTTCTCAATAATGCTTTAAAATCTGTACCATTGGCTAGATTAATGATACTATCATACTATTAATGATACTATTAACCATGTAAGTTACCTAAATTATTTTTCAATAAACTGATAATGCTACCAGCAAAGTGAGCCAGCGTTATACAAATGAATTCTGAGCTGGCACTTAATCATAAGCTTTAATAGTAAATTTAGTTCTTTTGCTGAGCCCTGGTGGTGTAGTGGTTGTGCGCAAGACTGAGGCCCACTGGGATGGAGGTTCAATTACCGCTCACAGGAGCAAAGGCTGGACCTCCTACTCCCACCACCAGGGCAGTGATGCCTAAAAAAAAAAAAAAGAAAAAGAAATATGTAAATTTAGTTCTTTCACCATGGCTCTGCTCAATATAAGCATTCATTAGTTGCATACTCAAATAAATCCTATGAAGTGAACACTGAAGGTATGTAGGCTATAGCAAATTATAAACAAATCAGATGCTGCCCAGTTATTAGAAAGAATAGCACCTGGGGTCTTCAAGAGCTGTCTTTGTTTTTGTTTTTGTTTTTTGTAATCGTTTTATTGGGGGTTCATGCAACTTTTATCACAATCCATATATGCATTGTGTCAAGCACATTTGTACATTTGTGGCCATCATCATTCTCAAAGCGTTTTCTTTCTACTTGAATCATTGTTATCAGCTCCTCATTTTTCCTGCCTCCCTCCCTCATGAGCCTTTGATCACTTATAAATTATAATTATTTTTTCATGTCTTTCACTGCCTGATGTCTCCTTTCATGCACTCTTCTGTTGTCCATCCCCCAGGGAAGAGGTTATATGTAGATCATTGTAATCAGTTCCCCTTTCTCCCCCACCTTCTCATTACCCTTCTCATATGGCTACTCTCATTATTGGTCCTGAAAGTTCTAAACACAGGTCCTGGATTCCCTGTGTTTCCAGCTGTGATCTGTACCTGTGTACATCCTCTAGTCTAGCTGGTTTTGTAAGGTAGAATTAGAATCATGATAGTGGGGGTGGGGGGTAGAAGCATTAAAGAACTAGAGGAAAGGTGTATGTTTCATTGATGCTATACTGGACCCTGACTAACTCTTCTCTTCCCCGTGACCTTTCTATAAGGGATGTCTAGTTGCCTACAAATGGACTTTGGGTTGCACTCCCTATGCCCCTTCACTCACAATGATATGATTTTTCAGTTCTGGGATGTCTGATACCTGATCCCATTGACACCTCGTGATCACACAGGCTGGTGTGTTTCTTCCATGTAGGCTTTGTTGCTTATCAGCTACATGGCCCGCTTATTTGTCTTCAAGCCTTGAAGACTGCAGGTCCTATATTTTTTGATAGCCAGACACCATCAGTTTTCTTCACCACATTTGCTAATGCACCTGCCTTGCCTTCAGGAATTGTGTCAGGAAGGTTAGCATCATGGAGTTCCAGTTTAATAAAACAGTGTTCTTTCATTGAGAGTGTATTGAATAGAGGCCCAATGTCCATAAGCTACCTCAGTACTAAACCTATAAATGTATGCACATAGATCTATTTCCCCATCATCATATATAAATATATTTACACATGTATATATAAATGTCCTTTGCTCTTAGTTTTTTCCTTTATTTCCTTGTACTTCCTCTTGTGCTACTATTGTGTTCAGCCTTCAGGATTTCAGTAATTCCTCTCAGTTACATTGCCCTTGATCAAGCCTTACCAAGCCTCCTGCCCCTTTCTTGCCTTCACTTTTGGATCACTTGTTGTTCCCTTGCCCCGGATTTGTTAGCACCCACTTCCTTCGCCCAGCCCTTCCACCTTCCTCTCTCCTATGCCCCCTCCCCCAACCATCAATCCCCTTGTTTTCTTCTCCAGTTTGTTTATCCCACCTATTTTATCTAGATAAACCTACAGGGATAATAATATGCACACAAAAAAACAAAACAGAGCAAAACAAAACAACAACAAAAACAAAACAATGACCAAAAAAGCCTCTGAGTAGTTCAAGTTTTGTTTGTTGACCTATAGAAGTGTTTTCCTGTTGAGTCTGATGGAATGCCAAACCTTCGCTCCACAATCTATCTTTTTCTATTCTGAAGGGATGTCTTAAAACAAGCAATTACATGAGTGAAATATTAACTAAATGCACACAGAAGAAGCTCACTAGCTTGTGTAATCCAAGGATTATAAATAATAAAATCCAAGATCCAAGTAGGAAATTGTATTAGAGTTTAAATTCTGAGCAGGAACTTGTTTGCAGAAAGTTATGGATGATAGTGGAAACCAAACATCTATTTGCAGAATGCCTATACAGAGTATACCTCCATTGAATTCCCTTGGATAAATGACCAAGGATGTGGATAGTCTTCCCCTCAGAGCTCACTGGAAATTGGATTACTGCAAGTATATTTATATTAAAATTTAATATACTATTGTTTGTTCTTTTTTCGAATGCATTTTCATTTGCTTTAGTTTCTATTATCTTCTACTTTCTTTTGAATTGATGTTTTTTCTGCTTTATCTTGTTGTCTTTGTTTGAATTTTTGTATCAATTGAGATCATACATAAAACTTATGTAAAGCTATAAAGACATTAACTAGATTAATACTTCCCTTGTATTGTGGCAGGGGAGAATGAGGATAATTGAGAACTAATAAAAATGGATAAAATATGTTCTAAAATTTATTGTGGTGATGATTACATAACTCTTTTAAATAAATGTTAACCATTGAACTGTATGGTACATGAACTATATGTCAATAAAACTGTGTTTAAAAAGAGTTGCCAAAACTTACCATCCTTTCCAATGACCAAAGTATTCCTGCTGAATTTCCTCCAACATAGGTTTGTTTGCTCATTGGAAGTACATGGATTTTCAGTGTTTTTTGTCAACACCATAATTCCAAAGCATCAGTTCTATAGCAGACTTCCTAATTTATTGCCCAACATACACATGCATATGAAACATTTAATTATATTATGGCTTGGGGCAGGCACATATTAATAATCAAATTGATATCCTTGCTTTTCAGCCTTTAAAGAAACCTTCCATATTCTTATCCAAAACATAACAAATACATAAGCTTCTTTACTGACTTTTATGCCCTTTGTTGATGTTGGGGAATAAGTCATTAAAAAATGTGTACACTCTGAACAATACTAAAATACACATTCTTAAGCAATGTTCTTTACCAACACTATATTTCAAATACGTCAATTTTCTTTCTATCTTCCTTATCCACTGTCCAACTTTCACAAGCAAATGAACGTACTACTCTTTGAATCAGGAGGACCTTCGTCCTGAAATTGATGTCTTTGCTCTTTAACCCCTTACAGAGATTTGCCAAATGCAATGTGTCATTTGATTTCTTGACTGCTGTTTCCAGGAGCATTGGTTGTGGATCCAGGCAAGATGAAATCCTTGACAATGTCAATCTTTTCTTCCTCTAGCATGATGTTATCTGCTGGTCCCCTTGTGAGTATTTTTGCTTTCTTCACATTGATTTGAAGTCCATAGTAAAACACGTTATCTTTGATCTTCATCAGTTTGTGCTTTAATTCAAGTAAGGTTGCATCATCTGCATAACAAAGGTTATGAATGAGCCTTCCTCTAATCCTGGTGCCATGTTCTTCTGTCACATTTCTCCAATTATTTGCTCAGTATATAAGCTGAATACATATGGTGAAAGGATAGAACCCTGATACACAACTTTTCTGATTTTTAATTATGAGATATCCTCTTGTTCAATTGGAACAAGTGCCCTACTCAAAGTACTGGTTCTACATGAGCACAGTGAACCATTCTGGAATTTACATTCTGTGCAATAGTTTATTGTAATCCACACAGTTGAATGTCCTAGTTGTTTTTTCCTTTTGTCAGAGGGAAACAAACTCAGCCACATATGGGAAAATTTGACTTTTGAAAAAGTTTATTTTTCACTCAAGTAACATCGGTCCTGTGTGAGACCTCTTCAAATGCAAGATCTTCTTCACGTGTGTTTCATGACTCCAGGCCTCCACTTCTGCTCCTTAGAGTCATAAAAGTCTGTGCTTTCAGCCAACAGGAGAAGGACAAGAGAAGAAAGAACATTCGATTTTGAAAGCATCAACCCATCAATGGAATATGCCATATCCACACACATTCCATTGTCCAGTGCTGTTCAGATGGTCTTAGGCAGACAGGAAGAGCCTGGGAAATGTGGTGGTGGATGAGCAGCCAATTTCCAGGGGTAACACTAACTCATAGAAGAGGAGACATGCATTTCTGTGGGCACTAGTGACACATTTTGTTGTGGTTATTCTTAAGTGTCATGGAGTCCTTTCCAGCTCACGCAAACCCTATGACCCCCATAGGAAACACTATGAAGCATGCCCGACCCTGCATCATCCCAACAGTTGTTCTTAAGTTTCAGCTCATTGCTATGGACAATGTGTGACTCCATCGCATGTCTTCATGTCTTCCTCTTTGCTTTGCTGGCCTTGCCACATTACACAGCCAGACAACACATGTTTTTTCTTGATGTCTTGGATTTTAGACCTGTCCCTGTGGCTGAGACTCTGAATCAAAAAATTGCATTAAATAGAGTACAGTAGCTCTAGTTTCTTAGATACAGTGTTCCACTATCTTTTCAACTTCTAAGCTATACTAATTTATTTATTATCCTAGTTTTAAATAAAGGAGAATTCAGATGCACAAATTACAAGAAGAGACAAAAAAGGTAAGTCATATTTGAAAAACAGATAGGTGCTAAGGGTTTCCAAGGGACCCATGAGAGCTAGTTGGCTATGCATTCAGCTCCCACGCATGAGGTTAGTGGTTCAAACCCATACTCTTTCTGCGGTCTTGAAATTTTTTAAGGTTTGGAAACCCACAAAGTGACACTGTCTTACTTAGTCAGTATGAGTTCAAATCAATTAAATGAAAGCAAGTTTTTCTTTTTTATAGGGTATACAGAGATGAATGTGTCAGATATTCATATCTCCCTTGATGTGAGCGAAAAATAAAAAATTGAAAAGGGACATACATGGAGGGAATGAGAGTGTCAAAAGTGTAAGACTTCATAGCTATCTTCATTGATATTTTGAATATCTAAATTTGTCTACTTCAAGTTATTCACTAAACATTCCAGAACACATTTTAATATGTAGAAGTCAGTGGATAATTCACGTTAAATATTTCAGAGTTGAAGTTGACTCTAAGCTTCTTTACAAGAAAAATTCTAACTTTTCTTTTCAGGTGAAGTTGTGCAATTTTTTAACAAAACTAGGATATTTTAATAAGGGACTTTGAATTCCATCAGACCTGTGGCAGCCATGTGCTCATGTTAATGTTATGATTGAGATATAGGGGTGGAGTCTAGCCTGTTAATCTGGATATAGCCATTGAGTAGCCAATGAGGCCTCTATGTGGGCATGGCTTTCTCCTGAGACTTCTGGGAAATCTCGCGATATGTTCCTCATGAAGATAAGAAGCTATCTTCCCCAGTGATTGGGAGTTAGTCTGAGAGACGATGAATCACGAACAAGACAAGATGGAAGCGTCCGAGAAGCTGGAGGAACCGGTGGAGACACCACACGGCTTTGCCCTGATGGAGCCAGACTTCTGAAGCTGGGACTGCCACATGTAGACCTCTGCCAGCGATGAGTTGCTTCTGCTGCTGATGGACCATGAGCCCTGGAAGCAAGGAGCCATGAGGAGACCCCTGCCAGCGCCAGGATTCTGCACCCACTGACCTGTGCCTTCATGAGTCGGAAGGAGACTTTATAGACTGAGTTTCGGGCATATGAGTTAATATCAGACTTATGACTTTGTACCGGACTGGGTTCAATGTTCTGTTCCTCTTGTATATAAACCTTTTCCTTATATCTATATGCGTGTCTATGAAATTTGTTCCTCTAGCTTACCCGGACTGACACAAGACCCATTTGTGTTTCAGAATATTTGAATCCCTACTTATGGTACTGAACTTACTCCCAATTGGTCAGTCACTTGTACTCATAGCGTTCCTATAGAACTGAGGGAACATCTGTGGATTTTCGAGGCTACAAGCTTCAGGGGGCAGAAGTCGCATCGTTCTCTTGCAGAGAATCCATTGCACTCCAGTAGCTGATGCTGTGGTAAGCAGTCAAACAGAGCTCCTTATTTCTTGTGAATGTCATCTTATTCCTGACCCCCTTTTAAGATAATGAATTGAATGGTTGTGGTGACGATGGTTCAAGTCTTCTTGATTTGATTAAATTATTGAATTGTATGATATGTGGATAAGTTCCAATAAAACTTCTTTTAAAAAGAAAGATAACGAACTGGAACTGGCTGCTATTACATTTCTAACAAACACGAAGTGATTCTTGGGGAAAATTTCAAATTCAGGTTATTTCAACTGTTCAAATATATCTTGAAATCAAATATAACTTGTCCTACATATTTAGTTTGATTGACACAAACTACTTGAAATAAAGCAGGCTGGCTGAACCCTGGTGGTGTAGTAGTTGTATGCGGGACTGCGGCCCACTGGGATGGAGGTTCAAATCCAGCAGCAGCTCTATAGGAGCAAAGACTGGGCATCCTACTCCCACGACCAGAGGGCAGTGATGCCCCCCAAAAAACAAACAAAAAAAGAAATAAAGTGATTGTTCACTTCCTCTACCTCAACTGATCTTACACTATTTTAAAGCATCGTTATTGTTACGTGTGGGCCGAGTGAAGTGTATGACCTCTGTCTCTGTGACCACGGCTCTAAAACTAGAGCCCATGGGGCAAAGCTAGTAGCTTTTTTCGAGTCAGCAAGTCTAATACACCCAGAAGCAAGTATAACATTCGTGACATCAAAATGTGTGTTGGTCAGTGATATTGTTCAAGTGAAAATAACTTTCTTTCATTTTGTGGGTAGGAAATTCATATGCTTGCCTCTCAGATCATTGTATTTATTGATAAAGAAATATCAGCAAGAAAAAAGCCTGCACGTTCGTCACTAAATTATAAAAATGCAGACATACTAAAGAGAAGAAAAAAGGCAGTTTTCATATCAGATATCTCCGTATTATACTCTCCGTAATTTCTCAAAACCAGATGGCTCCCATGTTTAAACAGAGTCTGATATTTGTTGCTGTATGAGTGATTATAGAGACAACTGATAATAGCAAAATTGTTGGCAGTATATACTGAAAATTTCTTAAGTGCATTATAATGGAAACTCAAACAATATTAAATTGCTTAGGATGTCAATTACCCTCATTTTTTAGTGTTCTCATAGCAATCCAAAAACAATTGCGTTTGCAATTTTTTAACTATTATATACCACAAATCACATATACTATTGTCCTTTCAAACATTTCAGAGAAATTTAAGAGATATATTTTGGTAAACTGTGTGACTGCAACAATGGACTCAAGCATAGGACTGATTATGAAAGCGAGGCAGGACCGAGCAGTGTTTCCTTCTGTTGTGTGCACAAGGGCTATGGCTTGAAACTGACTTGATGGCGGCTAACAGCAGCAACAACAACGATGGCCAATTTCATGAATAGAAATTGAATGATAGATTGTGGACGCTCTCCAGATCTGTCCTATCACCACTGTCAAAAGTCAATCATCTTCATTACAGGTTCACAAAAAAGAGAAAACACCTTGAAAATATTTTCTATTATAAATCCACAAATGCTAGATATGAATGAAAGGGCTCTCAAGCAATAAGTGCTATGGAAAACATGACAACCACATGTGATATATAAACCTTGTACTCAAATATTTTTAAGTTTAGAGAATAATAAACCATATAACAAAGAATTGAACAATATGAGTACCATTAGATTCATGTAAATGTTGTTAGTGGCTCTAAGCAAAGGTCATGAAACAAAAGCAGACTGCTTGTTTTGATGCTTCTTGAAAAATAATGGAAGTAGGACCATGGGCTTAAAGAAGGTATCCAATGCTCAAAAGTATTCCTGCTTTGGTGAATAGCAATAGCTTGTGAGCAGCCATCTCTTTAAGATGCAAGTATTGGTTTCTCCTTGTCCAAAGAAACAAACAAAAAAATTGAAGATGCGTGTAAATAGTCCGTTTAATTAATCAGTCTCCAAGATCCTGAAATCAGAAGAACTAGATGGTGCCAAGCTACCACTACCAATTACCCTAACATGGGTCATAGTAGAATGGAGGGGGCAATAAAAAAAATGGGTGGGCAAGGTATTGAAAAATCACTTACAAGAACTGGTTTTTGTTTGTTGTTGTTGTTGGGTTTTTTTTGTCTCACTGCCCTGGTGGGAGTAGGAAGTCCAGCCTTGTTTCTGGAGAGCTGCTGCTGGATTGAACCGTCAGCCCTGTGGTCCGCAACCCTGCACCACTAGGGCTCAGCACAAGAAGTCTTAGAACTCAATCTAAGGTTCCATCTTCAGCGAAACAAGAAACAGGTCCATAAGTGGGGAAGTAGCACTAAAAAGGTACGTATACCTTAGACTAATCAACCATTAGAGATTAAAAGAACAACATTGGCCCAAGGATGACATTCAGAAAGGATAGGTAAGAATGGAAATAGAAAACACAGGGAGGAAGTGAGATAATTGATATTACATTGTGGAGATTACAATCAGTAATCTGACATAAAACATTTATGAATTATTAACTGGAAATCTGGTTTGCTCTTTAGACCTTTCCAAATAAAAACTACACATAATCAAATGCATGTATTATATATAATATGTTCTATATTATATAATTTTAAAATAAATTAGAGAATTGTACCAAGACTACGTTTTGATTCATGATGAACTAAAGATGAAAGACGAATTCTGAGAGGGAAGTAGAAATGTTTCAGCAATTGATTCTTTTTTTAAATCCTTTTATTGGGGGCTCATACAACTCTTATCACAATCAATACATACATCCATTGTGTCAAGTTCATTTATACATTTATTGTCATCATCATTTTCAAAATATTTTCTTTCTACTTGAGCCATTGGTATCAGCTTCTCATTTTTCCTCTCCCTTTTCCACCCTCGCTCTTTTATGAACCTTTGATAATTTATAAACTATTATTATTTCTTCATGTCTTACACTGATCAATGTTCCCCTTCACCCATTTTGCTGTTGTCTGTACCCCAAGAAGAGCATTATATGTAGATCATTATAATCAGTTCCTCCTTTCTCCCCATCTTCCATTTACCCCACTGGTATGGTTAGTCTCACTATTGGTCCTAAGGGGGTTATCTGTCCTGGTTTTCCTGTGTTTACAGCTCTTATCTGTACCCATGTACATGCTCTGGTTGAGACAGATTTGTAAGGTAGAAATGGAGTCAGGATAGTGGTGGGGGGAGCATTAAAGTGCTAGAGGGAAAGTTATATGTTTCAGTGGTACTATAATCTCTTCCTTGTGCCCTTTCTGTAAGGAGATGTCCAATTGCCTACAGATGGGCTTTGAGTCTTCACTCCTCACACCCCCTCACAATGATATGATTTTTTTGTTCTGGGTCTTTGATGCCTGATACTTGATCCACTGACACCTCATGATCACACAGTCTGGTGTGTTTCTTTCATGTGAGCTTTGCTGCTTCTGAGTTAGATGACCACTTGTTTATCATCATGCCTTTCAGACCACAGATATTATATCTTTTGATAGCCGGGCACCACCAACATTCTTCACCACCTTTGCACACATTTTTCTTCAGCAATCATGTCCGGGAAAGTGAGTATCATGGAATGCCAGATTAATAGAACAAAGTGTTCTTGTGTTGAGGGAGTACTTGAGTAGATACCAAAAGTCCACCAGTTATTTTAATACTAAACCTATAAATAAACACATACATCTATTTCCCCATCTCATATATAAATATATTTACACATGTACATGCCTGTATTTAGACCTCTATAAATGCCCTTTGCCTCCTAGTTCCTTCCATTATTTCCTTTTACCTTCCTCTTGTCCCACTATCATGTTCACCCTTCATTTGGGTTTCAGTAATTCCTCTCAGTTACATCGCCCTTGATCAAGCCCTACCATACGTCCTACACCCTCCTCGCCATCGATTTTAGATCACTTGTTCTCTTGTCCCTTGTTCTGTGACACACACTCCCTTTCCCCTTGCTTCCTCTCTCCCATGTCCCCCCGGGAACCATTGGTTTCATTGCTTTCTCCTCTAGACTGTTTATCCTGCCTATTTTATCTAGACAAACAGTTATTGTTTTAACAGAAGAAAGTTATAGGACTGATTTCCACCCATAGGTAGTAGCTGAGAAGAAGCATAATAGCATTTATTCCCAGGTGAATGACATCAATTTCTGGATGGCAGAAACTTAACATATTTGATTATTAACTATAAAGCTGATGGATCTAGAGACCTGGGTCCCCCCAGAGGAACTTTAGAAGACAGGCTAGTCTGGAACAGAACCAGCCATTGAAAACCCTGGAGAGCACAGTTCTGCTCTGGCACACTTGAGAGCACAAGTCAGAAAGAGCACTTCAACAACTGGTCTGTCATTTGGGTTTAGCTGGCATGAAATGCCAGAGAAGTGTAGATCTTCCAAGAGGGATTTTCAACTTAGAGTACTTAAAACAAAATATCAAATACAGCAAATTCAAATCTGTGGGTGCAATTCTAGTACGAACAAAGAAGAATTAGTGAGGAAAGTAGAAAATGTCAAGGAAGCTTGCATTTACCTTGTTAAAACCACTCTATGAAATATTCTCCTTGCCATATAATAGTGCTATTTTAGCAGGGAGCTTGTTGTCATTAGGGGCCATCGAGATCGTTCCAACTCACAGTGACCCTGTCTACAACACGCCCAGTCAGCGCCATCGTCACGATTGCTCCTATGTTCGAGTCCATTGTTGCAATCACTGTGTCAATCGCTCTTGGTGAGGGTCTTCCTCCTTCCCCTGCCAAACGCCATGTTTTTCTCTGGAGACCAGTCTTTCCTGACAGCAGTCCAAAAATATGTGAGACAAAGTTTTTCCATGCTTGCCCCTAAGGAGCATTCTGGTTACACTTCTTCCAAGACAGATTTGTTTGTTCCTTGGTCAGACAATGGCACTTTTAGTATTCTTCACCAGCACCCTAATTCAAATGCATTGAAGCTTCCTCAGTCTCCTTTATTCGAGGTTCAAATTTCACATGGATATGGAGTCCCATAATTTAAAAATTATTTTTAAATCTATATAACAGATTAACTGAATGAGACTTAATACTGTGGGGCAGACAGAACAAGGCAAAGGGGCTAAAGATGACAATGCAAGGGGGGAAGGAATGGAAGGAATTCTGCACGAAAGAGAAGTGGAAGCACACACTCCTCCATTCTCATTCTCTCTCTCTCTCTCTCTCTCTCACACACACACACACACACACACACACACACACACACACACACCTTCTCTGCATAAGAGAAAGTGAAGGGTAGATAACACACATTTCCTTTATCAAGAGGAGAGATGGAGAGAGTGGAAGGGTGCCATTGCACTGACCTGTAGTTTCTAAGCCTGGTAACAGGGCACAACATAAACTCTGGGGTGCAGCGCTGCACAGACCTGCCAAAAGGGAGTGATACACCAGACAGTCAGTTAAGAGCAGGACAGCTGGAAAGCTAGTCAATGCTGGGAGGACTGCTATTCACCAAATATCAAACTTGACTCTTCATCTTTGAATTAGCTGAGAACTCTTTGGTGCCCCACACCAAAATTCCTCCCTCCATAAATTCACTCATCCCATCCAAACCCCTTCTCTGAATCTAATCTGAACGCTCTCCCTCACCTAAATAATTTCTTGTGAGCAGGGATCTGCAAACTGAAAAGATCTCTCACCCTAGAGCCACCTCCCACTAACAGTAACACCAGTTCAGTGCTACCTGTATCAATTAAATAAAAGCTTTAAATGCTAATAATTCAAAGTTAAAATGTAACCAATTTCACCAACCAATCTCTGAAGGGTACAGTGCAGAAATAAAGAAGCATAAAGCTTTCCTCTAGTTCTTCAATGCTTCCCCCTCCCCACTAGTACAGATAGGAGCCGGAAACATAGAGAATCCAGGACAGATAAAATCCCTAAGGACCAGTGGTGGGAGTGGTGATACCCGGAGGGTGGAGGGAGGTGAGGTAAAAAGGAGGAACCATTATAAGGATCTAGATATAACCTCTTCCCTGGAGTATGCACAACAGGGAAGTGGGTGATGGGAGACATCCGACAGTGTAAGATATGAGAAAGTAATAAAATTTATAAATTATCCAGGGTTCACGAGGGAAGGGGGTGAGATGAGGGAGGGGAAAAAACAAGGAGCAGATGTCAAGGGCTTAAATAGAATGCAGATGTTTAGAGCATGATGAGGGCGATGGATGTACAAATGTGCTTGACACACATTGGCCTTATGTATGGATTGTGATAAGAGTTGATGAGCCCCCAATAAAAGGATTTTTTTAATGGTGGATTTATTTTATACTTTATAGCTCTTGATTTTTACCACCATCATTCAATCCAACGGAGATCTATTGAGAATCCATATAGTTGTTAGGCACTGTCCCACGTAACGGATTTTTTAAATATAGCTCAAAGGATTCATGTGGTGCTTCTTAATTCTCCAGGCCCACTTTCCTTCCCATGCTTTTTGCACTCTCCTCTTCCCATGCAATTCGCCAACCTGATGGAAATTTTCTTAACTTCATAAAAATATGCAGATGTTTATCTCATGGCAGATTTGATCTGATTTTTCTAATTTTAGTGGAACAAATAAAGAAATCAAATTATAAAATAAAAATTAGATTAGCAGATGATTGCATAGTTTGAAAATGTTCATCCATTTCAAATTCCCTTCTTTTTCTCTTCTGTTTTTTCTCCCAACTCACACACACACAATTTTATTAACTTAATCCCTTAGGCATCAACATGCAGAGCTATTTAGCAACTTGAATTAGCATTCTCATTTGTTGCTTAAGCACTTGAAAAACTAAAGTCAGAGTGCATGAAATGGTGTCGGGGATAAATTGGGGCAATTCACTGATATGACAGATAAAAAAAGTCCCGTAAGTGACATCCATTTACCAGCGACCTGTCTTCATTTCTCGGTGCTGCTGTCATAGAATGATCCCAAAGGGGTGGCTTCATGGTTGCTGTGGTTAGGTCCCATGGGTCAGTGCCAATTCAAGGAACCCTATGTACAGGCCTGCACCACCCTCCCCATAGATATGCGTGAGCCTATTTTCTGTGGCCTCTGGGTTAGTTTGCCTTGTTAAGAGTCTTTCTCTTTTTTTTTTGCTGCCCCTTCACTTTACCAAGTATGTTTTCTTGACCAGGAACTGGTCTTTCCTGACAACACACCCAACGTGTGTGAGTCCAAGTCTTCTAAGGATAGAAACCATACTTCTGCTAAGACAGACTTGCTTGTTCTTTTGGCAATCCCTGGAAGTTTCAATATTCTTCACCAGGGCCATCATTCAAATGCAGGCTAGCTTTGTCAGACAGAAAGGTTAGGTGGCTAGAAATCTCATTCAGCAGACTCTGGCAGAATCAGAGGAACAAAGCCCAAATGGAAGAAGTACACCAGCTTATGAAACCAAGACATGCCAAGGGGATCAGTAATCAGATTTCAAGAACTAATAATCATAACATTATATGCTCACTTTCCTGATATGATCACTGACAACAAATATGTGCATAAGCAAATGTGGTGAAGAAAACTAATGGTGTCCAGCTATCAAAAGATGTGTATCTGGAGTCTTAAAGACATGAAGGTAAATAAGTGGCCATCTAGCTAAGAAGCAAGCCCACATGGAAGAAGCACAACAGCCTGTGTGACCATGAGGTGTCAAAGGGATCCGGTATCAAGCATCAAAGACCAAAAAATTATATCATTATAAATGAGGGGGAGTTGAAATTGGGGACCCACAGCCCACCAATAAGTGAAAAGACATCCTCTTATAGAGGGTTGCAGCGAGGAGATGAGCCAGTCAAGGTACAGTATAGGAGCAATGAAATGTGCAACTTTCCTCTGGTTCTCAAATGCTTCCTCCCACCAACTAGCATTATCCCAATTCTGCCAGACAGATTTGGCTAGACCAGGAGATGAACATTGGAGTCGGAAACATGGAAATTTGGGATAGATAATCCCTTGAGACTAGTGGAGAGTGGTGACACTGGGAAGGTGGAGTAGAAAAGAGAAACAAATTTCTGGGATCTACATGTGACCTCCTCTCTGGGGTGCAGACAATGGGGTGGGGATGAGTGAAGTGACACGTTGGACAGTGTATGATATAAAGAGGTAATAACAATTTGTAAATTATTGGAAGTTCGCGGGAGAGGAGAAGAAGGAAGGAGAAATATGGGGAGTTGGAATTTAAAAAAATAAAGAGCTAGAGGAAAAAGGGAAAGAGGAGCTTATGCTGGAGGGGTTCAAGTAGAAAATGTTTGTAGATGAATGTGGCAACATGTGTACAAGTATGCTTAATATGAACAATGTATTGAATGTTGTAAGAGCCCCCAATAAAATCTATATTTAAAAAAAAAGACAAGACTCAGGACATCTCCCATTGTTACTAAGATCATTTGAAACTAATTCCTGCTCAGATCAGAATAAGGCCTTATGCTAATATCACAATTACTATTGACAGTCCAGAAGTTAGATCATCACATTTACATTTCTAAAAGCATCCACCAACAGCAACAAGGAGAGTCAATGAGAAGTCAAGAATCCTCTAAGCCAGATTGTTGTAGCAGCCTTGCTGTAAAAAAGGTCAAGTGCCTGAGCTCAGGCAGTAATAAGCAAAACAAGGGTACATTAAAGTTTTAAGAAAGTCAACTCAATAAAACTTAAACATTAATTAAATGCAAGGGATGAGTCAGATTTTCAGGTTTAAGCTAATTGGTACTTCACTGGATTATTCATTAAGATAGAAAATACAGAAGCAGTTTGCTTTGTCTGAAAAAGAGAAAATTACCTCGACTTTAAAGAACTTGTGCTCCCGTTGTTGCTGTGACGGCCCCTGAAGTCAAGTCTGACTCATAGCTGCCCTGTGCACAACGGAACAAAACCGTGACTCAGCCTGAGCCATCATCAAAATTGGTCTAATGTTTGAGCCCATTGTTGCAGCCAGTAGGTCAATCCACCTTGCTGAGAGTCTGCCCCCTCCTTTTTAGAGGACCCTTCGTGGAATAGCGGTTATGCATCGGGCTATGAAATGCATGCTCTGCAGCGCAACACCACCACCACCACCACTTCAAAAGAAAGACTGGGCTTCTCCTCTCCTAGCTATGTACAGTGTCAGAAGCCCACAAGGGGTCACTAAGCATCAGCTTTGACTCAATGACAGCAAGTTTGGGGTTTCATCTATTTTATGAAGCATGATGTCCTTCTCCAGGCGCTCATTGGTCTCTCCTGACAACATGCCCAAAGCACATGAGACAAGTCTTGCCATCTTTGCCTCTAAGGAGCATTCTGGCTGTACTTCTTTAAGACGGATGTTTATTCTTTTGGATCTGTTTATTCCGTGGTACTTTCAATAGTCTTTTCCAGGGCCATAACTCAAATGCATCAAGTCTTCTTCGGTCTTCCTTATTCAATGTATAACTTTCACATGTATTTGAGGCAGTGGAAAATACCATGGCCTGGTTCAGATACACCTTAGTCCTCACAGGGACGTGCTTGCTGTTTAACAGTTTCAAGAGGCCTTGGGCAGCAGATTTACCGGAGCTCTTGACTCACCTGCTGCTTCCGTCTTCACGATAAACTCATGGGATTACTGACCAAATAATTTTGATTCTCCTGGAATCCAGGTTTCTGGCTTCATGGAATTGGGATGACCCAAGCTGGCCAATTACCTGCACATAGGTATCCTGTGGAACCTTAGAGGAACTGATTCCCTGGATCCACCTTCACACAGCAAGCAACTGCTTCGTGAGGAGCTGCCTACCAGATGTATTTAACTGAAGCATTGGGTGTTTGAGGGGAAATGCAGCGTTTGTGTGCAGCCAGTTTCAAGAAACAGGAACTTCAGAGTTTCCCCAAGGTCTGTTTGAGTCTATGCAGCATATTCTTTATTATGATGTCTGTATCCTCTTCAGTGTTTTTAATGCTATCTTCTGGGAATTAACATAATTTTATGATTTTACTTTCCCTCTTCAAGGTGTCTTCTAACAGATTAGGGCAAAGCTTGATCTACTCACAATAAATATAGTCTCTTTTGCTAATTTTCAGAGTTCTTCTGTGCTATTTGGGTTTTTAAAAATCACACTAATCTTTAAAATGAGACACAAATCAAGTTAGAGAATCAAATTGAAAACTTGGGCTGTAGGTTTTAGTTACAGTGTGTAGGAGCAGAAGTGTGATCAATAAAGAAAAATCTAAATACAGGCATGTACATATGTAAATATATTTTTATATGGCTATGGGAAATAGATGTATGTATGTATATATTTATAGGTTTAGTATTAAGGAAGCAGGGGATATTGGACCTCTACCCAATTACTCCCTCAACACAGAATAATTATTGTTCTAATAATCCAACACTCTGAAATACCTTCCTGACACAATCGCTGAAGACAAAGTGGGGTACATAAACAAAGGTGGTGAAGAAAGCTGATGGTGCCAGGCTATCAAAAGATATAGCATCAAAAAAAAAAGACATAGCATCTTGGGTATTAAAGGCTTGAAGATAAATAAGCAGCCATCTAGTTGAGGAACAATAAATCCTACATGGAAGAAGCACACCAGCCTGTGTGATCATGAGGTGTAGATGGAATCTGTCGGGAATCAAAGACCCAGAGCAAAAAAAAAATTATAATGCGAATGAGTGAGAAGGGCAGAGTGGAAGCCCAAAGCCAATGTGGAAACAATAGGATATCCCCTTATAGAAGGGTTGTGGGTAGAAAACGGGCCAGTCAGGGTGAAGTGTAGTCCTGATGAAACATAGAGATTTCCTCTGGTTCTTCAATGCTCCCTCCCCCCTCCCCACCATAATGACTCCAATTCTACCTTAGCTGAATAGATGAGAGCATGAACAAGGGTACAAAGAAGAGCTGGAAACACAGGAAATAGAGGACAGACTAACTCCTCAGGACCACTATTAAGAGTAGCCATACCAGGAAGGGAAGGGGAAGCTGGGAAGAGAAAGGGGGAACCAATCACAATGACCTACCTATAACCCAATGCCAGAGGGATAAAGAACAGACAAGGGAGTGGGGGGGGGGCAGATATCACACAGCTAAAGGAATGAAAATAATAATAACTTGTAAATTATCAAGGATGCATGAGAGGGGGGAAAGGAAGGAGGGAGGGAAGGAAAGAGGGAGAGAGGGAGGAGGATAGGAGGAAGGGAGAGGGGGGGAAATGAGGAGCTAATACCAAGGGCTCAAGTGGAAAGCAAATGCTTTGAGAATGATGATGGCAACATATGTACAAATGTGCTTGACATATTGAGTGTGTGTATGGATTGTGATAAGGGTTATACAAGTCTCCAATAAAATGATTCTAAAGAAAGAATGAGAGAGAAAGAGAGAAAGAGAGAGAGAGAAAGCTGATCACAGAAGTGCCTGATCATACTAAACTCTCTGCCAGCAACTCATAGTTACCCCATGGGACAGTCAACCTGCCCATCTGGGTTTCTGAGACTGAAAAACTTAAGGGGAGTGAAAAGCTCCCCTCCTCTTCCTCCTGGCTACAGATTGCGCCATGCTGACCTTGTGGTTAGCAAAGGATACATCATTATACAAAAAGTGAAAATGAAGAAAATGGTTTCAAGGGCTAATGTATATGCATTAACAGTACTACCTAATAGAACTGGAATCACCCATGAATCATACATGGCATCACTGTGGATCAAAAATCAGAAGGGAGTAAATGGCAATTAACAATATAGGTTGTTAGGTGGCACAAAGAGTTAACTGATTGACTACAATTGAAAGATTGGCAGTTCAAATCTCCTCAGAGGTGTCTATAAACCCTATGGAGCACAATTCTACACTGAAACACACAGGGTGATCATGAGTCTGAATTCACCCAATAGCACCTGGTGTGTTAGATTTGCAAAGTTATACTTGAAAACGCTTGAAAAAGTGAAATGAAATGAAAGTGTAGTAGTTCCACAAACATCCCATCTAAATTTCCAATTTTACAGTATTAAACTATAAAATCAATTCCAATGCATAGGAACCCTGCAGGACAGCACAACTCTATTGGGTCCCAGGGAGGCAGCTCTTCACAAGAGCGGACAGCCTTATCTTTCTCCTGTAGAGCAGCTTGTAGGTTTGAACAGTCAAACTTGTGGCTATCAGCCCAATGCTTAAGCCACTGTGCCACTGGCTTGATGGCACATGACTAAATCATCCTGCTGATTAAGTTCTAGATCTCTGATGTCAACATTATGT
The DNA here is from genome assembly GCA_004026705.1 of Nesogale talazaci. NCBI lineage: Eukaryota > Metazoa > Chordata > Mammalia > Afrosoricida > Tenrecidae > Nesogale > Nesogale talazaci. Next base: position 241,668 of record PVJH01000368.1, read on the forward strand.
TTAAATCATTTTATTCAGGGCTCTTGCAGCTCTTATCACAATCTGTTCATATATATATATATTTGTACATATGTTGCCATCATTTACAATATATGTTCCTTCTACTTGAGCCCTTGCTATCGGCTCACCACCCCTCTCTCATGAACTCTTGATGATAGTTTTTTTTTTTCATATATTACACTGGCCGCTATCTCTCTTCACCCACTTTTCTGTTGTCTGTCTCCATGGAAGGGGGTTACACGTGGATCAATGTGATCAGTTTCCCCTTTCTCTCTCAACCTTCCCCTTACCCTCCTGTCATTATTGGTCCTTTGGGTTCTATCAGTCCTGGATTTCCTGTGTTTCCAGCTCTTATCTGTATCCATGTCATGCTCTGGTCTAGCTCGATAGGTTAGGTAGAACTGGGGTCATGATAGTGGGGGAGGGAAGCATTAAAGAACTAGAGGAACCTTGTATGTTTCACTGATGCTATACTGCACCACTGATGTGCTGCACCGTGACTGACTTGTCTCTTCTCTGTGTCCATTCTGTAAGGGGATGTCCAATTGTCTACAGACTGGCTTGGGTCTCCACTCTGCTTTCCCTCTCAGTCACATCAATATAAATTTCTGTTCTGGGTCTTTGACCCTGGATACCTGCTCTCATCAGCCCCTCATGATCACATGGGCTGATGTACTTCTTCACTGTAGGGTTTGTTGCTTCTCAGCTAGATGATCACTTGTTTATCATCAAATTTTTAAGATCTGAGTAACTATAGCTCTTGATAGCCAGGCACCCTTATCTTTCTTTACCACATTTGCTTATGCACCCATTTTGTCTTCAGTGCTCGTGTCAGGGAAGGTGAGCATCACAGAATGCTGAGTTATTAGAACAAAATGTTCCTGCATTGAAGGAGTACTTGAGTAAAGGGCCAATGTCTCACTGATGCCTTACTACTTAACTACTTAGATTTATTTCCCTATCATTATATAGAAATATATTCATTGTGTTAGTCTGGATAAACTATAGGAAAAAATTCATAAACATGCATATATATACACAAGGGAAAGGTTTATATACAAGAGCAATTGACATTGAGAAAAATATCCCAGCCCAATCCAGATCAAGTCCATAAGTTTGATATTAGCTCATATGACTGAGAGCAATCTATGAAGTCCTCTTCAGACTCATTAAACACATGCAACGATGTCAAATGCAGGATGATTACAGGCTAGAGGTACAAAGTCAGGGGTGGTTGGAACATCTCAGCAGTGGCAGGGGTCTCTCTATGGCGTCTCCCACTTCAGAGGTCTGGTTGCATCCATGTGGCTTCCCCGTAGTGTGTCTCCAAGCGAGTGTAGTCAGTAGAAAATCTCCAAGGCAGTCACCACCTCCAAGAAGGGATCACCACATTTCCCAGCATTCTCAGGAGCAGGCCATGCCCACACAGAGCTCTCATTGGCTAGCTCCAGATTGACAGGCTAGACTCCACCCTTATACTCTTAATCCTCAAATTGACACCAAATTAGGTGACTGCCACACTTATATATGTACATGCCTGTATTTAAACCTCTATAAATGTCCATCGCCTCCTAGTTCTTTCCTCTATTTCCTCTTACTTTCCTCGTCTCACTATTAAGTTCAGCCTTTATTTTTGTTTTAGTAATTCCTCTTGGCGACATTGCCCTTGAACAAGACCCACAAGGCATCCTATGCCCTTCTCGCCATCAATTTTAGATCACTTGTTATTCCCTTATCTCTGGGTTTATTGACACCCCCTCTTCCTTTCTCTCGCCTCCCCCTCTCCCATGTGCCCACGAACCTTCTGTCCATTGTTTTCTCCTCTGGATTGTTTATCTCACCTATCTTACCTAGATAGACATGCAGAGACAATAGTAAGCACAAAAACAAAACAGAGGAAAGCAAAACCAAAAAATGACAAGAAGAAAATCCTGTAAATGGTTCCAAGTCTGTTTGTTGGCCTTTAGGAGTGTTTTCCAGCTGAGTCTGATGAGGTGCCATGCCTGAGCCCCAAAGTCTACTTTTGGTATTCCTTGGGGACTTCATTGCTTTGCTCCCCCATTTTGATGTTCTGTTAAAATGTGCTGCCTTTCCATGTCAAACTAAGCACGAAGGCCTAGTAAGACATTTTAGAATCAACTCAGTTCTAACATAATGAAAGAAATGATCCCTATTTGTTAAATTGAACCTCCCTGGGTAGTACAGTATGGGGGTCATCTGCTTATGTTAATTTCATGATTGAGATGTAGGGCTAATCTGGAGCTAGCCATTGAGTAGCCAATGAGGTCTCCTCATGGGCATGGCTTTCACCTGAGACTTCTGGGAAATCTCGTGATATTTCCCTCATGTAGATGAGAAGCTATTTCCCCAGTTGTTGGGAGTGAGTCAGAAAGACAATGAACTATGGACAAGACAAGATGGCAGCATATGAGGAGCTGGACAAGACGGAGGAGAAGCCACATGGCCTTTCCCTGATGGAACCAGACCTCTGAAGCTGGAGAAGCCATGTGGAGACCCCTGCCAGCGCTGAGCTGCTTCTACCACTACTGGATGCTGTTGAGCCCTGGAAACGAGGAGCCCTAGGGAGACCCCTGCTGGCAACAGGACTCTACACCCACTGGCCTGTGACTTCATGAGTCTAAAGGAGACATTATAGACTGTTATCGGACATATGAACTGATATTGGACTTGTGACTTGTACTGGACTAGGTTGGGATGCTTTCTTAATATCCTATTCCTTTTTTTCTATAAACCATACCCTTATATCCATATGTGTGTCTATGGATTTGTTTCTCTAGTTTACCTGGACTAACACATACAGCTTACTTTCAGATACTAACCAAACTACTGGCTGTTTGAACCCATGCATCAATGCCCCAGAAGGAAAGCCTGGCCATCTGTCTCCATAAAAACTATACTCAAAGAAACCCCATGATGCAGTCTTCAACTGCGTAACACATGGGGTTAACATAAGTCAGGATCAACTTGATATTAATTGGAACATTGAGATAATATAGAATAATACTCATGATGGAGATAAATGGATTATGTTTTTAAACCTCATGAAACAAGAAGAAATAGCTTTGAGGTGACTCAGGCTGAACATATCATTCATGTTGGCTGCAGACTTGTTTCTACTGATTGCTGTCAGAAACCACATAGCCCAAAAGCACTTGAATTTAGCTTGAGTAACCTTGAAGTCCTACTTAGGAAACTTAAAAGGCTTAGGGGCACAGGTGGTGCTTTTCCTTCTGCTTCGACTGAAGATCATCGTTTTGGAAATAGACACTGAACAGATGGCTAGATAGATGTTGCACATAAGTAGGATTTAATTAGTTGATATAAAGATGATATAAAGTTGATATAAAGATGGCAATGGGTTTTGTTTTGTGGTTTTACTGCCCTAGACTAGCAGAGACCATTTTATAACAGCGGAAAATGAAAAATGGAGTCTTTTTTAAAGGGAGCAACTCTTCATAAAGTCCCACATGGAGGACAAGAAGGATGCTTTCCTAACACAGGTTACAAATGCAGCAATTCTATAGACATCTGCTCTAAGGCGAATCTTGCTCTGGAAGGAACCCTCTACTCCAGATAAATTCTGTGTGTGTGTGTGTGTGTGTGTGTATGTGTCTTTCTTTTGTGCCTTTCTGATTATAATCAAAATGAAAGAAATATAGTGAACGCTTATTAACTTGACATCTAAAATAGTGTGAAGCAGAATTTCTTAATAAAACTCTTCTATCCAGGTTTCCGTAACTCCCATCAAGTGAGTGGGTGGGGCCATGCAAATGCCCTGTGAGGAAAACTAATAGAGGACTGGCCAGGTTTTGTATGGTTCCTAACATCTTCCCCATCTAAAATTTTATACTGAGGGATACTTTGAAAGGATAACCAAAGAGATTTGTATATAAAGATTAACTTTCCTTACCACATTTCAGTCGCACATAGTTTATTGATCAATCCTAGAGCTTTGCCTTCCCGAGGTTACATAAGATTCACCTCCATGCTGGTTATGAAATGTATCCAGTTGTCCTTTCAGTCATGGCGGGGAGAAGACGATGTAGGTATGCCCACTATCCTCTCCCACAGAGATTCTGTACCGCCTTGCTGCCTAAGACTGTAACCACTCAGGTGCACGTCTCCTGGGCCTCACGATGAGGCTCCTCTAAAGTATTTTGTGTGATGTAAAATGCACACCTGATTCTGAAGACTTGGTACTTTTTAAGCCTATGAAAACCATCTCATTCATAATTTTGATTGATTACATGCCAAAAGGATAAAAATTTTGGCTATATTGAATAAGTTAAAAAGATACAGTATTAGAACTTTAAAAAAAGAAAAATAATGAGTCCTCTTGAGAGCAGGAACTGAAAGAGTCCTCAGCGCCATGAAGAAAACACCCTTGAAATCTCTAGGGAAGGCGGCAATGGCAACAGAGGCCATGGCACAGGGAGAGGAGAAGTCAAAGCAAGGAGCCCATCAGACAGAGCTAAGAGGCAGTGCCAAGAATGTGGGGCTGTGAATAGGGCAAAGGTGAACTTCCTGGTCACCAAGGCAGAGGCACAAGGCTGAGAGGCTGAGGACCAGAGAGATGCTTGGCTGCTGGATGAAGTGAGGTCCTGAAGAGGGCGAAGGATTGAATCCAGACTGTGTACTCATCCTCACCTGGTAAATGATCAACGTCCCTAATAAGCCAGCATAATTCTGAGTTGTGTCTGTGAGTTCACTGTGAGTTCCAATAAATGATTGAACGCAGCAGTGGGTTCTGGAGGAAGAAGGAATCATACCGGACAATGTTTTCTTGACAATAGGCTGCAAGCTGGAAAGGGGTGGGATTTCCTTTCTGCTCTAAAGAGTCAGAGGTGTAAGATGTGGCCTCCGAGCCCTTTTCCCAGGAGCGAGCCACTTTGTGACAGAAATGTGGAAGCCGCCAAAGCAAAGCAAAGAAATACCAGGTATAACGAAACAGAATCAAACTAAAGCTTTCTAAATGTTTGGAGAAAAATGTAATCATCTCAATTTTAATTTGTAAAAGTAATAATTATATAGGCAGAGTATCTTAAACTGAAAGAACTAAAAGAAAATCCAAGACTTGAGTTATGATATTAAAGAGTCTTTGGGACAGATATTGAATCTTACAGGAGGCAACAAAAGAAGATAAAGAGGAGACACAGGGCCATTGTACCAAAAAGAACTGGTCAACATGCAACCATTATGCTTATGAGCATAAAACAATGGTACTGAAGGAAGACGTCCAATCTCTACTGAAAGCATTATTCAAAAACAGGGCTCCAAAAACTTGATGGGACACAAATTGAAGTATTTCAATAAGCTGATCAAGCACTGGAAGCACTCATACACCTATGCCAGGAAATTTGAAAATTGCCTGGAAGAGATCCTTATTTGTACCTGTGTCAGAGGCCTAATCTGGTGTCGATTTGAGGATTAAGAGTGTAGAGGTGGAATCTAGTTTATCAATCTGGAGATTGCCTATGAGACCTCTGTGTGGGCTTGGCCTTCTCCTGAGAATTCTAGGAAATGTGGTAATTCCTTCTTAGAGGCGAAGACACCAACTCTCTCAGTTCAGTTCCTTGGACACTTTCTACTGATAAGACTTACTCCCTGAGAGACGTTGCAGCTGACAAGACACATGGCAGCAACCTGATAGGCCCCGAACTCCAGAAACTGGAGGAGCCACGGGGAGATCTTTGCCAGCACTGAGATGCTTAATCTGCCACCGGATACACAAGACTCTGTACCCATTGTCCTACTGCCATTGCATGTGCTTTGTGAGTCTGAAGAGAACTTTAGAGACTGGTATCAGACATATGGGCTAATATCAGATTTATGATCTTGAACTGAACTGGGCTGGGATTTTTTCTCAATGTTTGAATGCTCTTGTTTATAAATCTATTTTTTATACACATATGCGTGTTTATGATTTTGTCTCTAGTCTACTCAGACTGACACAGTACCCATTCCAAAGAAAAGTGACCCAATTGGATACTCAAGTTACAGAACAGATTATAGAACATTGAGATAACATGCAAGTAAAATTTTTTGAAGCACATCCAACAGTGGTTGCAGCAGCACATTGACAAAGAACTGACAGAGGTTCCAGATACATTCAGAGGAGAACCTGGAACAAGGAATATTATTGGTGACAGATTGATCTTGACCAAAAGCACAGACTACCAGAAAGCTGTTTACTTGGCTTTTATTAATTGTGCCAAGACATTTGACTGTGTGGATCATAACAAACTATGACCTTGAGGCAAATGGGAATTCCAGAACCCTTCACTGTGGTCATAGGGCATTTGTACATGGATCAAGAAGCAATTGTAAGACCCGAAGTAGGAAATTTTACATGATTTAATATCAGGAAAACTGCGTGTGTAAGCTGCATCCCTTCAACCACTTACTCAATCTATATGCTGAGAAAATATGAAGAAGAATGCAGTATCAGTATTGAAGGAAGGCTTATTAACAACCTTTAATATGCAGATAACACAACCGTGTTTGAGGAAAGTGAGGAGGACTTGAAGCACTCGCTGATGAAGATCAAGGACTGCTGTGTTCAGTATGGTATGTAACTCCATATAAGGAAAACACAACAACTGCATCATTGGGCAGCATCGTGATAAACCAAGAAAGGATTGAAGTTGTCAAGAATTTTGTCTCACTTGAATCCACAATCATTACTCATGGAAACAGTAGTTAAGAGACCAAACAATACATTGTATTGGGTACAGCTGCTGCAACGGACCTCTTTGGAATGTTGAAAAGCAAAGATATTATTTTAAGAACTAAGGTGTGCCAATCCTCCCATATGTACATATGAAAGTTGGACATTGAGCAAATGTTAGCTGGCATAGGCTTACAGTTTCAAGTCTCTCCATGCCTCATTTCTTGTCCCTCTCACAAGAATGATTTCAGTCGAGGGATAAAATTCAGACAAGAGGCAGAGATAAGGTTTGTACAGAAAGAATAAGTTTATTGAAGTAAATACTTTGGAAAAGAAACCCAAAGGTTTCTAAAAGCCCTGGCACAACATAAAGTCCGACCTCATGTTCTGCTTACGGCGGACATCCCACGATGATGAACTGGCTTTTTGGCATGTCTTCTGCTATTGGTTAGTCCTCTGTGGTAAACACTTCTTCTTTTCAGGTAGACGCACCCCAGGACCCCAGCTATCACTCTGAGCACCAAGGTACACCTGACCCAAGCCATGGTCTTTTCATTTGCCTCATATACATGTGAAAGTTAGAGGAGAAGGCAGACCAGAGAAGAATGGGTGCATTTGAAATATGACACAGGCAAAGAATACTAAGATACTATGCACTGCCTGCTGAACGTGAGAACTTGAAGCACTTGATAAAAATCAAGGACTGCAGTCTTCGTTATGGGTTACAACTCAGTATGAAGAAAAATTCTCACAACTAGACCAAAAGAAACATCGTGATAAATGGAGAAAATACTAAAGTTGTCAAGGATCTCATCTTACTTTGGATCCACACTCAATGCTCCTGGGTCACATTGCACTGGGTAAACCTGCTACACAAGACCTCTTTAAAGTGTTCAAAAACAAGGATGTCACATTGAGGACTAAGGTGCAAGAAACATCAAGATGTGGTGTTTTCAATTGCCTTAAATGCATGTTAAAATTGCACATTGAATAAGGAAGACTGAAGTACCGATGCATTTGAATTATGGTCCTGGTGAAGAATGTTGAAAGCACCAGGGACTTTAGACCAAAAGAATGGACAGATCAGTCTTGAAAGCGATACAGCGAGAATATTACTTAGAAGAGAACACGGCGAGACTTCATTTCGAGTATTTGGGACATGTGATCAGGAGAAACTAGTCCCTGGAAAAGGACATCACATCATGCTTGGTAAAGTAGAGGGGCAACGAAAAGGCGGACCTCACAGCAAGATGGAGCAATGCAATGGCTGCAGTAATGAGGTGGAACATAACAATGGTCGGGACAGGGTGGAACTAGGTATCGGTTCATTCTGTTGTACATAAAGTGACTGTGGGTTGGAATCCACACGATGGCCCCTAACACCACCACCTACTGCCAGACCAGCAAACCAATTCATTTGTGAAGAAGGACAGTCCTTAGACTCAAGGGTGGCAAGACTTCATCTCAAGGGCTTTGGCTATGTTATCAGGAGAGATGACAGAGGTTTATTGGGAAAAGACATCCTGTTTAACAAAGTTGGTGCTGTTTGGTGTCATTGAGTCAGTTCTGACCCACAGTGAGATGTGGGATGAAGACAGAACTTTTCCACAGATTATTATGCTCTAAATACTAAGCAGACTATTTGCCAGCATTTGTTATGGAAGTTGAGTTAGCTATTCTCCCTGAAATCCCCCATTACTTAAGGCCTTTGTCTTGTTGAACTACGAGCTGACTCCCCTGCTCTTAGGATGATGGCTCCCTTCCCTTGAAGCCTGTGGGTGGGATTCAAGAGCCACTGTTAATAGCCCTTAGCCTGATAGAAATGTTTATTTACCTCCACAGGGTAAGATCTCACCTTTTCACTACCCTCTTCACATATCACAAAGGCATCCTTAAGAACACTGTCCTTATCACCATATAGTCCTTAAGACAGCCCTCTCCTGTGACCGATGACCTTGCCTGTAATTAGGGGCCTGGCTTGACTCCAGAGGGGAGATAGGGATGGGACAGAGCCTAGGGGAAAAAGCCTGCTTACCTCCAGCCTGCCTCCCTCCAGGCTGCCGCTCTCCTGTCTCCCTCTCCATGTGGACCATGTAGTGGAACTGAAGTGAGCATGTATCATGAAAGGATACATATGAACTTCTAGTGCTCTTCTCTCCTTCTCTCCCTCTCTATTGGTGCTGTCATAAATAATTATTATTGTTACCCAATTGCCTGTTCAACCCTTGCTGTGAGTATATCAGAGGACTGGCCACCCCCTGATAGTGAGATCCATACACAAGAGAACAAAACGCTGCCCAGTCCCTTACCATCCTGACATTTGTCCTTATGCTGCAGCCCATCGTTGCCGCCCCTGTCAACTGCTGTCTTTGAGGGCCTTCCTCGTTTGTCGCTGGTCCTCTACTTTATCAGGCATGATGTCCTTCTCCAGGAACTGCTCTTCCAAGTAGAGGACATCATGTTTGCCAAGGAAAAAAGTCTAGGGTGAGCAAGACGGAGTAAGACTCTCCACAGATGGATTGGCACAGCAGCTGCAACAGTGGGCTCACACATAACCATGGTGAGGATGGCCCGGGACTGGGCAAAGGTTCCATCAGTGAGAACTGACGTAATGGAACCTAACAATAACAATACAACAGGGGGAGGCTTTTAGAAAAAGGTGACCATGCTCTGTGCTCACAGTAACTGTGCACACTAGAAAGAGGGCCAAGGTTGACAAAGACTCTGTGAGGCTAATCTCACCACCAGAATTAATCCGCCCCAAAGCTTAGTAGTGGCTATGTTGAAAAACACCGATTTAGACCAGCATCTGTATTCAAAACGCACTTTGAATATTAGAACTTCTGGCTTCTGTATTCAAAGCGTACTTTGAGTATTAGAGCTTTTGGTTTCACACCCAAAGAAATGCTCTTGTCTCCAAATGTTACTACATTATTTCCTGGGAGGGCATTCGGTACTCACTTGTTGTTTGAGTGAACATATTTTTCTGCCTTGGCTTCCAGGACACAAACTATCCAGGCCAAATGCCCATTTGTTTTAGGAAACAAGAAAATGTCATTAGTGCTAAGTTGGTGATGGAGGGCACATTTTATGTGTTCCTTGTGGCTGGTGACACCCCACTCCTACCACACTTTATGGCATTCATGCTTGATAAGTCTGCCAGATATTGCAAAAGTGTGCCCATCTTCAGTTGGAGGCAAATGTAATAATAATAATGATGAAGTAATGCATTTGTGGGGCTAACAGTCTGCATAATTAAGGAAATCAACAGAAAGTTAATCACATATAAATCATCAGCATTTTAAAAACAAACTGATGGCTGAGCCCCGGTGGCGTAGTGATTGTGCACGGGACTGCGACCCACTGGAATGGAGGTTCAATTCCAGCAGCGACTCCACAGGAACAAAGGCTGGGCCTCCTACCACCAGAAGGGGGTGATGCCCCCCCCCAAAAAAAAACCGACAGGAAACTTTCCAATTCTCATTTCTTAGATGTCACATTTTTCTTTAATGTTAGCACCTGTCACATTTATATAAATGTTTATAACAGTACTAATGTCTCCAGAGTCTTTAGCAAGTTCTCCAACGTGTTCTTATAATTTGGCCCTTCGTGAAGTGATCACTCAAGCTATGGGTGTTATAGCAAGGGGTAGTGAAGAAATCAAATGGTGTCCAGCTAACAGAAAGAATAGCACCTGGGGTCTGAAAGGGTGGCCTTTGAAGCAGCCGTCTACGTCAGTAGTGTTAACTACTTCCACACAAAAGAAGCACATCAGACCAGTGATGGTAAGTAATAACATCCAAGGTCAGAGGAGGGAATCGTATTAGAGCTTAAGTTTCCAGTTTGCAGAAGACTACGGATGATATTGAAAACCCAAGACCATTTACAGACTCTCCACGAACTCCCTCGGACCATTGACCACTCAGAGAGACTGCATTGAAAAGTGGCTTACTACAGATACAGCAAGATAAAATTTAACACTTTACCATTTGTTTTCCCTTCTGACCCTTTTTTAACTAGTTCTAGCTGTTGTGCTTTTTTCCTGGTTCTAGTTTTTTTCTTGCCTACTTTATTTGGGCCTGACCCTGTGTATTATTTTGTTGTTGCTGATGGTTTGTTTGGCTTTGTGTGTGTAATTCTCTTATTTCGAAATCCAAGCTAGGTAAATCTATTGAGAGAGAGTGGCAGTCATGCACTCATGTGTCAATTTCATGATTGGGGTGGAGTCTAGCCTGTCAATCTGAGAGCCAATGAGACCTCTGTGTGGGAATGGTTTTATGCTGAGAATTCTAGGAAGTCTTTTGAAGTCTTGTAGTATTTCCCAATTGGAGAAGAGGGACTTGACTCTCTCTTGGAGAGATGACAGCATACTGATCAATCCTGATTCCTAGAGAATGGAGGAGCCAGAAGAGAAGCCACATGGGTTTACCCTAAAGGAACCAAACCTCTGGGGCCAGAGAAGCCACATGGAGACCCCTGCCAGCACTGAGATGCTTCTACTGCTGCCGGACACACAAGACTCTGCACCCACTGGCCTGTGATTGTCCTGGTGTAATTACAAGTGCTTTTGTAAGTCAGAAGGAGACTTTATAGACCGGTATTGTACATATGTTCTAATATCAGACTTATGACCTTGGACTGTACTGGGTTAGAATGCTTTCTCAATGTTCCATTCCTCTTGTATACAGACCTCTCCCTTTACCCATAGGCAAGTTTATGAACTTGTTTCTCTAGTCAACCTGGACTATCACAGCGAGTAACTAGATTAATATCTCCTAAGGAGTGGGATGGAGGAGGTTTGATAGGGTGGTCAATGGGGAACTGAGAGTAATGGATACAAGAATGAAGATGATCTAACATTTATTGTGGTAAAGATGGCATAATTCTCTTTAATCTATTTCAACCATTGACTTATGTGATACATGAATTACATGCTAATAAAATTAATTAAATGATGGTAAATAAATAAATTTAAAAATCCTTTGCTGTTTACCTCTCCTTCCAAATAAAATAAGCCCTTACACTTGATCTTAGTCAAAAGGCCAAGAAGCAATATAAAGTAAGCGCTTATGTTAATAGTGAAACCCATAATAGGATAGCAATGTCTTTTATTTCCTTGTTCAGTTAGCACAACCAAAGTTAAAGTTCCGTGGTCGCCCTATGGTACTAATCAAACTCTTTTTCAATAACAGATGGCACAACAGCTGCTAACATTTGAAGAATCATTTTGTTCTTATCCCAGAACAAATGGTTTTGTGCGGGGCAATATTTTACTTATCCTCATTAAATGCAAAGCAGGGGAAAAGTGAAAGAAAACACAGCAAAGAGACTGTGGACAAAATTGTTCTTCAGGGAACATTCTAGCCTAATATGTGAGCCATGAATTTAGTGATGTGCTAAATAAGCCGAACATTTTACAACTTGATGAGTCTCAAAATAGAGGGGAAGCTGCTTCTTTATCCAATGTGTAACAAATACATATATTGCTGACATAAATGGCAGTCCCTGTGGTACTCATACTTCAAACAGACCTCATGAAACAGAGCCCAACAAACCACACTCCCCTGGCAAATTTGACCTGCTATTTATGCTTGTGTGAAGCCACACACTAAGAAGAATTTTTATATTTTCGTGTGGTTGAAAGAAATCAAATGACTAAGATTGCCTGACGTGTCAAAAGTATTCAAAATTCAAGTTTCAAGTGTCCATACATAAAATGTAGGGAACTACTGCCATATCCATCTTCTACATATTTTCTATACCTGCTTATTTAGCACAGCTAAGTCTGCCATGTTTTACAGGAAAAGATTGCTCACCCTCAGCGTACAAGGAAAGAAGCTTCTGAAATGGACCCAAAACTATGTGATCGTGCAAATGAATGGTGAGCAAACCATTTTTTAAGGAAGGTGCAGAAGTCCTGGCTCTGGATTCTATTGTCAATAAAACGGCAAAAAAAAAAAAAAAAGAAGCTCTATATTTCATTCTTCCAACTTTGAATGATAATGAGAACACTTACCTCACCTTTTAAAGGACTGTGTAGTTCAAGTATGACAGATGACTAATGATTAATAAATTTCATTAGAAGTTGCAAAAGTAAGCAAATTGCAGACTGCAAGTGTGTTCACAAAATGAGTACCATTCTATAAAAATATCCTAAGTTACACAATTTCATTCCAGCTTGATCAAAGAATAAATGGAGTCTAGCTAGGAATCAGGTCACAGGCTGTTTGAGCTCTCCTTGTGGGTGTGGCCTTCTCATGAGGATTCTGAGAACTCCTGTCTTCCTCCCTGCAGAAGGGACACGCTTTCTCTCTGCTACACATTCCTGTTGACAAACCACATGCAGTCATGCGGATGGCAATCAGAGCCCTGGAGATGCATCCACAGCCATGGGACCCACAGGACTTCCCACCCCTCGGCTGTGACCTTACTGCATTCAACATCTTTGCATGTTCCAAGTGAGTCTGAAGAGGAATTCATGGCCTAATAGCAGATCTATGGGCTAATACTGAACTTATGGAATTGATCTGGACTTAGGCAGGATGTTTTATCAATGCATAATTACTTCTTGATATAAAATGCTCTTGGACACCATATCAGTGTCTCTGGATTTGTTTCTCTAGTCAATCCAGACTAACACAAATATAAAAAAATGATTATAAGAACTCCAGAGGTTCTTCCAAACTATCTCTCCTTCCCCAAATAAATCATTATCCTGACTTTTTTTTTCATAGTACTTAATAAAAATTTATTTTCTGGCAGACAATGAAATGGCAGGCTCAATGTTTGTATGCAAAATGTCACTTAAATAAATCAAAAAGAGTACATGAGTATTCAGATATTGCTTTTATAGAAGTAAATGTTCATCATGTTATCTTGTACTTTTTAAATATAGTTCTATAGTGGCTAAGAAAATCCAAGTGAGCAGTCTCTTTGAGTGGCAGGAAAAGCTGACCTTCCCTACCTGAAGTCCAGATAGAAACAAAGGGTGATTTTGCACACTTTTTGCACACTTGCACACATGTTCTGGTGGCTTTGAGCCAGATTATTATTACATTCAGACTTCCCTAGCACTAAATACTTTAAAACAGGCAAAGATTGCATGTCTACTATCTTCTTAATCTTTTAACTTTTTTTAAAAAAAACAACACTTTATCGGAATTAATACAGATATCATATCACTCCATAATTCAATCATATCAAGCAGTATAAGTACCATTGCTACCCCAATCAGTTTCAAAGCATTCTTTCCTTCCTGGAATCCTTGACATTGGTTACCTTTTACACATCACCACCACTGTACCCCACCAAAACAGTGGGTGGATTTACCTGTCGACCTTGTGGTGAACAAGCCCATATGTGACCCATTATACCACCAGAGCTCCTTTGTACCACCAAAGCTCCTTGACATTGATGTGGCAGAATTGCAAGTGCTAGTTGCTAGGACCTAAGCTCATCTTAGGAGAAATTGTCCTTGTGAAAATGAAATGCATTGCTGTAGAACTATGAGTTAGAGAGAGACAAGGAAATTGTGGGGGGTCCAGCCTCCACAGCAGAATGAGTCCTGAGGGGCAGTTGTGTCATTGAAGGACAAATTGAAGAAACTCCAGACAAGGCATGCAAGGGCTCACCTCTTCCCATGACAGGATCAAGAGAAAGAGCAAATGGATTCACCCACAGGCTTATATCATCTTGGAAACGCAAGCAATGCCATATATATATATATATATATATATATATATATATATATATATATAACAGGATGGGGGTGTGCCAGAGGCATACATCTAACAGGAAGGTACATAAGTAACAAGATGGGCGGGTTGGTTTTAGGGTTAAGATCGCGCCTTAACCTTAGTTGTCTCTGGGCTGGCTGGACCACAAGTATCTCTGAGCTCTTTTCTAGGGGAGCCATCTATGATCCTTATCAGAAAGGAGCGGGCCATACTTAGGGTGGTGTGGTCGGATCAGTCCTAATGGCAGACAACCTTCAGCCAGATAACCTTCAAACAGTTAACCCTCGGGTGTACAGTAGTAATCATGTGCTAGCAAACACCACCTTATAATGGGGATTTTTTTTGGGGGGGGGAGCATTGTGGGGAATCGCTTTTACTTAGGAGAATGTGCCTAGGATGCTTCTCCAACTCACAGACACAAAGGCCTCCCTGCACCAGAGTCTGCCTCGCAGATTCAATTATGAGCTCAGATTTTGTCTGTATACACTCTCTTATTAGTTCTCAGTTTCCCACAGGAAACCAAGAAATTACTTGTTTTGTGTGCTTTTTTTTATTTAACCATTTAACTTAAATTTTCTGATTATTTTATGCAAAGAAATTATCGAGAATGTCAGCAGAAAAGGCTTTATGGAGAGAAGGAAGACAGCTTGAGAAAAGAATGTAAGTCTACACAGATAACTGGCCCATGGAAAAAACATCAATGGAAAATCCACCAAAAACTTTTAGCTATTTTATATACTCAACATTTATTTTCTTACATTAGGTCACATAAGCTATTTCCAGTTATTTGCATTGGAAAAGTCAGCTATCCTCACAAATACCATTGTTCATAGATTGGTCAATTTATTTTCATGGGAATGAAGGAAAGATGGAGTTGGTACATATCTAGGGCAATATGATGCAGAATTGAGGCAGCGGAATTAAGAAATCAACGAACTTGTGCTGAATGGCTGAAATGAGTAGTGAATTTAGTTTTTTAGGAGTTGCAGAAGCAAGCAAAGATGAAGAAGACATCGTCCTAGCTTAAAGTCATATACAACTGTCAAACTATAAATATCAGATGGGTTATTTCTTTAAAAAAAAAACTTCTTCCTCTAAAACAAAATAATGCAAACTCTCCTCTTTTACCAAGTATTCATAAATGTCACCTAAAATGTACCTTCCACATTCATAGAAACCTGACTAAATATTAATTTGGAGCTTTCAAAAATGTTAACAAAAAGTTTAAGATGATCAGTGTGAAGACTGGTGAACATTGAAGTGACTGATTTCTTTTTCACTTTTTATTTGTATGTAGCTACAGCGAGAGAGCAGAACACAAGTATCATGAGCTCCTCTGTGTTTCTCATTCAGTTTCCCCAGAGATAATGTCGTTTCTTCCTATTGTATAATGTCTGGTATAATGCTTTACAGGGTTTATCTAAAGTTCATAGCTGTATATGTGCTCTTTTGTGTGTATGTGTGTGTATGGTACATGCAGATTCTTTTCACCACCAACACCATCAAAATATAGTGCAAAGTTCATCTCATCTATCCCATTAAAAGTACACACATTTGACTCTACCCTTTCTGTGTATTCAGCTGGCAGCCAGTAATGTTTTCCATTTCAATAATTTTGTTATCTCAAGAATTCTACTATAAATAATATTTTATATTGGCTTATTTTCACTTATACTTAGCTTGATACCCATCCAAATAATGTATACAACCATTTGTGTTTGTTTCTCAAGACCATTCTATTACACGGAGGTTCTACAGTTTAAGCATTTTCCTGTTGAATGACTGGGTTATCTTCAGTTTGAGACTATTAGAAATGAAAGTGCCATGAAATCCTCATGGACCAAGGATAATATCATGATAAAGGGAGATTAGATTGAAATTGGCAAGGATTTTATCTTGCCTGGAACCACAGGCAATACTGATGGAAGCAGGAGTCAAAAAGCATTCTGAAATACAATAATTTCAAAAACATCCTTTCTAAACTAGGTCACGTTCATAAATGTACTGGAGAAGGTTATGACTTGAATATATCTTTTCAGTCCATGACACAACTACCTTCACTAAAATGAATGATTGGAATATGAATGGATTCGCACTGCCATCGAGTCAATGCCCACTCATAATGACCTATAAAGCAGGGCAGACCTGCCCCTCTGAGGTTCTGAGGCTGTAATGGTTTCATGAGAGTAGATAACCAGAAACCAGGGGCATTGCCATCTAGTCAGTGTGGACTCATGAACTGAGACTCCCTGTGGGCTTCCTAGACAGTTACGGAGGTAGAAAGTCCAGTCTTTCTCCCGTTGACCTCCTGGTGGTTTAAACAGTCTTTCTCCCGCTGATCTCCTGGTGGTTTAAACTGCTTCCCAGGCCGTTCGCAGCTCAACTTGTAACCTCTGTACACCAGGGCTCCTTTAAAGTTTAAAAAAAAACACAGCAAGGTTGAGCTCCAGTGGCTTTGTGGTTGAGGGACTATGGCCACCTAGCTTGGCAGTTCAAATCCAGCAGCGGCTCTCCAGGAGCAAGGCTGGGCCTCCAACTCCCACCAGAGGGCAGTGATGAAGAAAAAAACAGCACAGCAGTCCTTGATTTTATCCCACCCTTATGGTGTAGTGGGTGACAAGTTTGGACTACAGCAAGTCAGCAGTTGAAACTCATTACTGCTCGGTGAGAGAAAGATGAGGCCTTCTGCTAGTGTAAAGATTTGCAGGCCCATAATATAGTTCAACTCTACCCTCCAGAAGAGTCAAAATCAATTTGAGGTGTGGTTTTTTTGGGGTTGGACTCCTTATCTAGTAGATAACCGCAGCCCTCAAAGACAGCTAAGTTCAAAGCTCTTAGTGATATATTCTGAGCATTTTACTCCCTGTCTTCAAATTGGCAGATGCATAAGTCCCGATAAATATGCACACATTTCATCATTGTTGAGTCATCAACAATATTCTAGGGCTGATAAAGACAAACACCTGCAATCAGGCTCACAGAGGTGACATTGTGCTTCTTTGGGGTATATTGTTTCATTTTATTTTGACTCTGGGGAATGAGCCTTGAGGCAAAGACAGTGAGATTTCCACCCATGCACTTAAGACATATTATCAGGAAAGACTAGTCTGTAGAGAAAGATATCAAGTTCAGTGAGGATCGTTGAAAAAAAAAAAAAGACCCTAGATGTAAGGGATATAGATGTAACAATTGTGGGGATGGTGCAAGGCTGGGCAATGTTTTGTTCTACTGTACATAGAGTAGTTATGAGTCAGGACCAACTAGATGGCACATACTGACACCACAAGTGACCATATTTTAAGTGGGACACCATTAATTGGGGGAAGAGGGGAACTTTGATTAAAAATTTGGTCTATATGGAGCAACAAAAATGCTTACAGAATGCAAAAATAGTATTTATATATATATATATATATATATTTAATTTTAAAACACCGCGGAACACGGGACAAATTGTTAAAAAGCGGGACATCTGGTCACCTTATTTGTGGAAACAGACTCTCACATCTTTTCCCCTTGGGGCAGCTAATGGATTCACGTGGTTGACCTCTCAGCAGGTGAACACTTTAATCACTGAGCAACTAGGACTCTTCTTATGGCCTTGCACAAAGGACATGTGTCTTCAGGGGCTTTCTGACAGTACCAAATTATCTTCCAAAATGACATTATGAAATTGGTAGAGCTCAAAGCTTCTCAAGTTAATGAACAGTTCCTATACCTTTAGGAACTCGAAGTATACGGCCATCAACTCAATTCCAAGTCATAGTGACCCAACAGGTTCTATAGAGCAATGGAGAACTGCCCCGGGGGGGGGGGGGGGGGAGCTTTCTGAGACAATAAATCTCTAAACTGACAACTCGCTGTTGTTAGTCAATAATAGTTACGGCTAGAGGTCACCGTAGAGCCGCCCCTGTGGGATTCCCAGACTTTTTTTTTTTTCACTTTTTAAAAAATTGGAATTTAATACATATAGCTTATCATTCCATAGTTCAGTCACATCAAGTAGAATTGTACAATTGCTACCACAATCAGTTTCCAGATATTCTTTTTTACATGGACTCCTTTTTACCCCACCACCATCATAGTACCCAAAAACCTCACCCCCAAACCCTTTGTGTTAGTCTGGGTAGAGCAGAGAAATTCGTAAGTACATAAGGAAAAGGTTTACGTATAAGAGGAATGGAACATTGAGAAAGCAGCCCAACCCAGTTCAATATTAGCCCATATGCCCAATACCAATGCATAAATCCTCTTCAGACTCACAAAAAACATTCTATGACACCAGAACAATCACAGGTCAGTGGGTGCAGAGTCTTGTGTATCCAGTGGTGGAAGCATCTCAGTGCTGGCAGGGATGTTCCTGCGGCTCCTCCAGTTACCAGGGCCCAGGGTCTATCAGGCGTATCCAGTGGCAGTAGAAGCACCTCAGTGCTACCAGGGGACTGACTCACTGTCGCTTCTCAAGCACTCAGCACTGGCAGGAGTCACCATGTGGTTTTTCCTGCTTCAGAGGTCTAGTTCCATCAGGGTAAGCCCATGTGGCTTCTCCACCAAGATATCTCAGGGGTATTCGGCCTTAAATCTGATCAGTAAAGTATCTCCACCTGTGAGTCTCTCGCCTCTCAGGGGGAAATACAGCAGATTTCCCAGAATTCTCAGGAGAAAGCCACGCCCACACAGAGGTCTCATTGGCTATCTCCAGATTGACAGGCTAGACCCCACCCCTACGCTCATAATCCTCAAATTGACGCACGATTACAAAACTGCCTCACTCTTATTCTACATGCTGTGTCCCTTTTTATAGGAGTTGAAAGCCTAATCTTTCCTCCACAACGCTGATCATGTGTAGCCCAACTTGTAACACAATTTGCTCCTCATACTTTAGTCAACGGGGGATTTTTGCTGCTCTTTTAATCAGAAAATTACAGGACTGAAATACACCCTAAAGAAAATGTTGCTATGCTACTATGAATGTTGCATATTCAAGACGGATGCAACATTTTTTCTAAAATCTAGTACTGATTCTGAGAAGGAATTGCTGGACATCAATTTCTTTCTCAGGAATCGGTGTGACCACATTATTAAATGAATTTAACTCCCCTAAATCAGCATCTTTGCATTTTTGCTTGTTTGTTTTTAAACTGTCATCAGAGTGGCTCTTTGAAGATTCTACATTTCTCTTGATCAGCAGTTCGAATCCAACGGCCGCTCCGCAAGGAAAAAGACAAGAGCATTTCTGCAGTAGTTCCAGCCCCAGAACCCCAGAGGCAGTTTTGCGCGGGCCTCTAGGAGTCCGTGACTCACTGGCAGTGACTGTTCTTTTAATTCGCGAAAAACTTTCTCCGCTCTGGTGCAGCTAGCAAACTCTCAAAGAGTGGGGTGGCTTGTTTCGAGCAGTTACAACTGTCTGCTCTCTCTGTGCAGCCGCTCTCCAGTCGAGTCCAGTCCGAGGTGCCCCACCCCCTCCCCCCTCCCCTCCCGCCGCCCTCCTGCGGTCCTAAAATCCCCGTTTCCAACTTCCGTGGACCCGTCGCCCGGCGAGCGCCCTCCCCACCCCCCGCCAGCCGGACCCGGTGGAACGGTCCGTGACGCCACCAACCCGCGACCCAATGGGACGCGGCCCTGCGCTCATTTTAAACTTAAAGGCGGGGCGGCTCCAGCGCCCGGCACCGCGGGGCGGCTCGGGACGTGAGGGGTCGGCGCCGGCTCCCAGGGCTCGGGTTGGTCGCGATGGCGGAGGAAGGGGCTGTCGCCGTCTGCGTGCGGGTCCGGCCGCTCAACAGCAGGTGGGTGCGAGGGGCGGGAGGGGCGACCGGGGCGTCAGGCGGGGGCGGGCCGGCGAGGAGTCCGCGGGTGTCGGGAGAACGGCCTTCTCCCGGAGCTCTCGGCCTGGTCCGCCCGTGCGCCCCGGGCTCGGCCGGGGACTGCCCCGGCAGACCCACGTCCCCTTGCAGACGCGGGTTCGCGGCTGACGTTAAACAGCGTCGCGCCGAGGCGCCCCGCCCTGCTCGGCGCACGCGCCCCGGGCCGCCCGCTGCGTCCAGATCCTGGGGGGCACCCTCGCCTCTGGCGCCCCCGACTGTCACCCCCTGGGGCGAGCCCTGCCCGCCTGCGAGCGCACCTCCACGTGACGAGCATTTGTGGCTGCACTTACTGTCGCCCGCAGGAAGGACCCTCCGGGTGGGGGAGACGGAAGACTCAAAAAGAAACGCAGACCTCTGAGTGGGAGTCAGATCAGCGGTTCTCATCCTGTGGGTCGCGACCCCTTGGGGGGTGGGGCGTTGTCGAAGGACCCTTTCCCAGGGATCGCCCGATTCATAACAGTAGCAAAATGACAGTGAAGTAGCATCGAAAATAATGTGATGGTTGGGGGGGGGGGGCGGTCACCACAACATGAGAAACTGCAGGAAAGGGTGGCTGCATTCGGAAGGTTGAGAAGTAATGTGTAGAGAAACTGTTTCTCTAGTGTGTGGGACCCCCTCCAGACCACTAGTTTATGCTTTGTGTTTGATAAGGCTTTTCCGAACACAAGGGGGTGGTTTGCTAGTGAAAATATGGAGATAGGGAATCAGGATCCCTTAGGTTGCTGGTTCCCGAATGAAGATGACAGCCACGACATTGAGGCTGAAGTGATTGTCCCTTAGGTCTTTGTAAATGAAGGAATTGGGAACTTCGTGGGAAGGGAAGACACCCTCATGGATCTGACACTGGACAAGAGCCTTCAAGTGCATTTGGAGGGACCTTACAATGTCGATAGGAATCTGCGTCTGCACATGAAGACACTTGGACATGAACTAGGGCTTAACATGCTGTGTTAAAGATTTCAGGAGTTGCCTGAAGATTTTTCAGGGTTTTGAGATGGGGTGGGGGAGTGCAGAGGCATAATCCAAATTGTGTTTTCAATCGCCCCTTTCAGGTAGCAATGGTGGGAGGGAGTAAAGGCTTCACAATGAGAATACTTTGAGAAGGGAGGGAGGGAGGGAGGTCAGGGTACCCCAGATAAACAGTTAAACCCTCAAAAAATGAATTCTCGGCTGAGCCCAGGTAGCGCAGTGGTTGTGCATGGGACTGCGGCCCACTGGGATGGAGGTTCAATTCCAGCTCCACAGAGCAAAGGTTGGGCCTCCTACTCCCACCACCTGAGGACAGTGATGCCCAAAACACCAAAAAAGGCCAAAAAAAAAAAAAGATTCTCCACTGATATGTGCTTATAAATCACATCATGTCTTGTAATGTACAGTGTTTTTATTCTTTCAGAGAAGAAGCTCTTGGAGAAGGTACCCAGGTTTACTGGAAAACTGACAAGAATACTATTTATCAAGTTGATGGGAGTAAATCCTTCAGTTTTGGTAAGCATACAAGGTTAACTTGCCTTCGTTTTCTTTTGAAGAGCAGAAAAACTTAAAATGGCAGAAAAAATAAAATGGCTTTGTCATTAAGGATCGAATCAAGCCTTCTGTAAACTGCTAAAAACTTTTTAAAAATTGTCATCTATAAATTGACCTTCATTTGATGGCAGTGAGTTTTTGTGTTTTTTATTTTGAGATGGAAAGAAGATACATTGATATTTATAACACAGTTTAAGTTCCTTTGGCCTGAAATTAGCATTTGCATCTTTTACTCAGTAGTCTGTTTGTAGTCTCCCTGGTATATCTAAAATATATTCCATGATATTAAGTCATTTTTTCTCCCAATTTTCAGTAAAACTCTTTAAACAATAAGTGGTAAAGATGATTCTTCCACTTCTGTATTAACCTTAAAATTCTTAGAGAGAGTGAGCCCATTTGTATGTTTGTTGGCATCAACATTCTCAAAACATTTTCTTTCTAATTGAGCCCTTGGTATCAGCTCATTGTTTTACCCTCCCCCCCTTCCCAAGCCCTTGATATTTTAAAAATTATTATTATTTGTCATGCCTTCCACTGCCCAATGTCTCCTTTCACATACTTTTCTGTCATCCGTCCCCCATGGAGAGGGTGTGGGGGGTTATTGTTCTCAGTTCCTCCTTTGTGCCCCACCTTACCCTTACCCTTCAGGTATTGCTACTCTCATTATTGATCCTGATGGGTTTATCTGTTCTGGATTTCTTTTGTTTCCAGCTCTTATCTGTACCCATGCACATGCTCTGGTCTAACCAGATTTGTAAGGTAAAATTAGGATCATGATACAGAGGTTGGGGGGGGAAGCATTAGAAAACTAGTGGGAAGTTTTATATTTCATCGGTACTACACTGCACCCCTCTGTAAGGGGATGCCCAGTTGCCTACAGATGGGCTTTGGATCCCCACTCTCCATTCCCCCTCATCCACATGAGATGGTTTTTTTGTTCTTTGATGCCTGATACCTGATCCCTTTGACACTTCGTGATCACCAGATTGGTGTGCTTCTTCCATGTGGGCTTTGCTGCTTCTGAACTAAATGGCCGCTTGTTTACCTGCAAGTCTTTAAGATCCCAGACACTCTTATTTTTATTATTATTTATTTATTTTGTATTGGGTGGGGGGGCAATCACTGCCCTCTGGTGGTGGGAGTAGGAGGCCCAGCCTTGCTCCTGGAGAGCTGCTGCTGGATTTGAACCTCTAACCCAGTGGGCCGCAGTCCCGCGCACAACCACTACACCATCGGGGCACAGCCCCACTATATCTTTTGATAGCCGGGCACCATCAGCTTTCTTGACTACATTTGTTTATGCATCCATTTTGTCTTTGGCAATCATGTTGGGAAGGAGAGCATCATGGATTGCCAGTTTAAATGAACAAAGTGTTCTTGGATTAGAGTACTAGAGTAGAGGCCCAATGTCCATCTACTGCCTTAATAGTAGATTTATAAATATATGCACACAGAGCTATTTCCCAATCGTATATGTACATATATACATGACTGTATTTAGACCACTATAAATGTCCTTTGCCTTCTACGTCTTTCCTCTATTTCCTTTTATTTTCCTTTGTCCCACTATCATGTTCAGCCTTCATTTGGGTTGCAGTAATTCCTCTTGGTTATATTGCCCTTGATCAAGCCCTACAAAGCCTCCAATATCCTCATCACCTTCAATTTTGGATCACTTATTGTTCCCATGTTTCCCTGGAACCATTAGTCCATTGCTTTCTCCTTCAGCTTGTTTATCCAGGCTACCTTGTCTAGATAAACCTGCAGAGATAATATGTTTAAAAAAAAAAAAAAGCAAGACAGAGCAAAACAAAGCAACAAATGAAAACAAAAGAAAAGCTTGTAAATACTTAAAGGTGTATTTGTGGAACTTTAGGAGTATGTTTTAGTGGAGTCTGATGGGTTGTCACATCCAGGCCCCAAAATCTATTTTTGGTCTTCCTTGGAGGCTTTGTTGCTCTGTTCCCTTTGCTGGTCTGTTGCACAGCTTTAGTGTTTCGCCTCAGTGTGGTGGGGTCAGATCGACACAATTCCTGCACTCTGTCTCCCGTCTTCTCCCCCATACCACTATGGGTCAGGGAGGGACCTCATGTCTCAGAGGGGGGCTGGCATGACAGGGCCTGCTGTCATTTCACCGCGGGTTACCGAGATTGGAGGGTGCAGAGATGGGATCGGGAGGGCAACAGCCATCGCTCCTCTGAGCTGCACTGCACCCTGAGTTTCTTTTAGCCCAAACTTATATCCTCTCCAGACAATGGGAAGTACATTTACATGGTATGAATAAACACATTGCCTCCCATTCTTATCACACTGCGAGAATGAGAATGTATGGAATATTTATGGCTCTGCTTATGAAAGGAAACTCATGGCCCGAGATCACAGGCAATTCTTCATATGAGCAGAATCTCCAAGCCAGATGAACAGGAATGCCACTTTACGGTGTAGGGCAGCTGCAGTGTCTCCAACAGCCGGCCCTATGATACTGTCTGTACTTTGGCTGCTCTGAGCAGGGATGTTGTCCTAAGAGCTTGGTGGGCCGGGGTGTGTTTCACTCTCTCTTCCTCTCCCTTCATTTGCTCCCAGGTGCTCAGATTAGACATGTCCCTCTTCCTGAGCTCAGTGCTGTCCTCTGAAGTGAGTTATTCTGCAGGGACAGGGAGGGGGCTGTCCATGTAGTTGGGATTGGGGCTGGCCCCTCAAACCTCTTTTTGGTTCCCTGTTTCATGCCAGTATGCTGCATTCACGTCTTGGAGCACAGGATTGAAGTCTGATCCCTCCTTCCCTATGGACATATAAACAATACCCTCCCCTTGGGTGGGCTAGTGCCCTGTTTTCCCGCTACTGGACACTTACTGTCTATTGAATCCTTGGTGTCAGCTCTTCTTTTTTTCCTTCCCTCCCTCCATCCATCCTTATGACCCCTTGATAAATTATTATTTTCATATCTTACTACGCTTTCTCTCTTCCCCCATGGTTTTTGTTGTTTAGCCCGCTGGATGGGGTGGTGGTGGTGGTGGTGGTGGTTTGTTGATCATTGTGATCGTTCCCTCCAACCCCCCTTCCTTTCCCTGCCTTCCCTCTACCCTTCCTGTGTTTCTATTCCCATTCCCGTTCCTGAGCTCCATGTGTTGTGAACTCTTTATAATGCTTTCTTAAATGCTTTTGCAGTTTTGATTTCGTATGAGCTAGGTCTTCTAGCTTAATACATTTTTTTTTGGGGGGGGAGGGCGTCACTGCCCTCTGGTGGGAGTAGAAGACCCAGCCTTGCTCCTGGAGAGCTGCTGCTGGATTTGAACCTCCAACCCAGTGGGCCGCAGTCACGCACACAACCACTACGCCACCGGGGCTCAGCCCCTTAGCTTAATACATTTTAAATATTTAAAAATTTCGAAGAATAGGAGTAGTTCAGAGTTCCTGTGCATTAACTATAGAATATAAAGAAGATAACACATATATACTCCCACCAAGCCTTTCGTGTAAACACAGAAATCGAGGCTGAGAGATAGCTATCACCTTTCTTGGGATCACTCAGTTTATGACTAGCACAGGCAGGATTTGAGTCCTACCGGTCTGATTCCAGTCCCCGCGCTCAACCAGTGTGCTCTGCTGCCTCTTGCGATCACATGTGATAGTTGACTAGGGTTTTTTTCTCTGTGATGTCAAACACACTTATTTTAAAGGACTTATTTGTCCTTTAAGTAAATATAGAGAGGGAGGGGGGTCAGGTTGATTCCAACTAGTATTGACCCTGGGGGTCAGAGTAGGACAGTTCCATAGGCTTTCCAAAGCTAGACTCTGTGGGAGGAAACAGCCTCATCTTTCTGCCTCAGCGTTACTGGTGGGTACACACTGCCCACCTTTCAGCTAGCAACCCAACCTTAGCCCACGTGTTCCTGGGACTCCTTTTTTTATCATATATCCTCACAGTTTTCTTTGAGTAGTTACTAGTCGAAAATTAGAATGTGATTTGTTTGGTTTAATCTCTATTTTCTTTTGATTTTGTTTCTTAGATCGGGTCTTTCACAGCAGTGAAACTACAAAAAATGTGTATGAAGAAATAGCAGTTCCAATCATAGAATCTGCCATACAAGGCTACAATGGTTTGTATTTACTGCATGCTGCAGAAGTATTTCATTTTCTGAGCCTGCTCGACAAATGGTGACCGTTTTGCAGACTGTTCATAGCTAAACTGTGCGTGTGTTGTTTTTTTGCAGGTACAATATTTGCCTATGGGCAGACAGCTTCAGGAAAGACGTACACTATGATGGGCTCCCCAGATTACTTGGGAGTAATACCCAGAGCAATTCATGACATTTTTCAAAAAATTAAGGAGGTAAATCACCAAGTCGAATTTCTACTACATTGACAGTAAAGATTGAAATTGCATAGCAATCCTGATATTTTTCTCTTATAATGACAAAAGGTTTATCCATGGGAAGAAATGAGGGGCATAGCATGGGTTCACTTTTTCTCACAAACTTCCTTGACAGCTTTAAGTTGTTTCATTTCCCTCCTAACAAAGAAGCATGCACATTACGGAACAAGAACGTCTTACCAAAACAACCAGCTGCGTGTTGCCTTTGTTCAGCACCCAGTGTTTGTGAAGGAGCAGTAATATGACCATGAAGTTGTGCAGACCAAAAGAAAACAAGGGCAGAACTGGCAACTTCATTGTTAAAGGGTTGATTTCAAATGAGCTTTTTCAGTAAAATAAGGACATCTGTTAGTTTGAGCCTAGGGAGTTACACTGGATTCTTTCCTAATTCAGTATTTACGGGTACAATACTATGGCTTTCATATTTCTGGAAAAGTGCTCATATTTCTGTGCTTCATGTGTTCTGAGCTTTGTGGTTTCTTGTTTACCTTACAAAGATAAGTTCCTTCTGTACCTTTTAATATTAACACCTGAACCATTTTGTATTAAGTTTTAATAATTGAATGTTGTTTTACTTTTGCATATTTCTTTTTCTTTTAGTTCCCTGATAGAGAATTTCTCTTACGTGTGTCGTACATGGAAATATACAATGAAACCATTACAGATTTGCTCTGTGACACTCGAAAAGTGAAACCTTTAATAATTCGAGAGGACTTCAATGTGAGTAAAGAGTTAATATAGACTGGCTTATGAAGATTATTCACGTCTCCTGATTTTGTAGTTTTGCAGGTTGTTAAGAGGGGTTGGTAGAGATCAACCTTAAAAGCAATATGTATATTTTTAAAATGTAGCTATACTATTTTGAGAAAAAAGGAAGATTAAAATATCAGGATGGAAGAAATCTCATATGCTTTAGAATATATATGTTTTAAAAAGAACGTTTCGTGGATGGTTGGTTTTCCTACAGATGCATAGTTGAATTTTTTACTGAGATAGTGCAGTGGGATAAGTATTTGATTGCTAGCCCAAAGATAGCAGTTTCAATCCACCAGCTGATCCTGTAGAGATAGAGGAGGTTGTCTGGCCCTGTAAAGCTGTCCAGACTTTGAAATCCTACATGAAGGCAATGTGCCAATGTGGTCTCAGGCTCACTGGGATTGGGTTCTGTTTGGGGGTGTTCTCCACTTATAATTTCCATAAGGAAATTCTACATGAGATGTGCCTTTCTTTTGAAAGTCTATTTCTCATCGTCCTGTAATTAAATCTGTTTCAGAGGAATGTGTATGTGTCTGATCTCACAGAAGAAGTTGTCTACACATCAGAAATGGCATTGAAGTGGATCACAAAGGGAGAAAGTAAGACGTCCTGCTGTCTTATTTAACATACAGATAATAAGAACTAACCCATCAATAGTTTAAGCTTCAAATCTCTCCTTTTAAGCTAAAATAAAAGTTAATATTTTTTATTGGATTTTAATATATAAAGCTGATGTATGACTCATTTTTCCAGCGAACAGACATTATGGAATAACAAAAATGAATCAAAGAAGCAGCCGTTCTCATACTATCTTTAGAATGGTTGGTAATTTTATCTTTCTCTATGTTTGGTCTTTTCCAATGAAGAATGCACTAATTTTCTACAAGTTGTCTTTTCTGTTTAGATTTTGGAAAGTAGAGAAAAGGGCGAGCCTTCTAATTGTGAGGGATCTGTCAAGGTGTCCCATTTGGTGAGTACAGATGTAACATGATAATGAGCCATATGGGCCAAAGCACAGTTTAATTCAACTGTTGGATATCAGGTTTAATAAAAACTGCTAACCGAGCTAAATGGGGGAGGGTGGGTCTGAGCATGAGGGGGCTGCTTATAAACCCATAGCTTAAAAAGTCTTGTTAAAGGGCTGAGCCCCGGTGGCCTAGTAGTTGTGTGTGGGACTGGGTTGGTGGTTCAAATGCAACAGCAGCTCTCCAGGAGCAAGGCCTCTACTCCCACTAGGGGGCAGTGATGCTCCCCCACCCCCCCCAAAGAAAAGTCTTGTCAAAGTATCAGATTAAGAGTTGTAGCAAGAAGTCAACAGATCTCTCTCCCTTTTTTATGATAGCAGCTATGTGTTAAAATTCAAATGTAAGGACTTGAGAAGTTGGCATTTTTTAAACTAGTAATGAAGTAGAATGAAGAATTAAAGTGATGTCGGTAATTGTGTTGTCAGCAAAAGTACAGATTTGGGGAGTGAAAATTAAATAAGATTATTAGAATTCTCTTATACGCAAATAAAAATTATATTTTAAATATAATATTTTAGACTATATATATCCAATAAGGAAAGAGTGATATTTGTCTTTGTACCCGAACACATTGTATGTAATTTGTGCTTCGTAGCTATTAAATTGTAGAATGTAAGCATTCTTTTTTCCATATATATATAAACCTCTCTCATTTCCTTTATTTCCTTGTTTTTTTTCATTCCCCACTCTGCCGCCTACACACACCCCTTCCTTTCCGCTGCACTGTTACCATTGCTCTAACTCTCCCCGCGCTCTCGTCCTTCCTTGACCATTCTTCTTCTCCAGTTTGGGGACCTGGATTCCTTATGGTTTGAGGGATAATAATATCCCAGTTCTCTTAGCTCTTCTCCTTCCCTGTCACCTTCTGTGGCTTCTCCTCTCTTAACCCCCAGTCAAAGAATTGGGTGTCTTCTGTCCCTTCTTACTCCAAGCTCCTGATGTCAGACACTCTGCCGTCACTGTTCTGTTGATGCATACCAGATATTTATTTTCTCTAGACTCCCTAATGCCTTTCCGCCTAATGGTTATCAGACTTAGAGTCCCCACTGTTAACCCAAACGCCATGATATCTGAAATCAACCTAATTTCTACCACAATGAATCATTCTTCTTTGAGATAATGCCGGCATTATTCTGGTCACCCACACTAGAA
Organism: Nesogale talazaci; assembly: GCA_004026705.1. Classification (NCBI taxonomy): domain Eukaryota; kingdom Metazoa; phylum Chordata; class Mammalia; order Afrosoricida; family Tenrecidae; genus Nesogale; species Nesogale talazaci. The sequence goes on from PVJH01000368.1 coordinate 270,788, forward strand.
ATCTAAGTCAGTTTTGCTCCTTTTTTCCTGCTTTCTTTGGCTAGTCAGTTTCCATTTTTTATTTATTCCATTATGGTTTTCTCATTTTGATTCTCCATTCAATTACTATATCAATTTTTTTGAAACTGGTTTCTGTGGCCCTGGTCTGCCCTCTTCAGTCTAAATACTGGCTGTTTACATTACCTAAGCACTGGTTCCACTATCTTAATTTTCCTACACATCATCTGGCTACTGCTAACCCATCTATTCTTAGGTCTCTTAGTTTCTGTCATCACAAATTCTTGATCTCGTGTTGCATTCATCAACACTTTGCCCTGTATTGTGTGTCTGGGTGATCTATTGTGGTTACGACACAAGAAAGATTAGTATCCATTGTGTGTTTTAGAGAAAGAAGTACCTGGGGCAGACCTATAAAACAGCAATACCTAGCAGCCTGCCTATATTTGAAAGTCTCCATAAAGCTCTGAGTGTATGTCAATGTGTTCTGAGTATTGACTGAGGATTTGCCGTGCTTGGGGCCCAGTGTTGTTCTCTGGGATTAACGATGACATTTTCCGCCACCACTCGAGCCCATGCTGTGGAGCCCATGCTTTGGATTCTTGCACCAGCCCCTGGCGGTTCCATACTGTCACATTTACCTTTTCACATCTTTCTCCATTCAAGGCTAGCAGTTGGTCTCTTAGGAACTGAAATCAGGTTATGCCTTTGCTTAAAACCTGCCAATGCATTTCTATCGCATTTAGAGAAGAAAAAGAAAATCCAGAATTCTTACTCTTGCATTAAAAGCCCCGCATAATTCAGCTGCTCCTTATTTCTCTGATTTGATGAAAAAAAGCATTTTCAAACATGAACCAGACATTGTGTAGATGCTTGGGGAACAGTCTTGAAGCAGATATTGAAGAGTAAATCCAGAGGATTAGGAGAGAAGAAGACGTGGAAACAAGGCAGGGAAGGAATGGCCTGAGTGATTGGGGTCGTGATGAGTTGGGGAAATTGTGTGTGTGTGTGTTGTTGAATACAAAACTGATAATCTGCCCTGAAACCTCAACTTAATTCACAAAAAAAGTTTTAAAAAGAGATAATTTTACTGTTCTCAAGCAGCGTGCCTTCTATGACATGAGGTGAGTTTAGGGAATTTAAGAGATTAATTTGAAGAAAAAAAAGACAAGAAATACATTGTGCTAACTTTAAAACAGGTTAAGTAGAGAGGTGCAAGGGCACTGGGTTTAGGATTGGGTAATAAGGGGAGGTCTTCATTAAGCTCAGGCTTTGGTTGAACTGCATATAGGGAAGCAGAAAGTGTAATTTATGGGCGTTATATAGGATAGATAAATAATAAAGAAGAAACTTTCTTTTGAGTCTAAGAAAAAGGAAAGAGTCTAATCAGTGAGATGAGCAACAAGGATACAGATCATCGATTCAAATATACCATGTATTAAAAATGCTGTCAAAGTCGTGGAAGTTCAAGTTTTCTCTATTTTACAGAATTTGGTTGATCTTGCTGGAAGTGAAAGAGCTGCTCAAACAGGAGCTGAAGGTAATGACAGCTTGTGAAATGTGTTGGTCTTCCTGTCACCCTGTTCTCTTGCAGGATAAAAAGGGCCACCACACATTTTACACACACATTTGAGAAAAATCTTCAAGAAAGCCAAGATCTCTAGCTGGCTAATTATCTACGTTGGGCTACTATAGCAGCAATTTAGAAAACTAAAAGTATGGAATTAATGTGGTTGTACGAGTATGTTTTTGATAAGGGCAATTTTTCCAAGCAAATTACCAGAGAGATGTGTATAGAATGTTACTGTTTGTATCAAAATGGAAAACCTAAAACTCACCGCCGTTTCTGGATGCTGGCTCTAAGTGGCCCATTGTGGCAGGGTAGCACTACCTGGCGGGGTTTCCACGGCTGTCGTCTTCACAGAAGCAGCTTATTCCTGCAGAGAGGCTGGAGGGGTCAAGTCACTGACCTTTCGGTTAACACCTAAACGCCTTAAATACTGTGCCATGAGAGCTCCATCGAAAAAGGAAGGGGCAATGGAACCACCCATTGGTTTGTGTTTTTAAAACCCATGTAAGAGGGCTGAGCCGCGGTGGCGTAGTGGTTGAGTGCAGGACTGCGGCCCACTGGGTAGAGAGTTCAAATCCAGCAGGAGCAAGGCTGGGCCTCCTACTCCCACCAGAGGACAATGATGCGCCCCCCCCCCCAAAAAAAAAATACCATGAAAGAATCAGCACATAAGTGATTGTGATTTTATGAGAACTGGTTGAATGGGGGAAAAGTTGGGGAGCTTTTCCAGAGTTTCTTTCTTTTTTTTTTTAACTCTGATTTTTACCCATGGGAGACCATCATGATTAAAAAAATAAAACAGTATTTGGATTATAAAGCCATGATTGCCTATATCTTAAAGTTTTGGATAAAGGATTATTTGAATTTAGGGCCTAAGCTATTTTATTAAATCAGCTTTTCTTCCTCCTTGTCATTCTTTGTAGAGTTATCTTCGTTTTGCCATTTGTGTTGAGTGTTAAGATTTCTGATTCACCTAGTAAAAGGAAGGAATGGGGAGGGAGTACCTTCTAGAAGTGATACTGATGGTAGGCTCAGGCCATAGTCAAAATGGATTTTAGCATCTTTTAATTTCTGATTTTCCTCATAAATATACTAAGTTCATCTTCTAGCACAGAAATCAATTTCAGTTTTACTATTTGTTTAACTTAGGTGTGCGACTCAAGGAAGGCTGTAATATAAACCGAAGCTTATTTATTTTGGGACAAGTGATCAAGAAACTTAGTGATGGACAAGTTGGGTAAGTTTATCCCACTCAACACTTACCTGTCAGTGCTTACGTTTTTGTAATTTAATTTTTTCCTTATGAAAATCTTTTTCAAAATTTCATTATGTAATTTTCAGTGGCACTCAACCGCCAATTTCTTTCATAGCCGCCTTCTATTGATTCTAAATGTCTATGATTCTGTGAGCACGCATAGCTTCTTATACAAGTTACATGACCTGAATTTACTTTCTATTTTAAATGGTTTTAGTCAGTTGATTTGTTCTGCCTCATGTAACTTGTAAAGGATTAGTTTTTTAAACTCTGACTGACTTTAATGATGTGCATTCAAAATCAACCACTTTAATATTTTCTTAACCCCTTCTCAAACCAATTTTTCATAAAGTGGCTTCATAAATTATCGAGATAGCAAACTAACACGAATTCTCCAGAATTCCTTGGGAGGAAATGCGAAAACACGGATTATCTGCACAATTACTCCAGTGTCCTTTGATGAAACACTGACCACTCTGCAGGTGAGGAGATTTTTATCTCATCTTAAGGGTGATGATCAACTTTAAGAAGGAGAAAATACTTAGTAAAAGTTGGCTTAGTTTTGCTGTGTTGCTTCTTATAATTGACAGCAGACCTGTTATAACAAAATTGATATACTAGAGCTAAGTAGCATTTCTTAATTTAATTTTTTCGAACGCCCATCATTCATATTTCACTTTCATGGTGTTTGTTTGTTTGTTTTTGAATGAACCATGGTGGCTTTGAGATCTGTGGCTTAAAACCCAACAGTGCTGCTCCTCTGGAGAAAGACGGGACTCTGCCCATAAAGACTGACAATCATACAAACACGAGGAAGTTCTGCCCTGTCCTATAGGCTCACTAGGAGTCAGTGTCCACTTGATTGATGGCAGTGGGTTTGCTTTATTTTTTTCATAGCTTTACCACATTTAGGTGTTGATTTGCTTGATTTGATAAAAATGAATTTCTTTTTAAAAAAAGCAAAACTCTTTAATCTTAGTTTATTTTAAAAGGTTATTTTCTATCATTATCATAAATTAAATACTAGATTACTTGCCACAAATAGGTAACTAAAAATACATGTATGTGTGCAACAAAATAATTCTTAAATTCTTGTTAACTATTCCCTGCCAAAGGTTCTGAGACTAAGACTTGCTTTTGCTGCTTATTTTTTAAGGCCAGTAAAATAGCCTCTCAACCAAGAATTCTATGTTACCTAATGATTACCTCCATGTACCCACTTAAAGTCACTACTGATACTCATCCTCTTAAGAACATTAAAATCCATCAGCCTTGGATCCAGGTACTGCCCAAAAGGCAAAGATAGAAAATAGAGTCGCTAGCTTCACCGAGTCTGATAAAGAAGATAAGACCTGTTCTTCAGTTTGATTGCCTTGGACTAGTCAACTGCTTAATGGCTTAAAGAGAAGTGGAAGATAAAAATACTCTGGGGAAGAAATAATATTCTAGAATGAAAGAAACATTCTTAAATGTATTTGGCTTTGTTTTTATGTTGAACACTTCACACTCTTGTCTATTGTTCACAGTTTGCCAGCACTGCTAAGTATATGAAGAACACTCCTTATGTTAATGAAGTGTCAAGTGACGAAGCTCTCCTGAAAAGATACAGAAAAGAAATCATGGATCTTAAAAAGCAGTTAGAGGAGGTATGTTGAACTGTGTATTTCAGTTAAAGATAAGGACACATCTAGAAATGAGTCTGCGAGATGTTCAGACTTGATTTATAAATATCTAAATTGTTTTCATCAAAAAAGAAATCAATTCTGATTAAAGGATGCATTTATATTGGAACTTGAAGGAAGTTAATTTACTCAGAGCCTAATGATGTACACTCTTAAAATTAATCCACTTTTTGTTTTTCATTTCAAGAGACAAGTTCTGATATCTTCAGAATATATTTCTAATATATTAGTTAGAAGGAATTACTTCTAACTAAGCTATCTAATGCAACATAATCACTGGTCACTGTAGTTGAACCACAATGGACCTGTATTTTGCTTTATAAAAGAATCTTTTTAGAGCTCTCTTTAAAAATTAGTCAATCATCAAAAGGTAGTCCTCAAAGAGCATTTCTACTTTTGGGTAGGTATTCCATCTCTGCTTTTATGATTTTCCTGCAACTCGCATGTTCTTAGTCAACCACAAGGAGACCCTCCACGGTGGTGTCGTGGGCACTCTGGCTGCTCACCTGAAGGTCCAGGAGAAGGATGTCGCTTTCTACACACATGTGTGAAGTTACAATCGGAGAATCCCTTATGAGCAGTTCTCCCCCTCCCACCGCGGGCTTGCTGTGAGTCGGAGAGGACTCACTGACAGGCAGAGAGTCAGTCAGCTGGACACATGGCACATAGGACAGTGACATAGAAAAAAGACTTATTTTACTTTTGTAAACATTTGAGAAGCTTTTACTGTAGTTGCACTTTGGAGGCAGGTTTATTTTATTTCAATAAAATTATAATTCGCGGCCCCACCATCATTAACATAGTTAAAAATTGCAATCTACAGGTTTCTTCAGAGACAAGAGCCCAGGCAATGGAGAAAGACCAACTGGCACAACTTTTGGAAGAAAAAGACTTACTTCAAAAAGTACAAATTGAGAAAATTCAAAATTTGACTCAAATGCTAGTGACCTCTTCCTCCCTCACATCCCAACAGGAATTAAAGGTAAAATTTTAAAGATAGCAACTTAAGCTTGACATATAGAGAATTGGCATTTCAATATTTATCGTAATTATGTTTCTAATCATTAGAGACAAAAGTATATTTAGGAAACCCAGAACATTTTGCAAAAGTAGCTTTTTTTCAGTGATGGCAGAGGCAGGGGAGAAGGGTGAGAGCCACATTCCCGAGGGCTGAGACTGCCCTAACGGAAAGAATACTAAGCACATTGAGGTAGGAAGAGAAAAACCTTTTTAACTGTAACAAAAACAACAGCAGAAAGGATATGCCTCAGTGACAGTAATGGTTTTGTTCACTTAGACTTGTGTTTCTTTGTAATGAGGGTTTTTCTGCTGTAGTAGCAGAGGATGTCACAGTCAGAACTTTACAGAGCTGTGGAAGGTTTAAAATCTTTTGCAGAGAATGCAAAAGAGAGGTGACAAGGGTAGATAATTGCCAGGCAGCCTTGAGAACCAGCTTAATGTGGGCAGCCGGTTTTCATGGTTATGTGACTGGTAGATCTCAAGGAAGGGGTGGTTGAAAGTACAGTATAACTCACCTGAGTATAATGTCGGGTAAACGGAGCCAGAGAATGAGTTGTCAAATAAGTTGATAATATTGACCCAAAGGGGTGAATCAAGTGGTAATCTATGCAATTGATGAGAACCCAGCAGGGACTATAAGTTTCCAGAAAGTTAAATCTCTTTAGTAGCATTGAGTGAGTAAAGGTGTTGGGCAGGCAGCAAATGAGTCAGAGGTCTATTAATGACTTTCAGATAATAAGACTTTTCCATTGTGGCTTTGAAAGTTGATGACTAAGGTGCAGTTGACCTAAATGAAGGTTTTCATATTGGAGATGAGGATTTATATACCTGGACTCTGTCAGAATTGATTTGATGTCGGTGAAAGGACTTTTGCTGAATAGACTGTGAGAAGGGCTGGTCATTTCACACAGAACAGCACACAGACGTGAAATCATGAAATGTGTTCTGAGGACAGCAGCTGGTTTTGAGAGGAAGAGGAGTGTAGAATGGTTGGACAGGAGTTAGTCACCAATTGGTTGTATGGCCTTACACAGCTTCACCAAAACTTTTGGACTTTCCACTCAACTTATCTGTGACAATAGTATCGCAATACTGCATTTTACTGTGTTGAGAAAAATCACATGTGATATTACCTGTACACAGTAAAGCAGCACTTCTCGACCTGTGGGTCTTGACCCCTTTGGGGGGTGAACAACCCTATCACTGGGGTTGCCCAATTTATGACAGGAGCAAAATTACATTTATGAAGTAGCAACGAAAGTAATTTTGTGGCTGGGGCCGGGGTCACCAGAACGTGAAGTACTGTATTAAGGGGTCATGGCACAGGAAGGTTGCGAATCCCTGCAGTTAAGGGACAAGGAAGAATGACAGTTGTAAAATCTGAAAAGCCACAAACACGTATGCAGGCAGAGGAAAAGCAAGTGAGGAAGTCAGTGCGTAATAGGACAGCTCCATTCATAGTGTGAGATAGGGAAATAGAGGTGGTCTCTACGAAATGGAAAAAAAAATGTAATTACTGGAGCTGAGAGAAGAAAGCCAGTGGAGATAATAGGGGAGACAACAGGGAATTGAAGGCGAAAGCTCCCCAGAAAAAAAGAAGGAATGACATCAAGAGCATTGATAGGCTTGAGCTTTGCCATGAGCATAATTCCCAGTATAGGGATCCCTGAGAAAGCTGTAACGTGGTAAAGTAAATTCAAACGTCACCTATGTCGCTGTCTTCTGTTTCTTCCCTAGTAGGACTGAGTACCCAAAGATCCGATTGTAGCTATGCGGTAACAACAGCAGCTGCCCCTTCTGTATAATACATAAGTCACTCTTTCAAATAAAAACAATAAAATTTAAATAATAGTTTCGTCAAACTTATCAGGAGGCTAAGCATTGATTTTAAAGTTTAATGTTTGTATTCTTAGATTATTATAATGGTGATATTAGTTAATTCAGTTACTACTCGTGGCGACATGTGTACGTAGAGTACCATTTCTCCAAAATCTGTGACCTTTGGGAAGTAGATAGTCATGCGTATCTTCTGAGGCACTTCTGGGCATGTTTAAACTGTCAACCCATTGACAAGTAGTTGAACACTTAGCCATTTGTGTTTCGCAGGTGACAGAGTGGTTACGTGTTGCATTGCCAACTAGAAGGTCAGCAGTTTGAAACCATCAGCCACTCAGATTCAAGAGAAAGCTTTCCACTCTTATAGAAAAGGGGGACTATCTGCCCTGTCCTATTTGATTGCTATGAATTATGCACAGACTTTATAGCAGGGAGGGACTCCTAAATTTATTAACAGTACTACCAACTCAGTTTTTTTTAATACTAGAGACTAGTTCCTTTTGTTTTACTACGTTTAAGATCAAATTCTTTATGAGATACTTTAAAAAAATTATTAAATACTTTTATTGGGGCTCTTACATGTCATCACAATCCATACAGTCATCCAATATATCAAGCACATTTACACATATGCTGTCATCATTTTTGAAGCATTCTCTTCACCTGAGCCCCTGATAATCAGCTCTTCATTTCTTCCCCCTCCCTCGCCCTCCTTCACAAGCCCTTGATAAATTATAGATTATTATTTTCTTACATCGTCCTCCATTGACCCTCATCCACTTTTCCATTGTTTGCCCCCTAAGAGTGTGTTATAAGTTGATCCTAGTGATCGATACCCCCTCCCTCCCCAACCCACCCTCCCCTTATCTTGGTATCTCTACTCTGATTATTACCCTGGCCCTATCCTAGATACCCTGTGTTGCATGCACTCATCTGTAGCAGCATGCATGTTCTGGTCTAATTTGATTTGTAATGTAGAATTAAGGACATGATAGTGGAGGGAAGGAAGCACCAAAGAACTGAAGGAAAGATGTGTGTTTCCCTGGTGCTTCACTGCACCCCAACTGGCTCATTTCTTCCCTGTGACCCCTTTGTAGGGGGTTGTATTGCTGTCTGTAGATGGGCATTGGGTTTCCACTCCTTGCCCCTCACCCCCATTCACCTTGGGCATGTGGACATTGGGCCTTGACGCAAGTCACACAGATGAGGTGTCAATGGGATCAGCTACCAAGAACAAATTATGAGATTATGAGATACTTTTTATTTTATTCTTCTGTAGGCTAAAAAAAAACGAAGAGTTACGTGGTGCTTTGGCAAGATCAACAAAATGAAGGACTCAAATTATGAAAATGAATTAAATTTGACGAATGTAATGACAAAAACAAACAAAACTGCTGTGTCTTTACTAGGAGAAATTGATGAATGTGAGTTTTTTCTCAAGTGGAACTGCTTGGAACTGTAAAGCATCCCTATAATGACTATTTATAACTCAATTAGTGATGTCTTAAATATGATTACAATGGAGATAATTAAAATATGTGATTTTTTTTAGGTAAATACTCAGAAAGTTCCCTGTTATTTCTGAATCTCATAAGGAAATGTTGCAGTTAGAACAAAATAAAATTTCTTAGTATTCTAACCATTATCCAATTAAATTAGAATCCAAAGAGCATCTACCTTAAACTTTACTCTTCTGAAGTTGTGGCATTTACACTGGAATCTTTTTAAAAATTTTCTTGTAATATTCTAATCTATCATCTAGGGACATTTTAGAATTTACTTATAGTTATCAGGTAAGTAAATGCTAAATATTTTTGTCCTTTTAACCTAGGCTGTACTCAGGATCCTTTATTTAACACTAATTTCAATGAGTGATAGTAATTCACACTAATATAAATTATTATGTATATTATTAATAGTGATTTTTGCATTCATATTAGCCAATTTGAATTTATTTCTTCTGATAGATATTGTTTAACAATTTGATTTTAGAAAACTATTATGATTGTGTTTTTATGTTTACATGCTTCTTTCTCCTAATTGTAGCCCTCTGTTCAGAGGCTGATGCTTTCAGTAACACCTTTGAGACAGTAACTGAAATAGAGTGGAATCCAGCAACAAAGCTTCTAAGTCCGGTAACTTACATCTGGTTTATAGAACTTTATCCTTTCACTGTTTCAAATTCATTTGTTACTAGAGTTCACTATGGTTTCAGAAGCAATTCTGGTTGTAGTTAAAGCTTCTCTAACCTTTACACATGTAGCTGATCAGTGGGGAATCAAACACTTCATTAGAGCCCACATAAGTCAAAAGGACAAGCTGGGTTTATTGTTCTTTCACAGCCCCTATTCGTCTTCTACTATTAAGTGTTCTTAAAGTACATTTTGCCGTGGGCAATACCAGAAGAGAGAAAAGGCTGATTTTAAAGCACCTAAATTCTTGATCAGGCAGTGGAAGAATGATACATTAGGGAGAAATAACACTGGAAATAAAGGCAGATATGTGTGGTCTTATTCAAATTACTTATGAAATAAAAACTACTGTGAGAAAGACTAATACGTTTGGATTTATAATTCATGTATTAGCATTTCATTGTAATTTTAGAACTATAAAGTACAATTTAGTTATTCTTCCTAACACTCTTGATAAAGTATTATGGATTAGTAGCTTTTATGTCCCTAAGACAAATTCTAGATGCCTGTTGTTCAGGCATTCTTTGTACATTTTTCATTGTTTTAAATCCCTAGTGTTAGTTGTTTTCAGTCTTGTTTTAACCCATGGTTTACCTCTTTCTCATAATAATATGGAAAGTGAAAGTGTACCCTTTTAAAATGTGGTAAAATGCACTGGACATTTTCAGTTCTAGAGATCAATAAAGATCACTTTTATACCCTTTCCTTAATTCAGAAGCATCTGAGTAATAAAACAGGGTGGACTGGTGTGAAATTAAATTATCAGCTTTTTTTATCGAACCCCCTAATCTGCAGGTGGGACCCTAAGGATTTGTGCTTAATGGAGATCTAATATTAGGCTGCCCGTCCAATTGAACTTCCCCAAGCAAAGCATTTGTTTACATGATTTTTTTTTTCTAACTTTGCTCGTTAATGTGAAGGGCTTGACAAAATGTCAGCCCTTCGTTTACTTTTTAATTAAGATAGACCATTAGAAAATTATAGACAAGAATGGCCTAAACCACCAAATGATACAACATTAAGTCATTGATATGATTATCCCCAGTTTGGGGCTATTGGAATAAAGAATATATTATTTACTTTCCTTCTGATGTGAAATTTTGGTTTTGTTTATAATAGGAAACCTTAGAAAGTGAGTTGAGCTCACTTCGCGCTAGCTATGATAGTCTGTTATTAGACTATGAACAACTGAGAAGAGAAAATGGAGAAATGGAACTGAAATTAAAAGAAAAAAATGATTTGGATGAATTTGAAGCTCTTGAAAAGAAAACTAAAAAAGATCAAGAGGTAAGAGTTAGGGAAATGTGCAGCTTCAGTAAAACCGCACTTAGAGGAGAAAATCATTTGTGTATTATCAGTGCCACAGTCCTCATCAAGATTGTGGTACTAGGATCCAACCATTTTTCATATGTATAAAATAGGCTATATTAAGTATTAAATTAATTTTAAAGTAGTTTTATCATATTTGTTTTACATATTATGCTAAAGGAGAAGGGATCAATATCATCTTTGAAAAGTTTAGTGAATCTGCTTATTAAATGGATTTGTGTTCTGAAAATGTTTTCCTTATATTTGTATAGTATTAATATTTAATTTGCGCATACCAGAAATGCTGCTTAGAGTATAGTCATTTTCTACTAAGACCAATATGAATTTTAATATCTAGCTGAATATTTTATATATGGATGATACACATTAATTAGTTTTATTGATAGTATAGTCATAAATAAGACATTATTAGACTATATGGAGAAACTTTTTGCAGAAATTTTATTGCTGAATATTTACTTTTCTAAAGAGGACTTGATAAATGCTCAAGTGGAAAGATAATGTTTTGAAAATGATGATGGTAATATATATACACTATATATGATTGACTTTTAGATTATATTTTTTTAATAAAAGATTTACTTTTCTAATATATCACTTTAACTGACCTGTAAAGTGCTCTCTGAAATGTCCTTCCTCATCCTCAAATGAGCAGCAGTGTTTGGCTATAATCACTTAGCTTACCTAGTAGCTGCTTTAAAGATTTCTGTATGGACAACCCAAGGGAACATGATTCCTTTTCTCCATATCATTGTGTGTGTCTTTCCCTCCTTGCCTTTTAAAAGGAATAAAGGGCCCTGTGCTAAAGCTGTTAAAAGTTATGTCTACATTTACTTCATAGGCATTGCATCCAGAGATAAATAAGTTCTTTATAGGGTCTCATTTCACTTGCTTTAAAATGTGTGTATTAGCAAAATTCCATGAAAAAAACTGGACTTACCGTCAATAAAACTAAGCAATAATTTTGTTATTTTTTATATCATTAATATACTCATTAATTGTGAAAATTTTAAGTTTTCTGAGTTGAGCCTGCAGGCAGAAAGAATGCAAAATAGCATGGAATATACTTAAATATCACAGCAGGTTTTCTGTTTGTAGACAGTTTAACAGGATCCATTTGTACTTACTATAATATCATCTTAGAACCCTTTATTAAGCAAAATAGCAAAGTGTGAAGCTATATTTCTCAAAGCAGCCTCCATGTACTTTTATATTCTTCTGGAGGTGGTGTTTGCATCTAACTCCCTGGAAACATTCTGCCCTCTTTTATTAGTTCCACATCAAAATGGCAGTTTTGCCATTCTGAAGGAACTCAAACTATATTCCTTTTAAATGGTCTTGAGTGTGGGTAGCAAAAGGAAAGCTGAATGGACAAAATCAGGCTGTCGAGTGGGTGAGCTTTTCCAACAGAATTCTTGTAGGACAGCCCTGGAATGTAACCTGAATTACAAATCCAGCACCTCCCTAAAAAGTGTAGAATAGGAGTATAATTGATGAGATGAAAAAGAAAGAAAGAAAAAAAAAGGATGAGTAAATCTCTGCACTTAACCAGAGCAAATATATTAAAACATCTTTACAAATTTTATAGCCCTTTATTATCTCCTTATATTGGTTTAAGCTAATTTTGCTATTGCTATCATTGCAACTTTATTAACAGGTGACATAATTTATTTGGGTTATGGTGAGATTTTTTTTATTGTTTGCATGTTTTCATTTCTACTTTGTACTTTATTACACATAATAAGGTGCTCCTTTGGTGATCACTTGAACAATTGACCTCCCAGCCCCTTCTAAATGTGTTGGGTGACTCTGAGGCACTGAATGACTGTTTTTTTTTTTTTTTTTGCTTTATTAACTATTGGTTTGCTCTGTTGCCTATTTACATGCTCTTACAGATGCAACTAATTCATGAAATTTCCAACTTAAAGAATTTAGTTAAGCATTCAGAAGTATATAATCAGGATCTGGAGGTGAGCATTTATGTTGGTGTCTCTATCAATAAGTAACTTGTGCTAAAAATAGCATTCATCGTATGTAATGAAACATAACTAGAAAATAATTTTTAAAGTATTAATAGCTATATATGTCTTACCGTTTATGAGTTTAAACAATTAAATGTAAGCTCCTTTTTATTCCTTTCGAATTAAAATTAGCAACAACCTAAATTGTTTCTTTCCTTTTGATTCTTTTAGCGTGAGCTAAGTTCAAAAGTGGAGCTGCTTAGAGAAAAAGAAGACCAGATTCAGAAGCTTCAGAAATGTATAGACTCCCAGAAGTCACAAAGCATAAAAATGGACTTGTCGTGCTCGGCGGTAAAAATCAGCTTTATTTTGTTTGCATTAGACAGCGTATGGGTGGATTCTGACCCCCTCTGAGTTCCTCGTAGTCACGCCACAAAACAGGACTCAGACCTGCCTCCCTGGTCCATCTTTCTTCCCCAGTCATAGCTATACCAACTGCCCCTCCCACACACGACATCTATACTAGGGTTGCTCGTTCGTTGCAGTGACCACTAGATAATGCTCCACAGTCAGTGGTCCACAGCCACACCACTCCACGGCCAACAGCCACGTCTCTCTTTCATCAGACTCTCAGTCACATGCTGCCTTGGTTTCTCTGCCTTATATTGGCCAAAAAGCCTACCCACCTGTTGCTTTGTCTCATGGTCCCATAGTCTCCAGCCAAGTTAGGAGAAGGTACCCCATATGTAGCTTTTGTGCTGTTCCTCTGAGTGCCCATGCCACAGTTTCCGGTCTTGGCATCCTCTAACACTTCAGATTTGAGTGTGCTTTCCCAGTACACAGAGGTCTTGGTATGTCTCTCTGGGTCCCAGGTGGCTTTTAAATACCAAGGGGTGGCTTTGATGGGGGTTGTGATGTTTGTTGTTATCCCACCAGACCCTCAAGGAAAGGAAGGCTGATGTCTTAAGGCCTAATCTGTAGTCATGTAGTTTAATAGATGCCCTCTAGAGACACAAAGGGTAAGGCTTGTTCACACTCTTCACTAACGTCATAACTTGGCCCCACCTTAGTCCTGTAACAAAGAGACTCCCTCTCTGTCACCGAGTGTCAGAGACCCTACAGGACAGGGTAGAACTGCCCCTGTAGGTTTCTGAAAATTATAGTTCCTTACGGGAATAAAGTCTTATCTTTCCCTGCTGCAGTGGCAGATTTGGGACTTAGTGGTTAGTAGCCCAGTGGATAATGACTGCACAACTTGGCCCTGGTCCTGTAGCACAACACCCTCTAAAGTAGAACCTCGGCCACAGACGTAGAGTCAAGGGTGATGGCACATCACTTAAGGAATTATGTCACAAGGGTCATATGAACTAACTTCATCACATTGTTTACAGCATGCCACGTCATGCTACCAAATGCTGATTCTGAGCCTGCTATGTTTCAGGCCACATTAAATAAAGTGCTTTACCCAAAGGGTCTGCTAGGATCATTGCATTTTACAAAGGAGGCAACACTCATTGAGCTCCTGTGATTGTTCACTGAGTGCATATAATGAAGTTAGAGACCGACTTATATTAAAAGTCAATTGTTCAGGGAATTTTTATGTTTTCAAATGTGTTTCCAGTATTATACAAATTAAAATGCATTCTCATGATTTAAATAACTTTTCAATTTTCATTAAATCTAAGAAAGTGTCAGTTTGATTATATGTTTACTCCATTGAAAAGGTGATAATTTCATGGATGAATGACAGAAAAGTAGGTGAAGGGAGACAGAGGATGATGTAAGCTATGAAAATAATAATCTATAATTTATCAAGGGTTCAAAAGGGAGGGATGGGGAAATGAACTGATAGCAAGCGTTGAAGTAGAAAGAAAATGCTATGAAAATGATGTTGGTAACAAATGTACAAAAGGGCTTGCCACAAGAGAAGAATGTGTAGATTGTGATGAGTTGTAAGAAACCACAATAAAAGTATTTAATAAATAATGAAAAGAAAAGAAGTGATAGCTTCTAAATATTTAATATTTTAAATATGTGTGTTACCATTCTTTCCTTTGAGATCTTTTCATTTGAGTAAAATATTATTATCTTCTAGTTATGACAAAAGAGTCTCTTGAAAATGAATTCTACTTGCTTACATCACACTATCTTAAATCTGGGAAGAAAAAGAAACTTTCTAGTATGTCTGTAGAGATGCTGATAGGAAGGCAGGCAGCATTATTCAATTAAAAAAAAGGGTTTCTTCTTTGTTCCTGTAAGTCATGATTATCATTCACACACAGACATAGGCTCATATATATACATACTTATTATTTTGACAGCACATGTTTGCATTTGTGTAGTAACTCGAGTCATAATGGGAGAAAGGTGAGATTTTCTGCTCCCAGACAGTCACAGGCCTGGAGCCGCACAGGGACAGTGCCCCTGACCCTCTAGAATGGCTGCGAGTCCTCATCTGCCACTTCTCTTCTCAAGCTGAGCTTGTGGGTGGTTTGTTTTGTTTTGCTTTCCCCCATAGATGTGCTGTCAGCACGAGGGGGCTTCAAAAGGTTCGTGGAAAAAACTCCATTATCTTTTCATTCCATTTCTCAGAACTGTACAAAGAAATAGATTGCAACTCCCAAGAGGAAAATATGAGGAGTCTTTGGAGAATGTGTGGTAAAGGAAAAGGAAAGTGAATTTTTCCATGAATTTTTTCAAGCTCCCTCATATTTTTCTCTTCTGTGAGTTACCTGTTTATCTTTTTCTCTACTTTCCCTTTGATTATTTGCCTTTTTATTTTCAACTTCTGGCTTAATATCTTTAATGTTGTTGTGTGCCATCAAGTCGATTTTGATTCATAGCTGACCAAGTACAGCTGTCTTGTGGGATTTTCTACACTCCGACCTTACAGCAGTAGACTGCCATGTCTTTCTGCCAGTGAGAGGCTAAGTGGGTTCAAACCACCCACCTTTTGACTAGTAGTTGAACTCTTAACCATTGCATCATCCCCAAAACCAAATCCAGACTCAACCCACATCAGGGCCAGGCTAACTCATGGCAGCCCTATTGGACTAGGGCAGCCTTGCAGCTGTGTGTTTCTGAGATTGTGACTCTGTACGGAAGCAGAAAGCCCATCTTCCCTTTGCACCATGTGTAATCCTCAATACTTCCAGCATTGGCAAATGTATGTAAAAATGTTTACTCATATATGAAAATTACATTATGAGATACTGGAATTATTTATCTGTTGTGTGAAAGAGGAAAATTGGAAGTAAATTAAAACACAGGAAACGAGCAGTCTCGCTGAACAAGTGTGTTAACCTTTTCATACAAGTAACTAATTCCAAAAAACCAAAGTAAGTAACTAATTCCATAAATTCTGGCACTTCGGCTAAGCCCTGGTG
This sequence comes from Nesogale talazaci, assembly GCA_004026705.1. Classification (NCBI taxonomy): domain Eukaryota; kingdom Metazoa; phylum Chordata; class Mammalia; order Afrosoricida; family Tenrecidae; genus Nesogale; species Nesogale talazaci. Next base: position 287,016 of record PVJH01000368.1, read on the forward strand.
GCGTAGTGGTTGTGTGCAGGACTGCGGCCCACTGGGTTGGAGGTTGAAATCCAGCAGCAGCTCTCCAGGAGCAAGGCTGAGCCTCCTACTCCCACCAGAGGGCAGTGATGCCCCCTCCCCCCCCCAAAAATTCTGGCTCTTCCACACATTCATAATTTAGAAATTTTTTTATTTTTTTATTATTTTTTTTTTTTAGGCATCACTGCCCTGGTGGTGGGTAGGAGGCCCAGCCTTTGCTCCTGGGAGCCGGAATCGAACCTCCATCCCAGTGGGCCGCAGTCCCGCGCACAACCACTACGCCACCAGGGCTCAGCCCCATAATTTAGAAATTATGGTCAGAATTTTTTCTAATATATTGAGAAGTTATTTTGTTTCATTTGTTTTCATTCTAAAAATAAATATGATAATTAAGGTAATTTTACCCCTTTTAAATTTTTTTAGAAATGTTCTCTAAAGTGTTTTCTAACTTTAAGAAAATAAAATTTTCATTGTATCTCTTTGGTTATACATAATCCTTGTTTCCTTAGGAAAATACTGAAGATCTTAAACAAATGAAACAGTCTCTGTTTGATGCTGAAACTGTCACCCTTGATGCCAAGAGAGAATCAGCCTTTCTGAGAAGTGAAAATCTAGAACTGAAAGAGAAAATGGTAAATAATTTTTATAATATATATAGTAAATCAGTTGTAATGATGAGTACTTTTCATGAATGTATGATGTTTCTTTTATTAGAAAGACCTTGAAGATGCATACAAACAAATGGAAAATGATATTCGGGCATCTCAATGTCAATTGGAAACAAAAAAGAAAATGCAAATTGACCTAGAGAAAGAGTTACAATTTGCTTTTAATGAAATAGCAAAACTAACCTCTCTTGTAGATGGCAAAGTTCCAAAAGGTATTTTATAATTTCTGATTTATCTCTTTGCAAATCTGACTTAATCTAGAAATGTACCTAAAGTATTTGATAATTATATTTCAATAGTCAAAAGTCTTTTATGATCTATTCTTTGTAATAGCTATATCTTTTGGTATCAGTATTTTTAAAAGTCTACATCAGCTTCATAAGTTACTTTTCAAATGAAGTAGATCTAATGTAGAAAAATATTACCGTTTGCCAACTTTGGCTCTTTTTTAAAAAAAATCTGATCAAATTGAATTGAACTTAACCTTGTGCATAATGTAGATCAACCCTATTACAATAAGCTGTTTACTATAATTTACCAAAACTTTTCCAGATTTGCTGTGCAACTTAGAATTGGAAAGAAGAACCACTGATCTTCAGAAAGAGCTGAACAAAAAAAATGAGGAAAATGCAGCTTTATGTAAAGAAGTGAATTTTCTCTCTGCATTGAAATCTCTGCCTCCTGAAGTAGAAATGCTGAGGAAAGAGGTAATAAACACATGTTTAAGCAATTAGCCCTTCTTTTGAAATAAAGACCTTGAGGTAGTGCCGTGAATATTTTTTTTACATGGTTCATATTACAACAGGCAAGAAATACAGTAAACAGCTGAGTTTTGAGAGGTTAGCTATAATTTGCTGCTGGATAAAATAGTAAATGCTTTCACAGTATATCAGTTTTCTTTTTTTTTGTTTTTTGTTTTTTTGGGGGGGCTTCACTGCTCTCCGGTGGTGGGAGTAGGAGGCCCAGCCCCACTGCTGGAATTGAACCTCCATCCCAGTGGGCCGCAGTCCCGCGCACAACCCCTACGCCACCGGGGCTCAGCCCTCACAGTATATCAGTTTTCTTGGCAGTATAAATCATCTAGTAATCATTTATGTTCTTCAAATGTTGCATTTCTACAGAGTTCTATTTTTCAGTTTTTAGTCTTTATATTGTTTTGATTTTTCTTCTTGTGTTGAGTCAGTACTAGTTTGCCCTGTCCTATGGTGACGTGAGAGGAGTAAGGTAAAGGAGGTGACACTGATAATCGTGTGAACAGCTGGTGTAAGTCTTGCAGGCTAGTAAAAATTCTGTGAGCCCTTGACTGGGCAGTGACTCGATGGCAGTGCGTTGGTGTTGGTTTTAACAACTCTGTAAAGTAGTGCTGTTTGTTAGCTCTAGCAGTTAGTTATACAACTAATCAGCATGTGAGCAAAGTTTTGAAAGCAGAACTGCCTCCTGAAGTCCCTGTTTCTTTTTTGTTTGTTTGTTTGTTTGGGAGGGGCATCACTGCCCTCTGGTGGTCGTGGGAGCTACCCAGCGCTGCTCCTGAGAGCAGCCGCTGGATTTGAACCACCAAATCCGCGGGCCGCAGTCCCGCGCTCAACCATTTACGCCACTGGGGCTCAGCCCAGTCCCTGTTCTAAAAACTCTGTCCTGTTGCCTTCCTCTCCTCTTGTCTCTGCTTAAACACCCTCGCTTTCAGCCCACCACCTTTTATCCTCATCTGCCTCGATGAGTAAGCTGTTTATAAGAGAATATATATTAGTCTTCATTTAACTCTTTAATATTACTTCATTGTTTGACATATTTGTGGCTTGCATTGTTTGCAATCTGAGCTGTGTTCAAACCTTGTAAGGGGAAAAAAACATAAGTTAATTAATGTGTCATGTTGTGAGGAAAAACAAAGATGCTTGCCATCCCATAACTAGAACTGTGGGTAAACACAAACAGGAACATCCTGATAAAGTGTACCCCTGTGAGTCCTCCATTTAGTCCTTATTAGATCCCAAAGAGTGTAGAAAATACAATTTGTAAGGTAAAGTTAAGCAGATAGCATATTAAACATCTCACTGCCGTTGAGTCCAGACCCAGACCAAGCCTGTAAGACAGGGTAGAAATGCCCTTGGGGGTTTTCCGAGATTGTAACTGTTTACAGGAATAGAAAGCTGCTGACCTTCTGATTAGCAGCCCAATTCATAACCATTAGGCCAACAGGTTTTCAGTATTAAATATGGAAAGGTAAAAATACAAAGATGTGTAACCATTCTGCAGTTAGAGCTTTGCTTAATGTCTTTATTTTTTTTACAGATCATCCTTCCTCCCCCCCCACTGTGCTTTCTGGGATCATGCATTGTTAATATCCCTAAAGCATTTTTTTTCCCCACAGATACATGACAAATCTGAAGAGCTCAATTTAATTACAGCAGAAAAAGACAAACTGTTTTCTGAAGTAGCCAATAAAGAGAAGAGAATTCAAAGTTTGCTTGAAGAAATTGGGAACACTAAGGATGACCTAGCAACTGCGCAGTTGAATTACAAAAGCATGGATCAAGAATTTCAGGTTTTAAAACACAGTCATCAGGACATTGCGGAAAAGTATAAGATGGCCCTGGAGGAGAATGAGAGAATGAACCAGAAGTTGGAAACTCTGTCTAATGAAACTCAGAAACTTGGGGTAAGTCTAGATGGTGTGAAGACTAGAGATTGGTACAAAATACTTTCTAAGGAAATGATCTTTAATTTCAGGGGTTTAACCTTTATAAAATGCTTTGCTTATGTTATATTACATTTTTTTCCTTCCTGTTTTAAAGCTTTCTTCCCAAACCCAAGAACTTCAGCAGAAAACAAATGAGAGTCAAGAAACCTTAAATGAAATGGAGCAGCTGAAGGAAGCACTGGAAAATAGAAATTCTAAGCTGCAAATTTTAGAAAAAGAGAAAATATTGATTGATGAGGAACTTCAACAAACCTTAGAAGAAGTAAGAATGTTAACCCAAGAAAAAGATGACTTAATACAACTCCAAGAGAACCTACAAATTGAGAGAGACCAGCTGAAAAGTGATATTCAGGACACAGTAAACATGGTACGACAATTTGGATTGACTAAACTTTGAAAATTTGGAGACTCTTAACAATTAGATGAACTATCATTAATGATGCCACGTATTAGGCAGTAAATTATTTTTCTTGTTCGACATCCTAATAATTTTTTTTAAATAATTCTTTGTCAAAGAACATAGATACTCAAGATCAGTTAAGAAATGCTCTTGAATCTTTGAAACAATACCAAGAAACAATTAATGGACTAAAAATGGAACTTGCTGAAGGAACTTCTAAGAATTTGAATATAGAGGAAAACCTAGGAGAAACCATGAATGAAATTCCAGAACAGGTAAAAGATGTCGCATTTTGGGAGATTTTTTTTAGCTTGTATGGAAACGTTCTTTTTCTTTAATCCTCAATCACTTTTGTACATATGCAGTGATGTCAATCTTTTAGTCGGCATAGTGTTAATAACTAGAAGTGATTTGATATGCTTAACCCTGATATCTTTGAAAAATTGAATGTGATAGTTTATATTCAGTTGTTTTGTTTTGGGGCATCACTGCCCTCTGGTGGTCATGGGAGCTATCCAGCCCTGCCCCTGAGAGCCGTCGCTGGATTTGAACCGCCAAGCCCACAGGCCGCAGTCCCGCACTCAACCTCTTACGCCACCGGGGCTCAGCCCTGTATTCAATTTTTTTAAAAAAATCAAAAATTGACTAGTTTAAACTTTGAAGAGCTAATGTTTTCTGAGACTCCATCTATTTTAAACATCTTTAAAAACCACACTAAATTTTAAGACAGTAAGAAAGACTGAGTTATTAATTATGGCTGACTTTTGTTTTTATATATGAGTTTTTATAGTATAATTATTTAGTGTTCATTGTAAAATCAATGTGTATAACATACTTATGTCTATTTTTAGGATATCATTAAGTAATTAGATAATACTTTAAAATAGCAGATAGTATAGTTAATTTATTTTTTTTAAGGTTTTTTTTTTTGGTGGGGGGGCATCACTGCCCTCAGGTGGTGGGAGTAGGAGGCACGCATTTGCTCCGTGGAGCTGGAATCGAACCTCCATCCCAGTGGGGCGGAGTCCCGCGCACAACCACTACGCCATCGGGGCTCAGCCCATTGTATAGTTAATTTAATAACAGGTAGTATAGTTAATTTCTTTATGAGACCTAATGTGAATAGCTGCTTATGTGGTTATTTATTGTGTACAGAAAAACTAGGGTGCCAATGATGGGTTTTTTTTCCTAAGCAAGGGAAGGATCCCATGCAGTTTTTACTATGAATTCATGTATTACACCTTTCACTTCTTTTTTTTTAATTAAAAATCATTTTATTAGGTGATCGTACATCATTTTTCCAATACATAAATAAACATACTGTGACAAGAACCCTCACGCGTCCGCTGCCGTCATCCTCCAAACATCCGCCCTTTCCCCTGAGCCCCTGGTGTTGGTTCCTCCAACCCCTCCTCTGTTCCCCTGCTCTCCCTCCCCCATCAATCCTCAAAACTTCATAAATTATTATTATTCTGTCGTATGTTACCCTGCCTGACACCTCCCTCAGCCCGCTCTCCCATGCCCGTCCTCCAGACAGGTCATATGTAGATCCTTACAGTTGGTTCCGTCTCCACCCCACCTTCTCTCCACCCATCCAGTAGTTCCAGTCTAACCACCGGCCCGAGGGGGCTCCTCCATCCTGATTTCCCCATATCTCCAGCCCCCCTCTCCACTAGTGTACCTTCTCCAGTCCATCCGGATGTGCAAGGTGGAGTTGGGATCATGATGGTTGGGGGGTAGGGAGACCTCAGGAACTAGAGGAAACTTGTATGCATCATCACTGCCCGGCTGCACTCTGACTAGCCTGTCTCCTTCCCGTGGCTCCCCTGTAAAGGGGTGGCCAATTACCCGCCAGTGGGCCTTAGGTCCCCACCCTGCCCCTCCCCTCACTTGTAATGAAGCGATTCCTGTTCTTTGATGCTCGATATCTGCTCCCTTTGGGCCCTCTTGATCATACTTGCTGGTGTGCTTCTTCCCTGTGGACTTTGCTGTCTCACCTTTCATTTGTAAAAGGCCTTTAAAACACATTACCACCAAAAAGTTTAAGTTTTTTTTTTTTATTTGCAAGCTTATTCTCAAGAAGACCACCTTTCTCCTTGTAATTACTCCAGTTTTACTCATCACACAGAACCAAAGTAGCTGAAATACTTCCTAATCTTAGTTTAGATTTGAAATGGACCAGTAGAGGGCATTACCTCAATCTGCCTTGTGTGAAATATAATTTTAAAGACTAGTTCCAAGATGCTGTGTCTTCCGCCTGAATTTCTCATACTCATCGTTGCGCTGTGCTCACCACTCGTCCACACTCGTGCATACCTGGTACCAATAAGCAGGGTTCATTCACCTTATTCATCACCAGTGTAGGGAATTGGTAGCTACTAAGAATTCAGATTTTAAAATCACACAATAGCCAGGAGAACTAGCTGTGGAATCATTTATATTAATTGTATTGGCATTAAATTTTGCATTTTTTGATGAAAACTTTGAAATTTTATAAGTATTTGGTGATCTTGTTGGCATCAGATGATTTTCACCCCTATTTTCCAAAGTATTTTCTAATATAATCATGTTATTGTTGTATGTCATTGATTCTAGCTAATAGTGATTCTACGTGGCCATGTAGAACTGCATCATGGGCTTCTTTTCTTTTGGCTGTAAACAGATGGAAAATTTTTCTCCCCCAAAGTCACTAAAGTAGACTAAAAGCAGCCTTCCCATTTTTTTAGCCAAGCCTTCTCATATGCATGACCATTGTAAAGCAAAATGGATTTACTGGGCACCTGTAAGGTTTATAGTGACACCTGATAGTATTTAGTGTGTACTATAAGTACAAAGTATTAACTTTGTCTCTCTTTACCAATAATTTCTTATATAGATTGCCTCGGGGTAAGATATTTATGCATAAGTGAATTTATATTAATAGGCTTTTCCTCAGCAGTGTATGAAAAATGGATATTTCTTTTTTTGGTTGTTTTTTTGTTTTTTGTTTTTGTTTTTGTGGGTCTCACTGCCCTCTGGTGGTCCTCGGAGCCACCCAGTGCCGCTCCTGAGAGCCGCCGCTGGATTTGAACCGCCAAGCCTGCGGGCGCAGCCCCGCACTCAACCACTTACGCCGCCCCACCGGGGCTCAGCAAAGTGGATATTTCTTAAAAGATTAATTATGCTGCTATTACATGAGATAGGCTTTTCCAAAATTATCCTGTCTTCTGCATCAATAAAAACCTCCAGCCAAAATATGATTTTGCCTACCTCTGAAATTACACATTCACCGGGAAGAGGGAATCATTGCCAGCTTTCCAACGACAGAGATAAAGGAGGAGAGTTCAAGGTTGTTGCCTCCTTTCTAACAAGAAACAAAGTACTATTAACATGACGTCTAGAAACTATTTGTAGACATTATATAGAAAGTTCAATACATTTTTATCTATTATGTATGTGGATTGTTGTAAGTGAGCATACTAAGCTAAGGCAGCATACCTTAAGACCAAGTGTTAAATATCCATAGCTCTCCAAGGGTTCTTACTGGTCAAGTAGCACAAGGCACCAACAGTGGAGACAGTTTGAGGTTCAAAATCTGGCTCTACTTCTTTCTGTGCTCCTGTGGGAAAGGGACTTAACTCACCGGGGCTGCTTCCTCATCTACCACATGACAGTAAAAACAAACTACCACTTAAGGTTCTGATTGTATATATTTACCTCTGGGTAAGAGGTAAAAATTAAACATATATGAATAGTATGTAATAAGCAATGTAATTATTTGTGACTTGTATTTATTGTTAATTTCCCACTCTTTAATATATTTCCATTATAGGTGACTCACATAGACAAGCCCCAGGTATTGCTTGCAGATGTTGGAGATAACAGACTAACAGAGCAACAGAAGATATTTTCTCTAATACAAGAGAAAAATGAACTCCAACAAATGTTAGAGAGCATTACAGCAGAAAATGAACAATTAAAGACGGACCTGAAGGAAAATATTGAAATGGTAGGATTAGTTAACATTTTATACTTGGCAATATGTTTTTATCCATATATTTTACCAATTTTTACTCCTCCTCTTCCCCCCCCCCCCCCCAAAAAAAAAAACTGCTGTCATCAAGTTGATGGCTACTCATTTACTGGGGTATAATTTTTGTGCATTCATTGTATCTGTTGTAAAGCCAACATGGAAAAAGCACACTAGCCTGTGTGATCATGAGGTGTCAATGGAATAAGGTATCAGGCATCTAAGACCCAGAACAAAGTGATACCAATGTGAATAGTCGCGGGATGAGGAGTGGAGACCCAAAGCCCATCTGTAGACAATTGGGCATCCTCTCACAGAAGGGTCACAAGGAAGATGAGCCAGTCGGGGTGTAGTATAGCACTGATGAAACACAACTTTCCTCTAGTTCTTTAAATGCATCCTCCTACACACTATCATGGCCTCAGTTCTGCCTTACAAATTGGATTAGACCAAAACATGCATGCTGCTATACTAAAGTGACCAGATTTTAAGCGGGACACCATTGGCCGGGGATGAGGGTTTTTGCTTAAAAATTCACTGTATATGGAGCAATAAAAAATGTTCATAGAATGCAAAAATAGTATTGCAACATATTTATTTAATTTTAAAACGCCGTGGAATGCAGGACAAATTGTTAAAAAGCGGGACATCTGGTTACCTTATATAAGAGCCCGAACACAGGGAATCCAAGATAGATGAACCCCTCAGGGCCAACAGTGAGAATAGTGATACCAGGAGGATTAGGGGAAAGTGGGGACAGAAAGGGGAATTGATCACAAGGATCAACATATAAATCCCTCCCAGGGGGACAAACAGCAGAAAAGTGGGTAAAGGGTGACAGAGGATGATGTAAAATATGAAAATAATAATCTATAACTTATCTAGGGTTCGGGAGGAGGGCAGACAGAGGGAGGGGGGAAATGAGCTGCTACGAAGGGCTCAAATAGAAAATGCTTTGAAAATGATCATGGCAACATGTACAAATGTGCTTGACACAGTGGATGAATTTATGGATTGTGATAAGAGATGTAAGAATCGCCAACAAAACTATTTAAAAATGTATCTGTTGTAGGCTGGTTATGCAGTATAAGGACTTTTGATAAATGTCTCTACTTACATGTCCTCCACTTCATCCAAGATAGAAAAAGCCCCCTGCTGACCCTCCCGGTCAGCCTCTGCTCACCATTTGCCTCACATATTCAGTGCCCTGGTATTTTTCAACCTTACTTTTTTCTTCTAGAACTTAGTACAAGTAGAATTATACTTGCAGCTACTCTTTTTAGGTCTGACTTTTTTCTATATTCTCAGTTACTGCTGAGCAGTATTCTTCTGTTGTTTTTTCAACATTTGGCTATTTTGAATAGTGCTGCTATAAACCTTGTATAAATGAGTGTACATTGGGTTTTTGCTTTGTTTTAATATTTGTTGGGTGGACCTCTAAACTGAGTAACTGGACCATTAAAAGGTGAGGTATGTTGAATTTGAGAAGAAATGTAGACTGATTTTTCAAAGTGGTTGCACTGTTTTATATTCCCACCAGCAAATTAAGAAATTTCTGCCCCTTCTCACCATTACTTTATATGCAGTATTTTTCTTAGCCATTCTAGTGGGTATAAACCACAGTATTGTTTTAATCCAGATTCTCCAGATATCTATTGTTAAGCTTAATGGGGTTACTGGCCTTTGCGTCTCTGAAAAAGCCCTCTCACTTTAAGTAGACTATAATGCATAGCCACCCTGTGGAACAGAGTAGAACTTGCGGGTAACTGATGCAGTCATTCTTCGTGGAAACAGGCTGCTTCAGCTTTTACCCTCAGAGCAGCTGGGGAGTTTGACTAGCAGCGCAATGCTTACCCCACTGCACATAAGGACTCCATTGTTCGTGTATCTTCTCTCCATGCTATTCATGAAGTGTTGTGGGTTTCCATGGTACTGGTCTTGTGCATATTTTGATAGATTTGTTCCTAAATATTTCTTTTGTTACAATTTTAAAATTTTTTTCTCTATATTTAAGTTGCTTGTTCTTGGTGTTTACTAATACTTTCGAATCTACTTTAGGGTTTTTTTGTTTGTTTGTTTCTCATTTTCTCAGGAGCCAAATAATATGTTTAAATTAAAATTAATGTTTTTGAAAAGTTTACTATGGCATACATTAGGGCTCTACAATTTATTATGTTTTAAAATTTATTTTTCTGGAAATTGGTCAAAAGATCTTTATGTAAACAAGCAGACAAACAAAGGTCATATACTTACTCTTCTTAATCTCTGCTTTATTTTATTGTCCTCTACATAATGGGAAAATGTTCTAGGTACACATACTAACTGGGATCAATCCAAGTCGTGCTGCCATTCCTTTTGCTGGTGCTTAGGGTCCCAAACCAAGACAATGCCAGTCAATGAATAGCCTGTTACTATCGTCTCATTACGAGGCACAAGCTTAGGAACAATCACTTTTGACTTAGGGACAGAAATGAGCTAAACTCTCATCTCTGTTGCTGAATCCAAGTCTAAGTCGCTTGATATTAAGAGACAAACAAAATAATATGAGCATCTATGTGATTAAGTCAACTTACTTTTTTTTAGTTAATCTTTTCTTACACACTTTGCTCTGGTTTCTACATTTGCAGTGTACGGTAAAGCTGATTTGTACCTCACTTGGTGTAGGGAAGTCAGGGTTATTTATTATAATCTCAACTCTTGGATTCTTAATCCTAGACTATTGAAAACCAGGAAGAATTAAGAATTCTTGGACATGAACTCAAAAGGCAACAGGAGGCAGTTGCACAAGAAAAGAGCCAAGTGATTCTGAAAGAAGCCGAGCTCGCAAAGGCCTCGGAGAGGTTGGCAGAAGTTGAAGAAAATCTGAAGGAAAAGGTAAATTAAAAAAAAATTTTTTTTTGGCTATTTTTCTTACTAAATATTGTTCTTGATAAATTTTTATTGCTCATAGACCTGCCTCCCCTGAATATGTTTACCTTCCAAATGATGAGAACTGCTTTTGAACACTTTGGGCTCTTAAGAAATCTGAATGTACATCCCTTGTGAGAATAAGATTAGCATAGAGTTCTGAGGTGAAAGGAAACCTTGTATCACCTGATCTCTGTCTTAAATCATGTGATATATTCATGTCTTAGGTTGTACAAGCAAGCAAGCAACATGCTTGAGATGCAGTAAAGTAAGCAGAACAGACACTGGGCCCATAAGGCGACAGACAGTAAATTTCAGAATTATAAACTATATCACTAAGACTTTTTTTACATATATTATGAAGGAAGTAAAGTTCCAAAAGTTTGCGTTGGTGTCTACAAAACCTTTACAACCCTTCGTAATATGATTGAATTATTTAATTGTTGATAAGTTAATTACAGCTCAATAAAATTATTTAAGTACTATTTCATATAATAATGTTTCATCTGGCCATCGGGTAATTAGGTTATCTGGTCATCTACATAAATAATTGATAGACTTAGTAAAGATATACTTTCTAGTTTGAACTATTTTTGGAAGGAATGTTGCTAAAGTATATCTTAGGGACATAGTATAAGTAAAGAAACTGTTCTTGGTGATTAATGTCGTTCACATGGATAACTATTCTCCTCTTGTGCTGCTGTTTTAAAAATGAGAGCGATCACTCCCATCAAATCAACTCTGACTCAGCAACCCCATCAGGGTTTCCAGACTGTGGCTCGCCCCCCTGGCCATGCAGTTAGGGGTCCAGTGCTCATCCAGCATTACCCACCAGGACTTCCATCGTCCTCCAGAACAAGGAGTGTGACGGACCACAAGCTCCTCTTTCATGTTGATGCCTTGTTAGGCAAATAGGTTAAGGAGGGATTGGTAACTTTTCCCATTCTGTGAAGTTAAGTGTTAGTCTGTACATTAACCCTTCATGATTTAGAGGGTTTTCTTTCTCATATATCCAGATTTGTTCTCTTAGGTGATTATAATTTTCTGAATCCTTTCATAGACATAAGATGATCTTATAGCTGTATACAAACTGAGGCTCTCGTAACAGTTGCTTTGCCCAAGAAAATGAAAAATGAATCCATTGGGAACTTTTTGTAATCTAGGGTGGGGGGTGGGGACCACTATATTCATTAAAGGTTTTCATTTTTCTGTGTAGTGTTTTTTCCCTTATTTTTCCTCTTTTAATTCTCCTCCATTTCACTGTCACCGGATTGAGTTTACCACCACTTATTTCTAGGTCATATTCTTTTTCAAGAAGAGCACTGCAGAGTCTGTAAAAGTTGGTCCCACAGGTTTATTTGGGTACTCATAATGAACTTTTAGGAAGTGGAAATAAATTATTCAAAAAGTTTTTAGTGAGATACTAGAGTTATTTGATAGCTCTATTTAAATATTTAACTAATTTGTTTTCTCTTTACCTTCTTAAAAATCATATAATAACTGCGATGTTCTGTTTGAAAAATTCACTTATTTTTAATCATTTGTATGTTTGCATTGGGAAAGTAGGCAAGACTGGCAAAATGATTATTTCAATCTTATAATGAATTCTGAAGCAAAATATTAATTCTAATAATTATATTTTAAGAGCCAACAACTTGAAGAAATGCAGCAGCAGCTTCTTAGTGCAAGAGAAAAGATGTGTGAGATACAGACAGAAATAAATGAAATGGAGAATTTAAAGAATGAGCTAAAGAGCAAAGAAATAACATTGGAGCATCTAGAAAAGGAGAAACTTGAGTTCACTAAGAAACTTAATGAAAACAATGAAGAAGTGAAATCTATAACTAAAGAAAGAAACAATATAAAGAAATTGCAAGAGTCATTTGAAAAAGAGAGAGACCAACTGAAAGAATGCCTACAAGAAATGGAAGCCACAGTGAGTGCCTGTCCCTTCTTCTATACATGTTTCTTTGAAAACGTAGCCAGCGGGCAGCCAGTTAATGTAATTGCTGACAATATAAGTTGTACACCTTGAAGAATTAAGTTGGAACAAGAATGTGTGATATATTTACAACAACCCAGAATAGTTGAGTCTGTAAATATACAAAGAGATATCTCAGGGAGGTTGGTTCCTTGGTTTGGAGGTGTGCGTTCATGGTTTAATCATCAGTGGGCCTAAGAATAAAGTTGTGTTTGATCTCTATAAGACCTAATGGTTTAAACCCTAGTACCTAGGGTCTTGCAGGCAGCCGTCTAAACCAGAGTTGGTCTCTATTGTGTTGCCTAGAGCACCGGGCGCCAAGTAGTGTCCAGACCAGGAGAATTTGGAATGTGTGGCTAATAGCCTCTCTGAACAACTGCATACTTTGCAATAAGACCATAAGATTGGATGGTACCTAGCTACCTTTACTGAATATTTTGAGCAAGAGTCCTGTAGAACAGCAGTTCTCAACCTGTGGGTCACGACCCCTTTGGGGATCAAACAACCATTTCACGGTGATCACCTCAGACCACTGGAAAACACATTATGATTTATATTACAGTTCGTAACAGTAGCAAACTTACAGTTATGAAGTGGCAACCAAAAGTAATTGTTTGGTTGCTGGGGGCATGTCACCACCCCATGAGGGACTGTATGAAAGGGTCGGGCATTAGGAGGCGGAGAACCACTGCCATAGAAGAATCCTGATCAAAAGGTGGCAAATAAGAAACTATCTTAAATTCTCATGGATTCCAGATTACAATTCTTGGGCCATAAAGGGTGGATGAACCCCTAAAACTATTGCCCTGTAATACTCTTTAAATCTTAAACCAAAAAATAACCCCTAAAATCTTCCTCGAGTCAAATGAAAACCTAACTGGTAAAGAATGCTTGCCTAAGCCCTGTGCTCTTTTAAGGTCATTCTAAATGAAATCAAACTGACAATAATTCAAAAATTAGATAGGAACCTCTCTGGGGGCAGTGAGTTTTTGTTGATGAGGAAGGAACCATGTAGTCAGTTTAATGAATCCTAAGAGAAGGAACTCTTGAATTATATGTCTTGCTGTGTATTTTTTCAACATCAACAACAAAAATTAATATCTGAGCCAATTAAGGCATAAGGGGGCAGTATTGGGATGATGCGGTTATACACTCTAAGTTTTATTTATTAATAAAGGCCCTTGAAACAAAAGAAGAATTTAAATCTGCTCACAAGAATCTGCAAGAATCTCAAGGAATTATTGATGAACTAAGAAGAAATATTTCTGAAAAGACAACTCAAATAATGATTCTTCAGAAGGAGCTGGGAAAAAAATATAATATTGAATTACAAGGAAAGGTAGAGTGATTGATGTGTTTGTTTTTCCCCTCATTTACCCCTCCTTCCTTCCTTTCTCCCTGTTGGAAAGGCCAGTGATTATAGTCTCTTACTTTATTGGAGCTGTAGTTGTTGGAGGCGTACAGCCCTAGTTGATGGAAATGTGGTGGGACTAAATCTCTGTGTTTTTAGCAACAAGTAAACAAGCAAGCAAACAAGTGTGAATAAGATAGCTTCAGTTCAAGGTAAATGCTTCGACATTCATGAAACATTGTGATAACGAGACCCCTCTATTTTAAAAGCCTCCGCTGTGGTGGACCTTGAGACCATGAATATTAAGGAGATATTATCATATACCTCCAATATAAAGCATGTAAAAACTCCCTAAATTTGCCAACATGATACATGCAGAATATGGTGTACAAAACTGCATGCTCTTTCACTGATGATTTTGGAAGAGATGAATCAGCCTACATAGGTAGAAAAATTGAAAATTGCTGTTGGGGTCCATCTGAGAACTAAGAACCCATTTACTGGGCTGCAGCTCCGCTTCTTCTCTGGCTCATGGAGAAATGGAACCGAGCTGTATACCCTTGAGTCGATGATCAGTTGGGTAAAGGTAAGGACTGGTGTACTTGGAGTGCTGGTAGAGAACCGATTCCCTTTGGAATGTAAGCTAGAAGGAAAGTCATGACAGACTCTGCGTGGTACAAAAGTACTGCATGATTTTAGGGGTGAGAAGGGGAAAAGAAAAATAGAAAATGGTAATCTGAAGGGGGTCTCTGGGTTTACAGTTAATTCAGTGGTTGTTTGAAGTCTCCTGATCTCCTCCTTTTAAAAAAAAAAGATCACTTCTGGATTCTAACTTGGCTAATTTATGATTTCCCAAGAGCTCAGCACTTCAAGTGGAACCGGAGCCCCTTCCTCACATGAAAGAAAACGGGGAGATCGGGGAGACAGATGAACCAGAGCAAGTGGAAGGGCAGATCAAAGGCAACGCTTCAACACCTGGGGTCACAGAAATGGACAGTCTTGAGTTGATTACGAAACTTCAAGAAAGTCATGAAGAAGTAAAATCTTTAACGAAGGACAGAGATGACCTTAAGATAATAAGAGAAACCCTTCAAGTTGAATGTGACCAGTCGAAAGAGGATACACAAGTAACTTTGGCTAAAGTAAGCTTTTTCTTTTTCCTCCATTTAGTAAATGTTTTTTTAAGAATTCGGTCATAGGAAAAAGAGGCTTTTGTACTATGGTTATAATGTCGCTATCTTTTTAAAACTTTTTTTTATGTCTGTGTTTTAGTACTTAGAAGCAATGTAAACGTGCATGTGCAGCTACACGAATACAAAGAAACTATTGAAACTAAGGGAAAATATGTCATGGAAGGCAGCCATTGACTCATATTCAAAATGGTATAGAATAAAAACAATGCTAAGTTAAGTGAAAGGATAAAGCCAAACAATTCTCAATTTTCTTTCCTTTGAACTCGCTCCTCTACCTCACATCTCAGAAGGGACTGCCATGTCATCATTGTTTCAGCCAGAAGTCCTCTTCGTCACCCACTCCATCATCCTGTCACTAGACCTTTATTCTAAGATGTGTGTCCACATAACAGTTTCCCCTGCTGGTCCACCCACCGTGCTCAGACCAAGCCACCATTGTTTCTTCCCTGAGTGTTTGCACTGGCCTCGTCATCGGGCCCCCACACTCATCCATTTTATAATTCATTTTCCATCTGAGCCTCGGTAACCTTACACATATCCAATATGGCTTAGTATTCTTCAAGCCATTTAATAGCGTATTTTCACTTTTGGAGTACAGACCTGAATCCTTCATGTGTGTGGCCTGGATGCCCTGAGTCATTGGGCCCTTGGTCTCTATACTTCTTTCAAGTTATTCTTCCTTCTGCTCATCAGGCTCCAACAACATTAGTCTTTTATGATGATGGTGGTGATGATGATGAAGTTCAGATGTGCTGGTTTTTCCGCCTGAGAGTACTTCCACACCTGCATTAGTTGTCCCTCACGCATCTTTCATCTCATAGCCTCACCCCCCAGGAAGTCCTTCCAAACTACTCAAAATAGGTTTGGTTTGCCACTAATAGACACAGAGAGCCCAACACATCTGTTAACTCTTGGCAGAATGCCTCTTTACCCCAGAACTGTAAGTCTTAAAGAGACAAGCTATGTAAATCCTACATACCATTTTATGGGAATAGCTGTAAGGAGGTGTCTACTGTCTAAATAATGCAAGAGTGGGACGATGGTGAGACTGCAGTGTGAGTGGTCCATTGAAAGCTGCCTTAATTGTCATGGAAGTATCCTGACTCTTAACCCCCAAACAAAAAATATCTCTAGGTTACCAACCATAGTTTTTTTTTGTTGTTGTGTGTTTTTGATTCCTTTAAGATGCAAGAGGCTCAAGACAAGCAAGAGCAATCCTTCAATATGAGTGAAAAAGACAGTGAGGCTAAGAAAATGTTGAGTGAGCTGGAACAATTAAAGGAGCAATTCAAAGCCAAAAATTCCACCCTGCAAAAAATAGAAATGGAAAAATTCAAGTTAGCCGAGGAACTTCAAGCAAGTGAAGATGAAATAAAGTCTGTCACTAAAGAGAGAGATGCCCTAAAGAGGCTCCAAGAAGTTCTTCAGTCTGACAGGGACCAACTTAAAGAAAACATTGGTGAACTCATCTGTAAAGTAGGTTTCGATTCTTTTTCCTGTATATTTTTTAAAATAATTTGTAGGCAAATATTTTTGTAAGACACTTGTGGAAAAAGAGCTAATTATAGTGCACGAGTTACAATGTTTCTATTATATTTTTTTTCCTGTAATTATCACTGAAGCACTTAGAAACTGAAAAGGAACTTAAAGTTGCTCATTTG
This sequence comes from Nesogale talazaci, assembly GCA_004026705.1. NCBI lineage: Eukaryota > Metazoa > Chordata > Mammalia > Afrosoricida > Tenrecidae > Nesogale > Nesogale talazaci. Next base: position 303,902 of record PVJH01000368.1, read on the forward strand.
CACCTGGAAGAGCTTAAGGAAACTATTGATGAGTTGAGAATGAATGTCTCAGAAAGAGAAACTGAAATAGCCAGCATTCAAAAGGAACTGGACGCAGCTAACAGTGAATTACAGGAAAAGGTAATTTGACAGTGAGGAAATAGAGGAGGTAGATCTGGTGGAATCATGGGAAAGAATCTTGATATTTCTATGCATCTTTTCCCTTTAAAGAGTGTATATATTTAATATGTTTCTGGCTATTGTTATTTGAAGATCCAAGAGCTTCAGGAAAAGCAGGAACAGCTTCTTGTACGAGGAACCTGTGAGACTCAGGAAACAGTAAGTGAACTGAAGCAACTCCTGGAGCAACTCAGAGTCAAAGATTCAGCACTGCAAAAGGTCGAAACTGAGAAGCTTATGTTGGCCGAGCAACTTCGGGAAAGTCAAGAAGAAATTAAAAATGTAGCTAAGGAAAGAAATGACCTGGAAAGGGTGCACGAGGTCCTTCAAAGGGAGAGAGACCAACTCAAAGAAAACATTAGTGAAATTGTAGCGCAAGTAAGTTGATTTAGGTCTTTGGATTAAAAAAAAAAAATAGTGATAATGATTATTATTTTAAGTTTGATTATGATAAATGACCTCTAATCATAAAGGGACTGGAAACGAAAAAGGAACTAGACACTGCTTACATGCATCTGAATGAGCACAAAGAAACTATTACCGTACTAACAAGAAGGATCTCCGAGAAGAAAGATCAAGTATCAAATATACAGAGGGACTTAGAAAATTCTAATGCTGAATTACAGGCAAAGGTAGGTTTTCTTCACTGGAAAGATGATATCTGATTTTTGGGGTCCTCCTGTCCTTTATGAAAGAAAACATTGTATGCATTTTAAACTAAAATGTGGAGATGGTTATGAATGGGCAGTGGAGCTAATGGGGATATAAATTGATCTAACCCTTAAAGAAGATAGGAAAAGGGCTATTTAGTAAGTCTTTCAAATTTTCCAATGGGCTTCTTCATTGACCCCAGAGGCAGTCCTATTGTCGCTATCCTGTATACATCCATTTACACAAATGTGCAGAGATATTTGTTGAAGGATAGTCATTGCAGTAAGTTGCAGTGACAAAGTATATAATGAAATTGGGGGAATTCTGTTCATTAATAAGGGATTTTCTTGAGCCCCTTGCATCTTAAAGGAATAATAATAATAATAATAAACTATGCTTGGTAAGGTAGAGATATTTCTGATTTGGGAGGTAAGAGTCAAGATACATCCATAACAATTAAGGCAGCTTTCATTGACTCATTCACATACGAGTCTCACCATCGTCCACTCTTGCATTATTTAGACAGTAGATACCCACTTACAGTTGTTGACATAAAATGGTATGTAGGATTTACATGGCTTGTGTCTTTAAGACTAACAGTTCAGACATTCTGCCAAGTGTTAACAGATGCGCTCCCGTGGTGAAAACAGCAGGTCTGTGCCGTAGCTGCTTCATATGAGAACGATGTGGCAGTCTGGTGACCTCAAGTTTTACAGGCTTGGGGATCCTATGGGGCAGAGTGGTCATACTCTGCTGTCCAAGATTGCTCTGAGTCAGTAGTGAGTTTTTTTAGTTTAACAAAAAATACTGCCAATTCATACTATGGACTGCTGGGCTGCACACTTAAAAAATAAGATTTTAGATGAGGTGGTGTTAGAGAACTTGTTTATCTAAAAGTGATTTAGAAGGCAGGGAGTGCAAGCCCTAGTAATGAAGTAAATATTTTTAATTCTAACTTATGTCTCTGTATACAGCTAGAATTATATTACACGAAATATATTTCTGTGTATGTTATTCTTTATAAAACCAACATAATGCTAAGATACTAAAGGATGTCCTTTGATTTTTTGATTTACCAAATTTCCCTAACCATAAAGCAACTAGAAAGACAAGAGGAACTAAAAATTGCACTTCTGCATCTGAAAGAGCACCAAGAAACTATTGATAAGCTCAGAGAGACTGTTTCAGAGAAGACAGAGAAAATATCAACCATGGAAATGGATTTAAAGAATGCAAATGCTTCTGTTACAGCACAGGTATCTTTTTAACAGTGCTAATTTAGTGACTAAGAGTTTGAACTAAGTTTTGTGTAATGAAACGGGATCTGAATTAACTCAAAATTGAGGGCCAGTGGAGATGTGCTCACTTAATTTAGAAACTACTATTAAGGGGTTTTTATCTACATCTGCATATATCTAAAATTACTGTATAATTATCTCAAGTTCCAAGAACTTCAGGAGAAAGAGCATCAACTTCTTATGGTAAAAAATGCTCTCAAGGAAAATACATACCAAAAAGAGCAATTGAAGAAGCAGTCAGAGACCCAGAACTCGATCCTGGAAAGTATAGAAATGGAGAAGTTAAAGTTATCGCAGAGACTTCGTGAGGCCCTTGAAGAGTTGACATCTACCACGAAGGAGAAAGAGGACCTGAGAAGAGGGCAGGCAGCCCTCCAGGCGGAGCGAGACAGGCTCCAAGAAAGCCTGCAGGAGGCAGAGACTAAAGTGAGTGCATTTACTCCTCTTCCTAGCTAGAGAAGATGGTCTTTCTTATAAGAATGGACCCTTCTTTGATAATGTGTAACACTCTTGGTGAGACTATAATCATTTAGGACAATGAGTCAGTATTCTTAAAATTTTTTAATTTTGAAACCAACATTTTCTCCATGGAGTTTAGGCTTCTTGTATAATGACTCCATTCTTAAAATATAGAAGGAAAAAAAGAAAACACAGCTAACAGGGTCGTTTCTTGCAGTGATTCTCAACATAAGAGCCTTATGTGCATCCCAAGAATACTGCCTAAACACCCATTATATGTCACCTACTGTGCAACATGTAAAAAACAATTTAATAGATTTGAATGACCTAATTTGGAAGCCCATGATAACTCAGGAGGGGGAGGGGGAAGCAAGCTACAGAATAGACTGTGTGTGTGTTTGACACTGGACTGTAGGGTTTAGGGCACAGGGAGGAGAGGACAGGGAATGGAAAACCCTAGAACTTTCCAGCAGCGATAAAGATATAGAATAGAAAGTAAAAGTTTATTTTCATAAAGAAAGCTTATCTCTTTTATTAAACATTCTTGTTAATTAGCTTTAAAATAAAAAAGAGATGACTAATAGTCTTTTATATATTTCTGCTCATAAGATTTGTCTGACAGTAAAGGATCTAGAAAAGCAAGAGGAGCTAAACATTGCTCACATATAACTGAAAGAGAACCAGGAAAATACTGATAGGTGATTGTTTCTGAGAAGGCAGATGAAATATTAAATATGCCAAAGGACTTAGAAGAGTCAAATGGTAAATTACAAGAACAGGTGTGCTTGGAGGAGTGAGCCTGCATTTGAGTGCACATTTGATTCACTTGTACCTCACAGCCCTTGAGGGTATCAAATGGTTCCCTTCTCTTGAAAAACTACTCCGCAGTTTTTACTACAGCTGAACACAGCTACCTTAAAGTTCAGTAGTTCTCTAGCTGGGTGTATACTTAAGAGAAAGAATGTATATTTCCACAAAAGAAATGTACAAGACTGTTCACAATAGCTTTAATCATAATAGCAAAAATGAAAAAGGCCAACAGCTTGTCTACTGAATAAAGGAATACTTTCTGACATTTTTCTACCAGCAAATACTACCTACTGATTGTGTGTGTGTGTGTGTGTGTGTGTGTGTGTGTGTGTGTGTTTTAAGAACAAATTACTGGGATTTATAACGTAAGTGAACCATGTGGGTATTATTTAGGCCAAGACCAGACACAATTCTGCACACTCTAGGATTGCATTTATAGCGATCTAGGATGAGAAAGGTCAGAACTCTTGCAGAGAGTGCTGAAAATGTTCTATATAATCATGTGGATTATAGTTGCAAAGAGATATTCACTTGAGATGAATTGAGCTATAAATATTAAGTTTAGAAAATAAATCCTCTCTGGATTATGTAAGCTGTCATTAAGAATGACTTAGAAAGACTACTGTCAGTCATATGGGACCTATTTTTTTAACCTTTCCTGAAAAACTCTCTATCCCCTGACATTTTATTGTGGTTATCGAAAGATCCAGGAACAGAAGGCAAGTGAGCATCAACTGCGTAAGTTAAAAGAAGATGTCAGTGAGGCCCAGAAAAAGATCTCAGAAGTGGAACGATTGAAGAGACAGCTAAAGGCCCAAAGTGTGACTCTGGATAAAATAGAAATGGAGAACTTAAATTTGGCGCAGAAACTCCACGAAAATCTTGAAGAAAAGAACCTTGTGATGAAGGAGAGAGACGATCTAAAGAGAGTGGAGGAAATGCTCGAGCTGGAGCTCACGCAGCTCAAGGCAAACCTACAGGAAGTCACAGCCAGAGTGAGTTGGGTTCTTTCCTCCTCTTCAGCAACCAGACTGTTTGAAATTCTGTTAGTGAGGCTGTGCACTCCAGAGTCTTTGATAAGACTTTCATAAGACTTTCATAAGAATTTCATAAGACTTTCACTTCAGTCGATCGGCCTATGCAATGGCTACAGCATTCAGCTGCTAGTAATTTATTCTGACAAGATATGTTCACACATTTGGGTAAAATTTCAGTGTTCACTGTCGTATTATTCGCAGTGACCAAAAGCTAACCGGAATCCCCAGTAAGACAGTGGCTAGGTTGGATTGCCCTGTCTAAGTGAATACCGAGTACACGAACAGGGTGCCCTTCAGGTGAGGGCGACTCAGAAAGCGGGCCAGACAAACTGTAGGGAGGGAAGCAGGGGCAGATTCCCCCAGGATCGGCACCGAGGGTAACACTAGGGAGAGAAGCTTTCTCTTCAGCTCCTCCTGAACTGTTTGAACCCTAGTTGTTTTTGGCTTTGACTTTTTGTGGTGGTGATTTTAACTCTGATGTTTTTTAATTTGTTTAAAATAATTCATCGAGGGCTGAGCCCCGGTGGCGGAGTGGTTGTGCGCGGGACTGCGGCCCACTGGGATGGAGGTTCAATTCCAGCAGTGGGGCTGGGCCTCCTGCTCCCACCACCGGAGAGCAGTGATGCCCCCCCACCAAAAATAAATAAATAAAATAATTCATCGATAGGATAATTTGTGTTTATATTATTACATTTCTCAATTTCTCCTAATAATAAAGGATCTGGAAACACAACAGGAACTGAAAACGGCTCACAAGTATTTGAAAGAACATCAGGAAACTATTGATAAATACAAAAAAAAAGTTTCAGAAAAGACTGCCCAGGTTTCAACTATTCAAAAGGAATTAAATAAATCAAAAGATGAATTACAGAAAAAGGTATGTATTGGTTTGATTTTCTATAGAGAGTCACTGTCCAGAGGGAGAAATCAATGAGAGAGACATAGATATATAGACATATGTACATACATGACAGAAACAGTACTTTCCTTCTTTGAAGGAACTCTGTGTAACTTCTAACTTGTTCTATAATTATCTCAAGATCCAAGAACTTCAGAAAAAAGAACTTCAACTTCTTAAACTGAAAGAAGATATCAGTAAAATTAAGAAAAAAGTGAATGAAATGGAACAGTTGAAGAATCAATTTGAGTCCCAGTATTTATCTATGCAAAATCTAGAAATGGAAAACTTGCATTTGACTCAGAAATGTCATGAAAACTGTGAAGAAATCAAAATTAGCTAAGGAAAGAGATGAGCTAAAGAGAATAAAAGAGTCTCTCAAAATAGAGAGAAGCCAATTCAGAGAAGCCTTGAAAGAAATTATAGCTAGAGTGAGTTCAGAATTTTCCCCTAATCAGTATCAATTTAAAAGAATTGCTCTTTTTAAAAATAGATATACAGCACTTTTTTCCTCTAAAAGTATTTACAAACAATAAATTATAATAAAAGAAAATAGTGGGAAATCTATTACTATAATTTCTTGCATGGGTAGGAAATAGATTTAAAAGAAGTCAAAATGTTTTTCAAAAGATGGCCTCTAAAGTTCAAAAGACTTGTTAAGTAAAGCTGTTTTTTAATATAATTTTTTTTGGCATCACTGCCTCTGGTGGTCATGGGAGCTACCCAGCGCTGCTCCTGAGAGCTGCCGCTGCATTTGAACCGCCAAGCCTGCAGGCTGCAGTCCTGCACTCAACCACTTACACCACTGGGGCTCAGCCTTAATATAACTTTTAAAGTGTAATTAAACCAAGAGCTAGCATGATTTTATTTTTACCTAACTTCTAAAAACTTTTTTTCATTAGAATATCACTTTGTAATAATACATATCAGGAAAAAACAAGGAAGTGAGTAAATTGATACCCTAGTTCTTTGATTCATCTTTAAATACTGTTTGAACTATTTTATTACCATATAACTCACATATATCAAAAATCATTGCCATAATCAGTTTGGGAACATCACTTCTTTCTTGTACTCAACGAGCCAACATTATTTTCCTTGGAGAAATATTTGAAAGGTCAAGGTCTTAAGAGAGTAAACCTCAGTAGTTCCCTTTCTCTGCTGCATAATAGAATCTTAGAGGGCTGCTCCTTATTATGAAATCAGAATGACAAAAGGCAAAATGGGTCTACAAAGGAGTTCCAGTATCATTGTTTATGAATATCTAGAGCCATAGATCTTTAAAATTAATTATATTATCTAAGAGGAAAATTCAAACAAGTTACATGAGATCTGTATATAAAAAACCTTTCCATTCTCATTTCATTTGCAATCCCCACAAATACTTCTGCCATTTGAGACTCATCTTTATGTTGGTCCTAAGTAAAATTTTAAGTGATTTAATTTATTCAACAAATACTTATTGGCCAATCAGGCATTCTTTTGGCAACTAGTGAGCAAGATAAGAGGGGAGAAATACATTTATTAAAAATACAAGGGCTGAGCCCCAGTGGCGTAGTGGTTGTGCGTGGGACTGGGGCCCACTGGGCTGGAGGTTCAAATCCAGCCACAAGGCTGGGCCTTCTACTCCTACCACCAGAGGGCAGTGATGCCCCCCCCCCCAACTATGGGCTCGAACACAGCACTCAAACATGTCACTCAGTCCTGCGCCTGCCCCGACTGTGCCTTGCTGTGTGTGAGCCCATAGTTGAAGCCACCTATGTTTTGCTGGCAGTGATCTTTGAGTGCAGAGACATGGAAGATTAGGAGCTAAAAATAAATCTACTTGGCAATTAAGATGGTTATATAAATCCTCTCTCTGAAAAATAGGTGGTTCTCCCACTGCTTTTCCCATTGAGTTTCAGGTCACTTGCTGATAGACGAAGTGGTTCCATCTTATCTATCAGTTTGTTTGCTGTTTTTAATATGAGCTTTAGTAACAGGCATAATACCTAATTATATTATAGAAACAGTGTCAAAAACGCTGAATGTATATGACCAAGCATCATTTGTGAGTGTAATAGTAGCTGAAGCCTTTTTTCTTTCTTTCTACTGAAGCAGGCCCCACAGAACCACAGAGAAGTAACAAGACATGAACAGAGTTCGCTATGTGTTGGAAAACAGCACTTTACGGAACGCCTCAGAGAAAAGTGTTTTAGAATAAAAGTAAGCATTTAATTTAAAAATGAAAAAATTCATTTAAATGAATACTAGTACCCTTCCAAATGCTTTCTAAAGCTTAAAAGGATCAAAGCAACTCCCATGGTATAATAGATAATGCTTAATATTTTTTAAACATTACTAGTCCATGTGTATGTGTGTATACATTGACAAACAAGAGGATATTACAATTTGAGGCCAGATGGAGGACCATTATAGCTGCAGAGAACAGCAAGTCCAAATTCCTTGAGGTCGGAGCTTGATTAGAGGTGGAACCCAAGAGAAAGGTGGTAATCAGTGGGGTCGGAATTAACAGGACAGGGGCAGGTTGTGGCACTGGGTTTCACACTGAGGTGGAGAGCTACTGGAGGGTTTTAACTGAACAAATCATGACTTAACATCTTAAAGGGATGATTTTGATTGTTCTGTTGAATAGACAGAGTGAAAGCAGGAAGAACGTCATGGCAATAATCCAAGCAGAGATGTTGGTGCTTGATTCGGCGCGGTAGCAGTGGACATAGTGAAAAGTGCTTGAGTTCCTAATACATATTGGGAGTAAAACCAACAGCATTTGCTGTGCCCATACTGCTAGAACATAAGATGCTCAAGGAGTAGGACATTTTGGCTGTCTTCCTGAGCACGTTGCTGACAGCAGGCAAGCATCCAGTGTGCATGTATTAAAAGTACAAAGGAATGCTTCTGCAGAACTGCTCCAAAAGGAAATGTGTTTCCTCCTGAGATGTAAGGCAGGAATCCACTCTCGAACGTCACACACTAGTGAGCATCTAGCTTTTCTTTAAATTATTTAAAAACAAAAATGCCATTAGTGTCAGAAGCCCCTTATTCAATTGTTCAGGACCCTGAACTAAGCATGTTGCATATTACATCATTGTAGCAACTTGCAGGATCCCTGCATAGTAGGTTAAGGGTTAGGCTGCTAACTAGAAGGTATGTATGTGCTTCCGACTCACCAGCTGCTCTAGTGAGGAAGATGAGGCAGTCTGCTTTCCTGAAGGATTACTATGAGTCAGAATCGATTGACCAGCAGGGTGGGGTGTATGTGTATGTAACAACTTCACATTTGTCCCTTGTGTTATAATAAACCTGTCACCTGTCTGCTCATTTGAACTTATGGGCTAAGGTTCACCAAGTGCCTACCACACGCCAGGAAGTTCCTGGGGGTAAAGAGTTAACACATCTGGCAATTCATTGAAAAGTCCAAGTCCACAGAAAAGTGGGTGAAGGGAGATATGGAACAGTATAAGACATGACAAAATAATTATTATTTGTAAATTAGCAAGGATTCGTGAGGGACGGAGTGGGAAGGGAGAGGGAACAAGTGAGGAGCTGATACCAAGTGCTCAAGTAGAAAGCAAAAGGTTTGAGAATGATGTACAAGTGATGCAACAGATGGACAAATGTGCTTGACACGATGGATGGATGGATGGATGGATGGATGGATGGATGGATGGATGGGTGGATGGATTGTGATAAGAGTTGTATGAGCCCCCAATAAAATGATTTAAAAAAAAAATCTAAGTTCACCCAGATATGCCTCAGAAGACCTGGGGCTTATTTTTTTTAAATTGTGAATGAACACCCTGGGGAACACAGTTCTCTCTGGACCTTAAAGGATCACCATGGGTTAGAATCCACTCAAGGGCACCCCCATCCACACTGCACTGGGGCTGTACCTCCTGAGAGGTTGTGTTCCTCCATTGTAGGGTTGCTGCGGTGAGTTGAAATTAACTCCGTGACAGTGAGTTTGGACTTTTAAGTAGAGCTGTTAGTGCACATGAGTTGAATCAAATACAACTCCTCAGTGCCAAGTGAGTTGATTCTGACTTGTAGTGGCCCTTTGGACACGGTAGAACTGCCCCTGTGGGCTTCCAAAGCGCTATCTTTCCAGGAGCAGAGTGCGTAATCTTGCTTCCACAGAACAGCTGCAGGATTTGAACGCTGAGCTTGCAGTAGGCAGAACAGGGTGTAACCCACGATGCCAAAAGCGCTTTCGTGTGTGTGCGTGCGTGTGTGTGTGTGTGTGTGTGTGTGTGTGTGTGAACTGAGAATGTAAGAAAGAAAGCATCACAAAGCTATTGGAAGGATTAAATTAGACTAATCAACAAACTGTATTGGGAAAAATAGTTCTTAGGGGTTAGATAAAATCGATGTAATGTCATGGAGGCACTGAACAGAGAATTTGATACAGAGAAATGAAGTAATGATCCATAGTAGAAAGATGCAAATTAAAATAGCAGTGAGGTACTGTGTTTCAAGTCAGGTGTGCTTAAGTGTTGGTGGTGGTGGTGGTGTGCATATGTCTAGGTACAATATTTCATTTTGTCAAGTTACTCCCTTGTGAGAATAATTTAGCCTGTTTTTCCTTTGTCACATTGTTCATGTCTTTGATCTAATAAATTAAGTTTAAAGAATATTTCCTTTAAAAGTTACTGAAAATAAAAGAGTTGTGAAAAAAATATTCTTATGTGTATTTTAGTAGCAATATCTAGATGTATGTACCAATAATGTAGAAAACAAGTAGAATTATTTATCCAATTTGCATATTTTTAAGCAACCAGATGGAAATTTTAAGTAAATTCACAGATGGAATTTTCTGATTCTTTAAAATATCATAAAAAGTAATCAATAAAATTTTGTTTATAAAATGATATAAGGGACTGAGCCCTGGTGGCGTAAGTGGTTGAGTGCGGGACTGCGGCCCACTGGCTTGGCGGTTCAAATCTAGCAGCAGCTCTCCAGGAGCAAGGCTGGGCCTCCCACTCCCACCAGAGGACAGTGATTTCCCCCCCCCCAAAAAAAAAACCAAAAACAAAATAGTAAAATAAAAGTGGTATCACTCATCAGTAGAGAGAAATAGACACTGTATATACTCCTATATAAGCTGAGTGCTTATCTGCATAAGCAAAAGACTAAAAAGGAAATATATTAAAACAGTGGTGGTTTCTTTTTATTTTTAGGTTTATTGAATTTTACAGTGTAATTTTCTCTACAATTCTAAAACATCATTTATTGAATTGTTTATGTAATTCTTATTTTCTTTAGGAACTTCTGAAGAAATACTCAGAGTTAGATACTCGTTATGAGTGCTTGAATAAGTTGTCTGTTGATTTGGAAAAGGAAATTGAGATCCAAAAAGAGCTTTCGGTTAAAGTAAAAGCAAAGTTGTCACTTCCATATTCACAAACCAAGCAGATCCAGAAACTTCTTACTGTAAACCAGCGAGGTTCCACAGAATTTCATAGAATCATGGAGAAACTTAAGGTACCACTATTTTGAGTAATAGCCTTATAAATGTAATTTAAGTAATAAATTACAATGTATTTCAATTTTGCTGTGGGAATTGACATGCTCGATAGCAATGTATTTACTTCTGAATTATACCCTGTACAGATCTTCTGTGCACCTGGAACCTGTTCGTTTATTGTCAAAATCTGGGTTCTCTATATGAACCTAGAAATTGCTCAGGAAATAGAAATAAATGCTGTTTCATAGGTTAGTAGGTGAGGCAGACATGTGCACATAATAAGTGCAGTGATGGGAATACGTTCCGATGAAGTACCACATAAAAAGCTACACAGGGTCAAATCCAGAGGCTGATCCTAAAGTTCACGGGCAGATGAAGGGGGGCGTTGGATAGCTATGAGTCGTGGGAGGAGCACAACACATTGCCATTGGAGGTATTTTTCTACAGAACAAAGAAGAAATTAGCTGGAGGGGAATAAGCATAGAGAACAGGCGAGAATCTGTGTTCCACATGAGGTATTGTGGGTGACTTGGTGCTATAGCATAGGCGTTGACCTCCTAGCCATGCTCAAACTCACCAGCTGCTCGCCATGAGAACAATGCAGCTGTCTGCCTCTATACAGATTTACAGTCCCAGAACCCCTATGTAGACTGGCAGTGAGTTCGCATCATCTTGATCACAGTGGGTTAGGGTTAGTACTATAAAGAAACAAACAATTAGATGTTATGGTACCTAAAGACTGGTGCGTCACTCCTCCCAGAGGGGCCTCAGAAGAAAGGCCTGGTGATCTACTGCATAAAGCCACAGCGATCCAGAACCCTGTGGAGCACATTCTACTCAGACACACATAGGTCCCTGTGAGTCAGAATCAACTCAACAACAACTGTTTTTGAGTTTCATCTTTAACCTGTTTTCTCAATACTACTGGGGAAGTGCAGTAGAAAAGGGAAGAAGAAATGGATTAAAGAAACATTTAACAACCTAAACTGGTAGTTAGGTCCACATAACTCGGTGTATGAGTCGTGTATGAGTCAGGGCTGAGTCCCAGATTGGAAACTTGGCGACCTCTGTGTATAGTGTTACCATTAACATAGGTCGAGAAAAAAACAAGAGGAGCAAAACTGAAGAGGCAGGGGAAATCAAGTGTTTAGTTTGGCATCTTTTGAAGTTGAAATGCCTATGATAAAATACTCAAGAAGAGAACCTGGCAGGCCTTTAATTGTGAATCTGATGTTTGAGAGAAGAAAGATCTGAGACTCAACAGAATATCCAAGAATACCAAAGTCGATTCTGACTCATTATGACCCTGTAGGACAAAGTAGGCTATCACCCCTAATGGGAACAGAAAGCCTCATCTCTCCAGTGAAGTACCTACAGGGTTGAAAGGGCTCACCCTGCTTTTGGCAGCCCCACACCTAACCCTCTACATGGCTAGTGCTTCTTCAACAGCAGGTGCTAGGTAATATCACAAAGGTAGAGTCACCCAGGAAAAGAAAACTCGAAAATATGTGTTCAAGAGTTACTAGATACCAGAAAGGGGATGGGGGATGGGGAGGCAATACATGGGCTTGAGGTTGGAAAATTTTAAAAGAAAGCACTATAAGTGATATCACTCATCACTGGAAGGAAATACATACTGTATATACTTGTGTATAAGCCAAGTGTTGCAGCACATTCTTAATGCAGTTTTTGTGGTAAAATTAGGTGCTTCGGCTGATATTCGAGTCAGCTTATACTCGAGTATATTTGGTATGTCAGAAATGAATCGTCAGTGGTAGCAAGTTGCAGACATCCAGGATATGGACCGAAAATGCTTCCTAAAAATGATTATTATGCAAGTCATTGGTGACCTCTTGGGAGAACAGTTTTGTAGTGGAGAAGAGACCAGATTTACAAGAAATTGAGAAAGGCCAGAAACTAAAATAGGGGGTAGAATGTACCCTCTATAGATAAAGTGCCCTTCTGGCCTGAGATCCTGTCACTGAGATCAAGAACATGTTCCTTAGATCCATGCGCTTAGAGCAGGCCTTTCAAATGACTGTCACCTTGAAGCCAAGCAAGACTTGAAGCATGTTATGCTTATGTTAACCCCGTCCTAGTGGAAAGCACAAGGGAGTCTTGAAATAAATCTCAACTATCTAGCTGAGAAATCTTGGTGATGATAAGTATTGGCATTAATTTAAAAAGGGACAAAAGAAAACAATAATAGGAAAATACATTATCGTTACATTTTAACTATAATGAAATGAATGTACTTATAGAGTGGGAGATGTAGTATATCAAGACTGTGAAAGTAGAGGTCTGGGGTTGTTTTCCCCAGGTGCCAAGAGAAGGAAGTTGGACATAGAAGTCATTGCTTTCTCTATCAAAAGATTCACCTCACCTCACATTTTGAGTGTTTAGACTATTCTCTAAAAGTGATCAAAGTTTTCTTTCCCAACTTGTTGATCTTCTTCCCTGTAAGTATGTGTTAAGCCTTATTGCAAAGATAAAAGAGGAACACCATGAAGCCATCAATAAGTTTGAAATGGATTTTATTGATGAAGTGGAAAAGCAAAGCGAATTGCTAATTAAAACACAGCACCTTCAACAAGATTGTGACATGCCATTCAGTGAACACCTGGATCTCAAATTAAGCCAGAATATGGATCTACATATTGAGGTATAATTTAAATGAAGTCACTTAGATTTTAAGCTTTTTTTTTTTTTTTTAACCCCCAAGTAGGGAAGTACCTTTCATGTAGCTTCAAGCCACATTCATTTACTAGAAACTGGAAATAGGTTGCAGCATAAGGTATCGGCCAGACATAAAGAGTGTCAAAGTCCTGGAATATCCTCCCTTCATACCTTCACAGAGATCCAGAGAAACTGGTAAACATTAGCAGGTGGGAATTTCTGGAACTTCACAGTCATTTCCAAATGCCTTCTAAGAGCTCCTACATCAGTTGCTGAGTCACAAACTTTCGTGTTGTAACGTCTTCTCATGGAGTGTCGCCCTGTTGACAGCGGCGAGGTTGACTCCCAAGTCCCGTCCTGCATGTAAGCTCTCCTTTGTGGACCACACCGGAACCCCCCTCACTGCCAGCGACTCAGTGCAGACTCAGTGCAGCCCCTTGTGGATGTCTGAGGCTGTGTTTATGGGAGTGGGAAGCCCAGTCTTTCTCCCATGGAGCTGCTAGTGCTTTTACACTACTGCCCATGGGGATCACAACCCAGCACATAATGACAACACTCCCAGGCTCCTGTCTTAATGTACCAGAAAAGCCAAATCTAGAAACACTTCAATATTGTCACTTTTGCCTTGTCATTCTGCTAGATCTTAATTCTAACAGAAAGTTTAGAAAAACCTCTGCCGGGCTGAGCCCTGGTGGCATAGTGGTTGAGTGTGGGACTGCAGTCCACTAGCTTGGTGGTTCAAATCCAGCAGCTGCTCTCCAGGAGCAAGGCTGGGCCTCCCACACCCACCAAGTGGCAGTGATGCCCCCCCCCCCCAAAAAAAAAAGAAAGTAAAACCTCTGCCACTTAGTCTATATTGCCAAATTTTTTATACGCGTAACTAGAATACAGTTTCAAATTAGAATTATTTCTAGTTTTAGTTTGTTTCAAACTGTTAAGGAAGTTTTCAGCAAAGTATTTTTCTCCTTTTTTATGACATAGGTAGTATTTCATTAAGAACTGTCTTAATGCTCAGGTGATTTGATGTTTATTTTCACACAGGAAATTCTCAAAGACTTTTCAGAAAATGACTTCCTCAGCATAAAGATTGAATTTCAACAAGTATTAGAAAAGAGGAAAAAAGTGACCCAGTTTTTGGAAGAATGGTTAGCTGCTGGTTTTGATATAGGAATACTACAAAATGACCTCCAAAAAGAAAATGATAGGATTTGTCAAGTGAATAACTTCTATAACAACAAAATAATTGTAAGTAGCCATTTTTATGGTGCTGCTTTGTTTGTTTGTTGTTTGCTGTAACTTTTCTCATTCTTAAGTGGACTTAGAGCAACTTAATTTTAACTGTTTTCTCTAATATATTTTTAATATGCTCTCTGTAAGAGCTTAGGGTGTTCTTCCTCTCAGACACCATACTTCAAGATGATTAGATGCACATCAATTTGTATTTTTAAGGAAGGTAGCAAAGTGATTGCTAATCCGTTTGCTTGTTAAATTTGGCCTCATTTTGACACCAGCCCCTTGTTTCCTAACTGACTTTGTAGGAATCCAGCCTGCCCCCCTCCCTCTTTAAGTGTTCCCCGAGTGGGGAGACTGCCCCCTGGCATGGTCCAGATGCTGCAAAAGCAGATCCCTACACTCACCTAGATGATGGACTGTTGTACCAAAAGCTTTCATTGCCCAAGGGCCCTGGGGGATTGTTTTTAATTATGAAAAAGAAACAGTAGGCAATAAGTTTGGAAACAGGAGTAGTAGGAAATAAGATATTGCCTTAGACAAAATGAGAAGAGTCTGTTTCAGGAATGCAGGTATTAGCAGCTGGTAGGAAGGACTGACACTTGACTGGTTGCTTTCATGTTGTTTCTGGGCCTCTTGCTATCACTATGAGGGAGCTTCAGAACATTTGAGGGAAATTCCAGGACCTTTTTATTCCTTTGTCTCTGTGAATTTTCTGAGGCCCCTTATCTCTCATCTTTGAGGTACAAAACTGATTTTAGTCATCGTTCCTAAGGTGATGTGTTGTGCCTAAGACAGATGCTTGAGATAAATTTGTTCTTAGGTTTTACTTTTCAGTTGTCAGAATGTTTGTCTTTGCTTTTTGAAGTGGCCCTTTCTAGATATCTGTTAAAACATATGATAATCAATAGGCTGCATGTTAGATATGAAATTACCCCATAGAATGCTAGATTGATATTACTTCTTCCAAGATTTATTTTTGTATTTTGTGTTTCATATTAAACTTTTCTGACACTTTAATTTCATCTGGGAACTTTACTTAAATCACATTGAAATGCAGTATAGCGCTTTAAGCAAGTGTCCTCATAGATAGTTAGCTTCATTTTGTGAATAGTCAGAGATAGCATATATTAAATGGACAATTAACTTTTTTTTTACTGTCAACAAAGGCAGACATAAGGAAGGCAGTGTGAGAATAAGATAATTTCTATGTAATTAGTGGGTTTTTTTTAATGATACTGAAGGCCCTGCTATGATCAAGGAAATGTAGGGGCCATTACTGCTGTGGATCAGGATAGTTATCTAACTTTTCCAACACCTGGAGAAAAATAGTTCAGTCTAGTGTGAAGTGAGTAGCCTAGAGCCCACGAGAACCCAGGGTGCCACAAGAGCACACTACTTCAGGATCCAAACCAAGTCGACGTATGGAGGGAAAACCAGTCAGGATGTTTCCAGATGTAAAAGACAATGAACTGATTGTTATTCCCTGCACAGAAAAAACAAGATTTTTGTATTCATCACAAAAAGCCAATGAGTTATTTTTTCCCATAAACTTTAAGGGTTGCCGTGGCACAGGAAAATAGGTCACTCTTGAGCCTTCTAGATGTGCACTGCTATTCAATGTCAGCTGATGTTTTGTCATTAGCCGTGACCTCTAGTGGCTTAACTCCGCAAATCTTAAGTTCCCTCTGGACATGTTAGTCCTGATTGAGTAAAGATAAAGTGAGATTTCATCTTAAAGATAAATATGAAGCCTCTCCAGTTCTTATTCTTTTTATTTTTTTTTTGGGGGGGGGGCCGCGCATCATTGCCCTGGTGGTGGGAGTAGGAGGCCCAGCCTTGCTCCTGGAGAGCTGCTACTGGATTTGAACCTCCAACCCAGTAGGCTGCAGTCTCGCGCATAACCACTACGCCACCGGGGCTCAGCCCTGGTTCCTATTCTTTTATTCCCATCTTTAGCATCCAATAGCCTGAAATTTCAAGAACTGATACAAGCCAGGAAAACAGTGTTTGCGCTATTTTAGTTTCCTATTCTGGATTTCTGTTCTTGCTTCAAGAATTTGAATATATTGAATAGCGTTTCTTCGTCTGCTTCTTAATGTAATTCACCCAAGAGTTTCAATCCACATGTGACTCTTCCATAGGCCATCATGAGTGAATCAACAGAGTTTGAGGAAAGAAGTGCTGCCGTATCCAAAGAATGGGAGCATGACTTGAGAGCGATGAAAGAGGAAAGCGAAAGGCTGCTCCAAAACTCCCACAGTCAGAAGAGCTCTCGGACAGCCCATGCTGTTGGTAATTCCGCTACACAAAGCGAGGAGGAGCGACATGGTGCTTCAAGACCTACACAACGCACCACAGAGGTATATGATGTCCGTACATGTATATCTGCACAGATTGCAAGATGCATCCTTATAGTGCAGTATTGGACATAATTTTGGGTTCTGAGATGGGCTTATTTTTAATATAGATTCCTATTGTGACTCTCACCATGAAATTATGAGTCTGAATTTCTTCATAGATAATTTGGTTACTAAATTTATATACTGTAGTGTAATGTTGATTAATTTAGTTACAATAAAAGTTTAAGAGAGTGAAAATGAATCAGGATTCTTCTTTTTTTAAAAATCAGGATTCTTATACAGATTAAGCTGCTATAATACCACAGGTATTCAAGATTTAGTACAGTAATTGATTTTTCAGATTATTTTATTAGTTGCCTATATTTTAAAGTCTAGACATGAGCAAACATATCACTTTCTCTTATTAGAACATAATCACTTAGTGGGGAACCTCAGAGTAAATTGTAATTGATCATTTTTACCAAAGTAAATTCTTTTATTAAAAGCATTATCTTATCAAATTATGTTCTCACTCAAATCATTATCTTACCCAAACTAGTTTAATGAGTAGAGATTGATTCATGGAATACAGAAGAGCAGTAGCATGCAGTTCTCTGATATAAGTCAGCTGGTGGGAATAAAAAAGGGGAAAAATTATAAGCAGTAAGATAAAGAGACAGAGGAAATTGTGTCTTCTAAAGCCCTAAGACAGGAGTTGGCAAACTCTTATCTTAAGAGACAATCCTATTCCTCCGAACAACTCTAAAGTCACTCAGAAGCCTTAAATATGTTTTTCCAAATGAAATCACTGTGATCTGAAATAATCACCTTCACATGTTTTCACTGGGACTTCAGAACCACACATTCACACTGAGAGAGCCGCACGTGGCACATGCGCCAGTTTGCTGCCCATTGTCCTCAGACATCCCCTATACCATAATAAAATGTATGATCATAATAATGATCATAATAAAATCATGATCAGAGTAAACTAATTCATACAAGTGATAAGTATGATAACTCACTGTATGATCATGGCAACATTCAAGCCTGGAAAAAGCATGGTTTGTTTATAGCCTGACTTGCCATCTTTAAAAACTGGCGAGCCAGATTCCTACTCATTTATTTAGCAAAAGTAGATACTGGATGGGGAGAGACATTTTAAAGGACAAAGTAAAAAGTATCTTAAAAATCTGAACAATTTTAAGCACTTATATTTGCCCTACATTAATCTGTACTTTCAACAATCTTTAAGGAACCTTAATGTGTATTAGTAGGTAACCATTAGCCCAGATTGACTAGAGAAATAAATTCATTAGCATTCATATATGTGTAAGAGAGAGCTTTATAGCAAAGAATAATTTATATTAAGAAAGCATCCCAGTCCAGTCCAGGTCAAGTCCTTAAGTCTGATATTTCCCCATTTGTTTCATACTGGTATGTAGACTCACGCAGCCATACAAGGATGCTGAATGCAGGAAGATCAGCAGGTAGAAGCTCTTGTGGATCTGGAAGCAGTGGAAGCATCTCAGTCCTGGCGGGGTTCCCCATGCGTCTTCTCCAGCACTATCAGTGTCTCCCCAGCAGGACAGGGAAGGCAGAGAGTGAGGTCTGGCCCCCTGTGGGCTGTTTATATCCACAAGAGGACCTCAAGCTGTGACCTGATGACAGGCTAGACTATCCCTGGGCTGAGTCAGTGGTTCTCAACCTTCCTAATGCCACAACCCTTTCATACATTTCCTCGTGTTATGGTGACCCCCAACCATAAAATTCTCTTCATTGCTATTCCATAACTGTAATTTTGCTAGTGTTAGGAATTGTAATGTAAATAACTTATATGCAGGATATATTTTCATTGTTATAAATTAAACATAATTAAAACATAGTGATTAATCACAAAACAATAGGTAATTATATATTGTGAACTATTTATGTGTTTTCCTATTGTCTTAGGTGACCCCTGTGAAAGGGGGTCGCCACCCACAGGTTGAGAACCGCTGGCTTAAGTTGACAGGAGATGGTATAAGTGTTACAGTCTCTAAGTAAACTAAGGTACTTTCATGAAGTAGGATGCTGTGGATCTGTGAAAATAGGAAAGTGAGGGATATGAATGTATTACTATGGAAAGATCTGGGAAATACATTGTCAGGTTAAAAAAGTAAATAAACAGAATTGTATATGAGGAGCTTTAAAATATACATTATAAAATTTCACTATAACTCCATTTTCCCACAAACTTCTTAAAACCTCCCACATACAGTATGTTCACTTTTTGTGTATAGGTGAGTGTAAAACTCACACAAATGTAGATACACTTAAAAAATGCTCCGAGGATGAGCACAGGATCTCATCCTTTATTAATATGCAGTGCACACATAAGCACAGTGCTTGTAGGAAATATACACAGTGCTCAACAAAGTTGTATACTTGGCAAAAATGTGTAGCAATTATGTAAAAAAAGTGTACTTATTGCCTCTGGGTCACCTGGGTGTCAGAAGTCAGGAAAATTCACTTTATGCCTTTGGATTTTCTTGCATATACAAAAACTGCTCAGTGTTTAAAAACTGGTAAAAATAAAGGGAAAGATAAGGTTTCTGTGTTACTTTGGATAGTCAGTTAACAGTCAGTCAAATGGTGGTAGTTTCTAATATGATTGCCAATTTAATATGCTCAGATTCGAAGTAAACAGTAAATCACGCAAATACTAAGCCTTACCTTGAAAATTAACAAGAGTCCATGATGATACGTGCACTCAGGCATATCTGCTGTGATTCTGTATTCATGCCAGTCTTTATGCCCATGTCCTTTTTTAACAGAAAATTCAAGAGCTAGAAGCTTCACTGCATGAAGCTAAGGAAAGTGCTAAGTTTAAGGAAAACAAGATTATCAAGATGCAGAAAGAACTGGAGATGACTAATGGCATGGTAGCCAAACTCCAAGCAAAAGTTAATGAATCCAATAAATGCCTTCAAAAGACAAAAGAAATTATCGAAGACCTCCAGGTAGCATAACATTTTATAAAGAAGAGTAATTCTTGGCCATTTATTTTACTACTGAATAGATTCACTGCATTCATCTCTTTTGCCACACTTTCTATTGTCTGCATATGCCTGAAATTCAATATTCAAGTAAACAGCTTAATTTTGAAATGAAATGAATAGGTTTTCATGCAAAGTAATGCTTAATTTTTTTTATCTTACAGAAAAAAATAAGTTTTAAAACACACAAATGTTACTTGTTCTCATTTAAATGTACGGGAGCAGAGTGGCAAGTGATTCCAAACTGCTGTCTGCAGGAAGCTGCCTAACACATAACCGCCACACACCAAGATAGAGGTTACAAATGATGAGAGAGGCCACAGAGGGCAGTGTCATGAAGGTTTTCCTGAGCTGTTTCCAGGACGTTAGTTTTTATTTTGAATGAGATAGGATCCAGCCATTGAGATTTTGTAAAGCGGTATTATGGTATGGCAGTTGTTTAGAGATGACTCTTTTAAAATAGATTCTAGGAGAGTGATCTGCCTGTTGCTGTAATTGGTAGGTGCCAAGGAATCTGTCCCAACCCATAGCAACCCATAGCAACCCTCTCTATGGCAGAAGAAATCACTGCCTGGCCATGGTGTCAATACATCTTGCCCAGGACCTTCCTCTACTTTACCAAGCATGAGGTCATTTTTCAGGAATTTTCTCTCTGCCATACCAGAGAGAATCACAAGTGCCAGGACTCCAATAGGGTTGAAGCATGTTTCTCTGCCTCATGTCAACCCAGGGTTACAAGTTCATGGGTGGCTGTGCTTCCCACGAACATCCAGCGGTCAGCGTTGCTTCTCTCTTGCTCTGCTTCTGTCCTCTGAAGTGGTGCTGCCTTTGTTTCTGAGGATAGCATCAGGTGGCAAGGTGTCCATGCTCGGACAGGATGAAAACGGTGTTACGATCGCCACTCTTGGAAGCTCTCGCCCAAGACTGGTTCACGTTTCTGCCCAAGATCTTATTCCCAGTGCCAACCGTGTGTGAGGTTAGAAATGTTACTGAGAAAGAGAGGAAGGAAAGGACTTTGACAAGCAGTGGGATAACTTTACCACAGAAAGATTAGAACAAAAACAAGAAGAATAGTTAGAAATCCTGTAGTGGAGAGAGAAATACATGGCATCTTTGGGAGTTCTGGTCTCTTTGAGACAGAATGGACTTACTGGCAGTGAGTTTGGAGTTTGGGGCTGCCCGCAGGAGCCGTGGGCGCTTCGTGAGTTACACTTTGAGCTGCTAACTGCAAGGTCAGCCATTTGAAACCACCTGCTGCTCCTCAGGAGAGAGATGCTGCTGTCTGCTCCCCAAGGAGTGACAGTCTGAGAAACCCTCAGGGGCGGGTTCTGCTTTGCCCGACAGGGTGGCCACGTCAGAATCCGTGCCATGGCAGTGAGTTGGGTTTCGATTTTTGGTTGTGGAGACCCAAATGAAAATGCCAGTTGGGGTGAAGGATATAAGTGTGAGAAGTCCAGACTGGAGGGATAATTTGGGGTAAAGCACCAGCATATAGAAATCATGAGACTAGATGAAGTTACCTTAAAAAACAAAAACATTGCCATCTAGACAATTCCCACTTATCCTGAACCTGTGGGAGCAGACAGCCTCCTGCTTCTCCCCAGCAGCAACAGCTGCGTCACACCGTTTTTTTAAAATGGAAAGAGCACTGAGTATTGTAAGACATAAAAACAATGTTTCTTTTCTCTAAAAATTAGAACAAAGTGGCTTTAGGAGCTGAGCCCTACAAGGAAGAAATTGAAGATCTGAAAACAAAGCTGGTGAAAATAGACCTAGAGAAGATAAAAAATACCAAGGAGTTTGAAAAAGAGTATGTCTTTTTAACTTTTCAGCTTAAAATTTCCTTTCTACATTTCTCTCCTTTAGTTAACTTTATAAAAACATCTCACAAAGATATTAATTGCTGTTTTAAATATATATATACATAATGGTAGTACAAATAAACTCATGTAAGCAACATTTTCAATATAAAATTTCTGATTTGTTAATAGCAATAAAAATCATGATTAATTAATGTTTTGGATGCTGCTCACCATTCAGACATAGCAGGTTTAAAGTACCCTTTTTATACTTGCAAGTGAATCTTTAAAACTGTGTGTGTTTCAAAACTTTTGTGGGAAAATTATATTTTAATTCCATGTTTCCACTAACTTTTGAAGTAGTCTCCTTGTATTTTATTTATACTGTGACAAAGATTTCCATTCTTCTTCCAATTTCATTTATCCTTTCTCATGTTTTTGTGTCAAGGTTTTATTTTCGTTTAGCTTATAGGTTCCAATGCTTAAAACCATTTCTATTTATTTACACCACTGTACATAATACCCAAAGCCAAACTCACTGCCATCTAGTTGAATCCAACTTTATAGGGACACTAGAGGGTGTCCAAGTCCTCAGAGGAGTAGACAGCTTCATCTTTCTGCAGCTAGTGGGTTTGAACTTACAGCCTCACAGTTGGCAGTTCAGTGCTCAGCCACGGTGCCCTTATCATACATAATGGCATCCCTGATCATCTTCGTGCTATGCATTGCTGCTTTATATTGAAAAGAATGCTACATGAGAGTCAGAAAAAGAATTAGCTAAATAAGGTTGCCACTTACTAGTGTAATGTTATCACTTCAGCCAGCTGTGCAATCTCTGGTCCTCGCGTGCATAATCACTCTAAAGGTTTTTATTAGATTTCTTGGGATTCCTTCTCACTGCCATCACCATCGAGGTCAGCAGCCTGTCTGGGAGACCGACATAGGGAACACTCCGCTTCCAGGAAGACTCCCGACTTACAGAGCCTGTCAACAGCTCTGCCCTCTCTGACAGGGTCACCGAGTCAGGAGCGGCCCACAGCAATGTGTCCTCTTAAGATTGCTTTTGACTCCTGTGCTCTCCCTATCAATCTTTAGGAAATATTTAACACTGACATCCAATCTGCCAGAATTGGAAGTCATTTGTCATATGTGCACTACTTACTTTCATAAAGTAAATATATATATATATATATATATATATATATATATATATATATATATATAAAATCCAACTGAAGCCCAATGTTTAATTAATGCCACTGAGAATTTTAAAAAGTAGCATTTTGTGAACTTTCCAAGTCGTCCCAGTGGTGTAGTGTGCTATGAACTACACTGCTCCACAAGCTCCATGGTTTGAAACCCCCAGCTGCTCCACAGGAAAGAGAGGAGGCTGTCAACTCCAGTAAAGGGCTAAAATCTCGAACTCAGAGGCACTTCTGTACTTCTCCAGCAGGTTGCCAGGGCTGGAATCCACTCCATGGCAGGGAGTTTGAGTTGGGATGAAGGTTCGTGTTGTCTAGCCCTTCACACTTGGATACAGCTGAACTGCCCTGGAGGCATGTTGGGTTGCTACCTGCAACGTGAGGTGTTCTAAACCGGGAGAACGATGAGGCTTTCTGTTCCTGGAAATATTTACAGCCCTAGAAATCCCTTTTATCTTATAGGATCTCTCTGAATCAGAATCAGCTCGGTAGCAGTGAGTTTGCTTTTATATCTATAAAATTTTAATCATAAAGGCTATCTTATTTCTAGAATAGACTCGGCAGATGTTTTTATAGTCTCTGAGAAAGACAGAAAGTCTTATAAATTATCGGTGCTGACCCAAGCCTAAACTTGACCAGATTTTGACCTCGACTTATATATCACTTTAGACCAGAGCGGCACTCAGGTTTTTCATTGCTGGCTGTGTAGGAGGAGGCTGTTTTCCTCTCTCATGCTTTGGTAAACGCCTCTTCAGGGTGTCGCTAGCACCCCATGGCAACAGCTCAATTACTTTTTAAATTCTGCCTCCAAATATAGTTTTGCTCAATATCCAATTATTAGCTGTGGAGCCTTCAGAAATGTCAAAAGAACTGGCTTCTCAGTGATGAGAAACGTGAACTGGTCCTGAGATCAGGCAGAACCCTTCTGATGTAACGGTGCTGTCATTACCAAATGGGGCCCTCTCTTGGGTACCCCGCCCGGAGGCCTCTCGCACTACTCGTGGATGTGACGCCGGTCTGACGTGTCTTCTTAGAGCAGTCTTGACAGCACTTCTGCTTAGCCTTCCTAACAAGATGCGTTGCTGGGCTCTTGGCATAGTTTGTTGTTGTTGTTCTTTTTAGAATTACTGTTAGCAAAGCCACTGTGGAATACCAGAAGGATGTTATAAGGCTGCTGAAAGAGAACCTGAGAAGAAGCCAACAGATCCAAGATAGCTCAAGTAAGTATTAAATAAAAGCATGTTTGCGTCCTTACCATTTTACATCGCAATATACTATACATAGGAAGATTAGTGCTGTTATCGAGCTTCAAAGCATTGGTGTGAAGTTTCCATTATTTTTCAATTTTTCCACGAACTTTTTAAAGCCCTTTAGTATATGTGATGGTCTAGGGCAGTGGTCCTCAACCTTTCTAATGCCACAACCTTTTAATACAGTTCCTCGTATTGTGGTGACACCCCCCACCATAAAATTATTTCCATTGCTACTTCATAACTGATTTTGCTGCTGTTATAAATCAGGCAACCCCTGTGAAAGGGTCAAACGGATCGCCACCCACAGGTTCTAGGGTGAACTAGTTGTAGGTAAAGTTGCATAACAGTGTAAGGTGCCAGAAAGCTGTGGATGAAAATGAAAACCCAAAATTCAATTGCAGAATTCCCATGTGGACTAAGCCTCCATTGAATCTCCTCCAACCATTGGCCAGGAATGTAAATACTCTTGGCCTCAAACCGGGCATGCTGGCAAGCGAAGTACTTGTACACCCTCACCACCACCGCAGCCAGGGGTGCAGTCCCCCTTAGGGCCGTACTTGAGTTTGTCTCTTACTTGATGGAGACCACAGTTACTGGGGGTCACATAGGCAAGAGTCATGCCGTGGCTGCTTCAAGGGAGCCCACCAACCAGTACTGTCAGCTCATCTGTCCACCCTAATGTGTGCGTCCCCATCGCAGCCCGCAGTCTGGCTTCAATGTTCCACCGGTAACTAGCAGATGTCGCTCCGCCACCAGCTATGTTTTTGTGGCAGTTTTCTTTACTCTCCCATGGTCTTTTAAAAAGTCTTTCAGCAAACCCTTGGATACCATTTTAACCTTGGGCCCATGATCTCTCTTATCCATCTGACCTGTAGTTTATCATGACCTGGTCTCACTTAACACTTGATATTATCTTTAAATTAAAAAAAAAAAATTATCATCTCCATCTAAATGCCAGACTGTAGGAATTCAGACATTGTAAATGGTTCAGGGGGACAAAAAGCCAGCTGTGAAAAGAAAGGGAGTGGGGGAGTGAAGCTCTTAAAAAGTGAAGTAATTCACTACTTTGGAAAGAACATTTTACAGGTTTAGTATAAACGAAATGTTTACATAAATCTCTGCAGTCATTGGATGACTACAAACGGGTACCATATATACTTGAGTGTAAGTCAACCCGAATGTCAGCCAAGACACCTAATATTACCACAGAAACTGCATTAAAAATGTGCTAAGAAATTTGGCTTATACACAAGTATACGGTAAGTTCTCTTGGTAAAACACTTGTCATAGTCTCCAGTTAGGGTACCTTCACATAAAAGATGCTATCAAAACTGTGACTTTTAAGATCTGCTAAGTCAGTCAAATTCAAGTGAGCGTGGTCAGCTCAAAAAGTTATGGTGACTGATTTGTGGCATTCCAGAGGGGTAGTCTTAATAGATTTCCTCAACCCAGTGTGATCATGAAGGCTTATCAATCATAAAGAGATTTTGAGAAAATTGATACTGCGTCACTAAGAAAAAGACCAGAAAAGTTGCACCAAGCAGCTTTTTCCCATCACGGCAGTGTACCTGCTCGTTTTCTGAGGGTAGCAAGGACTGTCCCATGTGAATTCTTTGGGAAACCTTGACACACCTGCCTACAGCCGTGATCTGGCCTCTTGAGACATTGTTTACATTCCAAAAACTCAACGTACATTTCAAGGAAGCACAGCTAGAGTCCCAGGATGCCAGAACTATAGTTTTGATGTGAGGTAACTGAAAGGTACAAAATTGCTTGGAGAGGATTAGAAGTGGGGAATGCTGCTTTCAGTGGTGTATAGACCTAGAGGGGAGGTATGCTGGAAGCAGTAGCGTCACGTTGTGATATTCTTGTTTAGTAAATGCTTCTGTGATTTTATAGCAGTGCATTGTTACCTGGCCCTCACCTTGTGCAAAATGCTTTTTCCATCATTTTGATTTGGGGTTCTTACAGCTTCTCTAACATCCAGTCCATCAGTTGTGTCAAGCATATTTATACATATGTTGCCATCATCATTTCCAAAACATTTTCTACTTGAGCCCTGGGTATAAGCTCCTCTTTTTCCCCACCTTCCCATGCTCGTGAATTCTACATCAATTATATATTGTTATTATTATTTTGTATCTTACACTGTCCATTGTCTCCCTTCACCCACATTTCTAGTTAGCCGTCCCCTTTTTGCGGGGGCTGTGTATCCAACCTTGTGATGGGTTCCCCCCTTTCTCCCCCTTCCCAATCAGAATGCCTTTTAAAGATGGGATGTATCTTTATGTATCTTCCTTTATGAAAAAGACCAATAATTTTTTTAAGAGAAACAGTGCTACTTTATTAAAATACTGTTTCATTTCACAAGCATATTTTTGTCTCCCCACCATTTCCATTTGTCTGACCACTGCTAGTCTCCTGCCCTGTCACAATATTACACACAACAAAGGGTGAGGTTCCATCCTTACAAACTGCAGAGGCATTTTGACAACACAAGCCTGGACGACATGTATTCGACAGGGCAGGAAAAGTTCTCACTCTGCATTGTAAAAACGGACTGTCAGATAGCAACTGTGACAGTAATGAAATAAGATGGAAAATTTCAATAAACTGTAACCTATTTTCTTAAAGAGACATCTTCCACAGTCGGAGACCAGGGATAGTTGTTCACATTATTGATGAATCTGGTTTCCACTGTAGGAAGAGACCCCCTCTTCTATACTTGTTTGGTTTTTTTGCTCTAATGTCTTCTACAGAACTAGGTCCTTTCCATGTTTGGGGACGTTTTCCCTAAACTGTTTTTAAAACATTCTTGACCTTTGGATCTTGGTACTGATGGTTTTGAGTCTTTTCCATTCTGGTTTGATAGTTGTGCATTTTGGGCCGCGCTGTCCCATATAGATTTCGTTCCGGTAGCTGTTTCTTCCATTTCATCATCGTGGTCATCATCATCTTCAGCAGCAGCAGCAGATGTTACTTTTAGTCTGTGGAGCCTTGTTACTGCGTGTACAGGCAGACCGCCTTCCAATAGACACACAAGTTTCAGGTCCTCCTCCCCTTATCATCGCATGCTGCATCTTCCTCCCAGCCGCTCAGTGCTGTCACCTCTGACACCTCTGCTGATGTTCTTTCAAGCCCCCCTAGGGCCGTGCAGACATTGTCAAAGTTGCCGGGGCTTACTATAGTTGGGCTGCCTTCATAACGCGTGGCCTCCGCTTCAGCAACATGCAGTTCGTCCTTTCACCAGCCCCTAAACTGAGCGCTCAGAAAGATAACGCGCTCGTTTTCATCATTGTCCACCTGAAAGTGATCATCTTTCTTGGCCTTTAGTTCAAGCCAAAAAGATCATTTGGGGGCCTCCGGGGCTCATGTCCCTACCTATTGAATCTTCCATGGGGTGGTGCCACACCCTCCGGTGAGAGAAAGGAACACGGAGGTGACCCACTACCATTGCTGTGTCCAGCAGCGTGGGACAGACTCACACCAGGGGACCCAAGCATTCTTAAATGCAGTACGGAGGGATACTCATGTACTAGGTATTGCCATTATTTAGAAATTATGCTAGTTTTATTGTTTCATTGTCATGAAAATTATATAATATATGGTAAACAATTGCCAATTGAGCAGTTTTATATTTCCACATTTTAGGTAAATACATGTTACGTGCTAGAGCCCTGATGGCTTATTGGTTGTGTGTGGGGCTGGAGTCCTCGAGGCCCACAGTTCAAAACCACCATGGCCCCACAGCAAGAACATGGGCGTTCTGTTCCCTACGTGGTCACTACGAGTCCACGGCGAGTTGGGTTTGGGTTTGTTGGTAGGGCATACTTCTGATACCCTCCTACCCTCACTCCAGGGTGTAGCCGTGGTTCCAGGGGGTGCTGTAATGATTCGGGGAGGCTGAATAGGCAGATGCCTACACTTTTCCGAGATTAAGAACTCTGATGCAAACATTTTTAGGTGTTGGAGATGCTGAAAAATTTGTTTTTCCTGAAAGGGGGGCAGCATGCCAAATAAATTTGGGAAGTCAATGGTAGAGGGTCAATGCTAGAAGGACTGTCACAACTACAAGGGCTGTTGCTTCTGCAGTCCTGGCAAGAGACCTGAGGACCTGGAGTCGTATTCGCTGTGAGACGTGAGGGTAGCAGTAGTTGTGAAGGGGCCAGAAGGAGTCTCTAGAAATCCAGAACCGAGCATCAGGCATGGAAGGTGGCAGGCAGGGAGGTGGCAAGGGTGGCTCTAAGCAAGCTGGTGAGAGGTGGTGGATTCTATAGTAACAACTGTATTGAAAGCCTCACTTATGTGCGCATTTGCCTCCCGCAGTGCTGTTAGAAAACGTGGAGCCCCAGCCTTTAAAGAAAGCCATCACCTGCGGGGGTGGCAGTGGCATTGTACAGAGCACGCAAGTTCTCATTTGGAAGAGTGAACACATGAAACTGGAGAGTGAGATCTCCAAGTTAAAGCAGAAAAACGAACAGCTGATGAAGCAGCAGAGTGAGCTCGTGAGGTAAGCCATTCCAGGAAACGATATGCCGAGGGCTGTTCCCGGGGGCCTCCTCACAGCCAGCAACGGACCGATTTCGACTGAGTGATCACGCGACTTAGCATCAGAACATACAGACCAGCTTAAATAAACCCAAGTCAGTGAGACTTCACTACACAAAGGAGTCTCCAAGCCCTGTGGCCTAGCCTCCGTACCTGTTAGTCAGCTCTAACAGACGTCATGATTTGGCTTCTATAGCCTGTGGAAGATCAGAATGTGTTCAGCGCTTTCTGCTTATAATACTATGGGAGAAAAGTTGACATTAAACAGATAATGTCCATAACTACTACAGTAAACTCTATGTAAAAAACAAATAGGATCTGATGAGAGAGCATTTGAGAGACCAAGCCTTATCTAGATTTGTGTGCTGGAGAACAGGAGATAATCAAGAAACTAATAGAGTAAATCTTAAAAATCGGTTGAAATCAGGCTAGTTGACAGGAGAGAAGGCTAAGGCCTAGACGTCAATCATGCATGGCCCCACAGGTCAAGTTCAAAGGCCTAGACGTCAATCAGGTCAAAACATGGAAAGGCTAAGGCCTAGACGTCAAAAAGGTTCTTCTACCTGGGAAGTTAACTTATTAAATTGTCATAGCAAAATTCGATGAGATAAGACACTCTGAATATTCATTTATACTCTGCCATTCCAACGATTGATTGCAGCATTTTCATTTGTGTTGAACTACTGATCAATCAGTACCCCATATTCTGAACTCTGAGAATAGTTCGAACAGGAAGCATTAGCTTGCAATTTAACGGTGATGTGCGTACAGTTCCAGAATTAAGCAGTCTGACAATTTATGTTTTTCCTTCCTAAATTCAAGCAACAATCGTCGCCTTTCCAAAGAGGTCAAAACATGGAAAGAAAGAACCCTTATGATAGAAGGTCAAAAAGAAGATACTTGTGAAAATTCCCCAAAGCCTCCTCAACTGCCCAGAACGCCTTCTAAAAACAGACAGTATACGCCTTCACAATGTAAGGAGCGGAATTTACAGGAATCGCCGAAATCTTGGTTTTTTGATAGCCGTCCAAAGTCTTTTCCAACAGCTCATCCAGTTCGCTATTTTGATAACTCAAGTTTAGGCCTTTGCCCAGGTACGTGATGCATTGGTTTCTTGGATAAAGATGCTAACTCAAATGCGTAATGCATGGCCCCACAGGTCAAGTTCAAAGAAGAGGAAGTGCTTCAGCGAACGGTAGCCTTCATCTGCAGTCCAAGAAAGTCAGCTCCACCAAATGAAAACTCAGGTTTGCCTGAGATCTAAGTGACGTCTTCATTTGTCCTTAAACACTCAGCTTTCCCCTATAAAGAGAGGAGCTTCTTTCATTAACAAGATACTACCCCATAAACTATTTTACTAAAGAGCCTGTATTATGTACTCAATAATCTATTCTGTAATAATTATTTTGGGGTTTCTGCTGTGGGTCGCATCAATATAATTAATTATAGCATTGATCTGCCCTCCCAGAATTGACAGGGCAACAGGGTCGTCGGGAAAAAACGCTGTGGCCGTGTAAAAAGCTGTGCAGGCACACAGTCTGTGTGAGCTGGTTAAGTCTTCCTTGAGCAAGGAGCTGAAAACTCGTACCTGCCAGCCGGTTGGTTCCCTCTCACTGTGATCCAGGGGGCCAGAGGAGAGCTGCTTCCGGGCTTTCCCAAGACTTACCATCTTCAGGGAAGCAAGCGACCTGGTCTTTCTCCCCTCGAGCAGTGAGTGGATTCGAACCGCCAGCTTTTCCATTAAGAGCCCATTGTAAGCAGATGAAGCAGCCATCTTCCTGGGTCGGAGGGAGAGTGATGGGGGTGGAGGATGTGGACAAGACCCGAGAGGGAGAGAAGTTCAGACGAGCGTGACGGAGACTGTAGAGAGTTCACTGTGTCTGGTGAGCAGGGGAAGCCCCTGAGAGATTTTAAACAGCGGGTGAGCGAGCAGGGGAGCCTGATGAGGTATAAATTTGGAAAATCACCTCATTCACCACGTCGTGGACAGTTGAGAGCAGTTGTGTAAGCAACATGTGATGTTAGCATGGACTCGGCAGGTGCGGTGGAGAAATCCGCTCAGCAGTGCTGAGTGCCTAGACCAGGGTGGAAGGAGTGAGGGGTGCCAGGATCACCCTGAGTTCTTCAAGGTGCTGTCCAGAGAAGCCAGGAGGACTGCAGGGAAAGAGCTACGCAGCATCCCCTTTCTTATCTTTCTCCACAGACACACTTAGTGTGTGCCGCGGAGTGCATGGTCTCAGGCTGAGGCCATTAAAAAGAATTATTTATGCCCCTTGAACACTGCAGCAGGGTTTGTACCTGTCAGAATCACCCTCTTGTGTGCCCGCGGGATTCTGAAGGTTTCTGAGCACTGTACGAGAATGAAATCAATCCATTCTTATTAACGCCACATAGGAATCAGATCACTCTGACAAGCTGGCCGTGCTCTTGGGGACATAGGAAGACACAAAACCACTTAGAAAACAGTTGGTTTGCCCGACTGTTTCCCTTGAAATACGTGCGGAACTTTTGGTGCAACACACAAACACACTTGTTTTAGAAGAGTTTTGAAAAAGTGAGAAACTTATAATCAGCCCTGATTTTATCAGATGGTGGCAGAGGCGTGTGCTGATATAAACTGCAAGTAAACATGCCTACCGCTGTGTAGATTCGCCTGCCACTGCTTTGGGGTGAAATAAATAAGTAGGCTACAACAATGGTTCTCCACCTTCCTCATGCCGCAACCCTTTAATGCAGTTCCTCATGTGGTGAGCCCCCCCACCATAAAATTATTTCTGTTGCTACTTTATAACTAATTTTGCCACTGTTATGAATCATAATGTAATATTTGATAGGCAGGATGTATTTTCATTGTTATTAATTGAACATAGTTAAAACATAGTGATTAAGCACAAAAACAATATGTAATTATATATTGTGAAATATTTATTTATAATTAAAAAATAATGAGATTTTGTCGTGAAGCACGGTGTAGCATAACAGCAGTAAATTACATTGCTACATTTTGCGACAGTGTGTGTAAAGAGCCAGAGAGCTTCTTTCTCACCAGATCGGCCTGTCTGCATGTGGGCGTGCCCACCTGGAGGTGGGTGGAGGAGTGGCGGCTCGCTTCCTAAGATCACCAGAAAAAGGTGTTTCTGTGCAAGCCCTGTGCAAGGGTCATTCAACCCCCAAAGCTTGAGAACTGCTGGGCTAGAAGAATCTGTTAATCAAACACCTATCAATTCAGAATTCAAGAAGATAGTCCCGGCTTAACTTAATAAGCAGATTAATGTAGAACTTTTTAACTTCCAAGCTCTATAATTACTTTTAATGGTTAAAAAAAATCTTAATAACCTCAACAAATTAAGCTAGATGCCAAGACCAGTTATGCTAGATTAACTTTTAAGAATATAATAACTTAAAAAGAATATTTTTATTACTACCACTAAAATGGATCTTAAAGGCTGAAGAGTTTTCCAAAAATGACTAAATTTCCGCTATGTACACAGTATTTGACACACAGGGGTTTTTTTTCTTCCCTGAAAAGAGTGAAAGAAATTGAAAATCTGTTTCATTTGCTTTAAATCTCAAATAAGCTAATTTCAAATAGATCGTAATATAGAAGTTGTTTATGTTTGCAACCATCTTATAGTGGATTTTTGTCCTAAGTTTTTCATTTTCTGAGACAATAGAAAATGAGCCTTTCAAATTCTGATGAACTGAAATATGCCTATTTCAGAGAGCAGACCCCCACCCCCACTCCCACCCCTGGTTCTTCCCTCAGCTCTCTCCTGCCCTAACAACTACCCCCAACCCCGACCCCCGTTGTACTTGGGGTGGGGGGCTTGGGGGGTGTGTGTGTGTGTGTGTAGAAATAACACAGGCTTTTCTTTGCTGCCCTTCGCAGAGGAACACATCGGAGCGGAGAACGTGGCCCCTCAGCCAGATCCCTGGCACTCCTCTTCCGGCAAAGACAAACCCGAGTGCACCACGCAGTAGTCCTCTCCCTCCTTCTCCTTTCTCGTTTAGAAACGGCGCGGCGTTTGCCTGCAGCAGTGCTCGTGCCGTTACCCTCGAACAGGAAGATCCAGGATCTGTAAATTAAGAGCAGTGCTGGCAGTGCCTTCTTAAATGTAGTGATGCCTTAGTAGTGGAAAGGTTTTATTGTTTTTATATTTTGTAAAGAATAAAGTTATTGAAGGAGTCCTCCAGTATTCCCATGTATGCATGCATGTGTACATTTTTTATTCAGATAATGTTATGCATATATTGCTTAGGCAATTCCAAAGCTTAAGGCATTCATGGAAAACATCACTTTACTAATGAACTTGTAAATGCTGTCATGTACATTAGTGTCATGTACATTCAATAAATGTTTAATCAGTAGTTTGTGAGTCAGCACCATGTGTGATATTCTTGATGACTTGGTCAGGGGTGTTTTGCTCTCATTGAATATGGGGATTTTTCTCTGAAAATAGATGCACACTTTCAGGATTGGACAGGTCGCGGCCGGTTCTCTCTATCGGTGTGTGTTCTGTCTCCCACAGCTCACTCCACTCTCCAGCTGGGTTCTTAATCCATGGTCTGCCGTGAAAGCATATTACCTTTCACGTGTGTTGTCAGGCCGATGGTGACAAAGTGCAGGAGGGCTTCCAAAGTTTCATGGGAAATGGGAAAGGAGCTTTGTTCGTTCTTTTTCACAAACTTTGAAGCGCCTTCACAACACAATCCAAGCCTAGGGCCAGGGAGACTCAGAACCTTCAGTGAGCTGGGATCCTTCCCAGTGTTGCTGCCACTTTCCCCCTACTGTCTCTCCAGACCTAAAACCACCCCACTGCCCTCAGTGGGGGACTGCCATTGAGAGCCGAGCCCAGGCTAGGACAGCCCCGTGGGTGGTCAGGCCTGTCTTCTGGCTGCGCTGCTGCCCTGGACGTTAGCCACCTCACCACCAGCAGAACTGTTGATCCTTACGGGGACAGTGG
>PVJH01000369.1:0-110000 GCA_004026705.1 Nesogale talazaci
CTCCCTCTCCCTCTCCCTCTCCCTCTCCCTCTTCCTCTGGAGGTGGGAGTAGGCTCCTTGTCAGTGGCTCAGATGTGACTCTGTTTGAGGAGAAGGAACTGATAATATAGAATTCATTGAGGCTGAGCCCCGGTGACCTAGTGGTTGTGCGCAGGACTGCGGCCCACTGGGTTAGCGCTTCAAATCCAGCAGCAGCTCTCCAGGAGCAAGGCTAGGCTTCCTACTCTCACCAGAGGGCAGTGATTCCTAAAATAAACAAACAAAAAAACACTGAGAATTCATTGCCTTGTTTACTCTGACTTACCTGACACTATGAGAAGCTGTTTTGGCAAACTCATCCCATGTCCTGGAGGGGTCTCAGCAGTATGGCTTTGGATGGAAGGTGGGGATGTGAGATGGTTGGACACTTGCTCACACATAGGTTCAGAGAAGTCTAGCTGTTTTCACTCTAGGTTTTCAGTGATGAAATTCAAACCGGTGAGAAAGCGGGTAAACATCTGGGGGACGCACCCTAGTATAATTGGCCTCTTAATGTCTCCACGGTCCCAACATTTGGAATGTTCCTACATGGGTGCTGAACATTCTTCTGTATATATTTTTGATGAGATTGTGGCATCCAGTTACCATGTGTATCCCACAGAAACGAATCTTCCCTTTCTCTACTACCCCAACCCCATCACTACTTTGTCCTTTTAACCCGTCTTTCCTATAGTCACTCTGTGTACCTTGTGCAGACTTCTCCCCCACTCACTAGAAAACCCTCCTCCTTTCTAATGGCACCCAATCCTCCCGATTTCTTAAGAGAGCTGGGAGTGTCCCTCACTCTGCCAATTTCAGCAGCTGGGGAGGAGACTGGCACAGGAGGAGGACAAGAGAAGGAGGGAGACATCAAGACCCTACATCTGCTTCTACTTTCTTCCTTTGCTGATAACTTTATATTCATCCAAATACCTGCCCTCCTATCTATACCTCCACCCCCTTCCTTTCTCTTTCCACCCCTCTTCATTTATCTAGTTCTATTTCTATTGGTTTAAAGCTGTGTGTGTCCTTTTGCCTTTATGCTTCCATCCATATATCTATGCACGCATAGCTTTCCTGGTGTCTAGAATGACATCTGGTATAGGGTAGTTGCTCAACTAATAGTTGAATGAATATGAAACTTAGAAGCTTTGATCCTGAAAGGTTTGTTTTCTGTCAAAATATCGCAGCAAGTATGACTCAGAAATTCAGATCAGCCCTAGAAGCATGCCTTTTGTACCTTGTTTTGCTAAAAGGCCACCACCAGTCTTCATAATGCTGCAGAGTGCTCTCTTTTGTAAATCTAGCCATCCTAGGAAGGAATCCTGACTTTCTCGTTCTAAATCCCCGGCTCCCCTCCCTCCATTGCAGCAGGCAGGGAGGAAGACCAATCTAGGTGTGCTTTTATAAATGACACTTTGATGATCATAATTTTAACTAAATCTTTGTACACATTCTTAATTATTTTCTTAAGTCTAATTGCTAGAAGTGGAATTGTCAGGTTAAAGAGACTGCACATTTAAATATATTAAGACTTGTTGCCAAACTCCCCTCCAGGCATGTTATCAAATGATATTTCCTCTGGCAGTTCAACAATTGGCTGCTAAGAGAAGGGTCAGGTGTCCTCAGCCACTGGCCATTCCAAGGGACACATGCTCAAAAACAGTCGAGGAGGTTCTAGTGGGGGAAGTTCTGTTCAGTCCTGTAGGGTCCATATGAGTCAGAATTGCAGCTAATTGGCAGCTAAAACAATAACCTCACCCCCAAATATGATAATTACTTTTTCTTATAGTCTACTGAGTATAACTGAACAGAGTTATGTCCATTTGAGATGCACACACCACCATTTACTTTCCATTTGTTAAGCTTAGTACATTGGTGTAGTAGATATTTGGTATTGGCTAATCAGTTCCCATTCTTGACTCCCCGATGTGCAACAGAATGGAACAGGGCCTAGGTCTGCCATTGTCCTGATTATCATTACTGTGCTTAAGCCTGTTGTCACAGTCACCTTGTCAATCTCATGTAACATCTTTTTCTTTTTTTTAAAAAAAATATTTTATTGGGGGCTCATACAACTCTTATCACAATCCATGCTCCATCCATTGTGTCAAGTACATTTGTACATTTGTTGCCATCATCATTTTCAAAACGGTTTCTTTCTACTTGAGCCCTTCGTATCAGCTCCTATCTTTTCCTCCTTGCTTGACTCCCCTCCCTCACGAACTCTTAAGTTATTATAAATTTGTCATGTCTTACACTGTCCGATGTCTTCCCTTACCCACTTTTCTGTTGTCTGTCCCTGAGGAGGGGGGTTACATATAGATCATTGTGATCAGTTCCCTCTTTCTACTTCACCTTCCCTTTACCCTCCTGGTATCGCTACTCTCATTTTTGATCCTGAGGGGTTATCTGTCCTGGATTCCCTGTGTTTCCAGTTCTTATCTGTACTAGTGTACATCCTCTGGTCTAGCCAGATTTGTAGGGTAGAATTGGGATCATGATAGCGGGGCAGGGGGTGGGGGAGGAAGCATTAAAGAACTAGAGGGAAGTTGTATGTTTCAGTGGTGCTATACTGTAACCTGAGTGGGTTGTCTTTTCCTTGTGACCCTTCTGTAAGGGGATGTCCAGTTGCCTATAGACTACTTTGGATATCCACTTCACACTGTCCCTTGTTCACAATGATATCATTTGTTCTTTGATGCCTGGTATCTGATCCTATTGACATCTCATGATCACACAGACTGGTGTGCTTCTTCCAGTGGGCTTTGCTGCTTCTTGGCTAGATGGCCACCTGTTTATTTTCAAGCCTTTAAGACCCCAGATGCTATATATTTGGATGGCCAGGCACCATCAGTTTTCTTCACCACATTTGCTCCTGCTTTGTCTTCATCGAACATGTCAGGAAGGTGAGCATCATGGAATGTCAGTTTAATAGACTTGCATTGAGAAATTACTTGAGTAGAGGCCCAATAGCCACCTGCTACCTTAATACTAGACCTATAAATATATGCACATAGATCTTTCCCCCCATTGTAATATATAAATATATTTACATATGTACATGCCTATATTTAGACCTCTATAAATGCCCTTTATCTCATAGCTCTTTCTTCTACTTCCCTTTACTTTCTTCTTGTCTCACTATCATGCACAGCCTTCACTTGGGTTTCATTAATTCTTCTTGGAATTCCTCTTTATATTGTCCCTGATCAAGCCCTACCAGGCCTCTTACACACTCCTCACCATCAATTTTGGATCATTTATTGTTCCCTTGTCCCTGGGTTTGCTATCACCTATTGCTTTCCTGACATCTTCTTTTTCACTGACTCGCTACTTGACTAAGTGTGTGTCCTCCCCCAGAGACTGATTCCTCCAAAATATTTAAGGCAAAGTCTTGCCATACTTGCTTTTAAGGAAAACTGTGGCTGTACTTAGTTCCAGACAGATTTGTTCTTTCTTCAGGCAGTCGGTGGCTGATTTAATATTCTTCACTGCTCTCATGAGCCTGTGGATCAGCTTCTTTTAGCCCTCCTTATTCATCACGTTGAGTCCCATGGACATGACTTGGGGCAGGTGCCCCTTTGGCTGCAGAGTAACCGCTTTGCTTTTCAGCACTTTAAAGAGATCTGCAGGAGATTGGCCCAGTGTGATGCATTATTTTTATGTCTTGCCTACTCTTCCTTTGGTATTGATGGTGGATCCAAGTAAAATGGAACACGTCCACATCCTCTTCTGAATCCCAGTTGAATTCCTGGCAGTTCCCTGTTGATGAACTCCTGCAACTATTTTTGAATTCTCTTCAGCAAGAGTGTATTTGAGCATGATATTAATGATATTGTTTGATTTATTTTTGAATTCTGTTGGATAGCTGCTCTTTGGAAAGGGCACAAATATAGATCTTTTGTAATTAGTTGGCCAGGTAGTTGTTTTCCAAATTTGTTGACACAGACGAGCAAGTGCTCTCAGCTTTGATTCCATCTGTTGAAACATCTCAATTGAATTGTACCAATTCCTGGAAGTATATACACGCACATGCACACATACTTGCATACATATAGCCAATGCCTTCAGTGTAGTTTGGACTTCTTCCTTCATGCATCATCATGTGTACCAATCATGTATCTCCTGAAATGGTTGAATGCCAACTGATTCTTTTTGATACAGTGACTTTAAATTCCTTCCATCTTCTCTTGGTGCTTGCTGAATTGTTCAATATTTCACCAACAGAATCTTGCTGTATTGTGACCGAGGCTTGACTTGTTTTTTTTTCTTCAGTTTGAGAAATGTTTGGCATGATTTTCCATTTTGATTTTCTCACTCCAACTCTTTGCACATGTCACTATAATATACATTTTTTTCCTTTGTGAGCTGCCCTTAGAAATCTTTTTTTCAGCTCCTTCATGTAATTTCCTCCATTGGCTTTAGCTACTCTGTGTTCAAAAGGAACTTTCAGAGTCTCTTCTGACATCTTTTTCTTTTTTTTCAAATAGAGACGCTAACATTTTGCTTTGTTTGTCTCTGTGTCTCCGACTCATCCACTCCAGGCTTCTCCTTCCTCAAGAGGTAGCATTTTCCCTATAGCTGGTGTGTAGGATTCCATGCTTGTACTTGTTGTGAATATCACTTCATATGTGAACATCTATGATCAAGAGCTATGACAGGCAATGCTTTGAACAATTTAGGGGAAATTTTGACTGTAGGTTTATTTGTGTAGTTTGCTCATATCTTTACCCACATTCATGTTTCTGTTTGTGTTACCTGCTATTGAATCAAGTCCAGCTCTTAGAGACCCCATGAGTTAGAGAGTGAAACTCCACAGGACTGACTGGGCTGTCTTAGCAGGATCAGGTAGCCATGCCTTGTCTCCTGTGCTACCACTGGGTGGGTTGAACCCTCAACAAGTAGGTTAGCAGACCCCATGTTTCACCTGGATACCCGCAGTGAGCCCCTGGCTGTATTCTGTCAGATGCTGAATGTCTCCATTGTCTCTTTCCATAACTGTCATCAATTTGATTCCCATTTTGTCAATTGGCAAAGTTCACAGGCATAGTCACTTTTGATGTTGTGGAAAAAAAGTATTTTCAATGAATACTTGGTCCTACAAAATCTTATCATCTTTCCTATCACAAAGGCAGTATTTTCCAACTACTAATCTTTCTTCTCTGTGTCTAAACTTCCACATTCCAATCATTCATAATCAATGCATTTTGATTATTTCTTTGATCAGTTTGATAGCAGAAGATAGAAAAAACCATCACGTTCCTCATCTTTGACATTAGTGGTTAGTACATTGTGGTGGTCATGTACTTGATGTCAATTTCATGATTGGGATGTAGCAGTAGAGTCTAACCTACCAATCTGGAGATAGTCATTGAGTAGCCAGTGAGGCCTTTGTGTGGCCATGGCTTTCTCCTGAGAATTCTGGGAAGTCTTGTGGTATTTCCCTCATGGAGATGAGAGACCATTTTTCCCAGTTGTTGGGAGACGCTTGACTGACAGGACAAGACGACAGTGTCCGAGGAACTGGAGGAGCTGGAAGAAAAGCCACAGAGCCTTACCCTGATGGAACCAGATCTCTGAAGCCAGAGGAGCCACAGAGAGACTCCTCAGTGCTGAAATGCTTTTGCTGCTTCTACTGCCACTGGACATACAAGCCTCTGCACCCACTGGCCTATGATTTCATGAGTTGGAAGGGGACTTTATGGACTGTTGTTGAACATATGGGCTAACATCGGACTTGTGACCTTGGACTGGACTAGGTTTCTCAATGTTCCATTTTTCTTATATATAAATGTCTGTCTATATCTATATGTCTGTCTATAAATTTGTTTCTCTAGTCTGCCTGGACTAACACATGCACATACTTTGAATAGTAGTCTTACTAACTGGTCTTCTGTATAGGCATATACTGTAGATACAGTGTTGTAGGGGGCCCCGGTGGCATAGTGGTGCACTGAGCTGCGAGCCATCAATTCAGCAGTATGAAACAACCAATTGAAACATGGAAGAAAGATGAGGCTTTTACTTGTGTAAAGATGGATAGGCTCCGAAACCCACAGAGGGCCTTTCTACTCTGCTCCCCTAGGGCTGTGGTGAGTCAGAATAAACTTGATGGCAGCAGGGAAGTGTCGTATTAGCGACATAGACCCTGATGATCAGTGCAATCTTATTTCTTTTGATTAGTCATTTCCAACATGTGAATTACCTGATTGTCTAAGTCAAAATGGCTAGGATCAGCCCATATCAGCTCACTGTTGCCTAGGATATCAATCTTTGTGTGGTTTATATCATTTTTGGCGACTTTCCGTGTCCTTAGATTCACACTTCATGCATTCTGATCCATTCCTGTATGGTCTTGCTGTTTCTTCTCATGCACGTCAGAAGACGAAGGTTCCCTGAACCTTGCTCCATCGCCATCCTCGCCGTCGATGTCGCTTTAGGGAGGCAGCTCTTCTCTAGGCTTGTTCTGCATGTCTCCTCATCTGCAGCTGTGATTCACAAAGTCGTAGAAGGAGATCTCCCGGTCTTCCCGCCGTCCACACGGGGGACCCTGCGGACACGGGCGATACGGACAGCATTGCTTCCAGCATCACACAAGTCAGCGCCTCGGAGCAGATCGACGATCAAGAGTGAGGAGCTCAGAGTGTGTGTGTGTGTGTGTGTGTGTGTGTGTGTGTGTGTGTGTGTGTTGTAGAGTGGCTTTAAAAAGTTCCTGGAAAAGTGCTCACTTTTAATTCATTTTCCTTCAAACACACACACACACACACACACACAGTTAGTTTGCCCACTGTCTTCTACTCTACCTGGTCTCCTTTCTTTTTTCCCATGTGGATTATGAGACACCTGCAGGTGGTGGCGCGGTGGGCTGAGCTCCACGTGGCCAGCAGCTGAAAGTCACCAACAGCTTCGCTGGAGGAAGACGCGACCGTCTCAGAAGGCGCAGGAGGCGGCCACGAGTCAGCATGGACTCGATGGCAGTGAGGGGTCAGATGCAGAAGATATTAACCCTTTGTCTTTGACATGGCTTGTAATTCCCCACCCTGCACCCCCTAAGCTTTTCACTTGCCTGTTCATTTTGTCCCTGGTATTTTTGATGAGATAAAAGGATTTAAGTGATCACAGCTGTTAAACTATCTCTGCACTGTCTTTGATGTCATGCTTTGGAAATAACTTCATATCACATTATTGTATTAATAGAGTCCTAAATTCATCTTCTCGTGTATTTATGGTTAAATTTTTAAATATTAATTTCGAATCTGTGAATTATTTATTTTGATATCCAGGCACACCTTGGAGACATTTCAGGTTTGGGTTCCAGACTTCTGCAATAAAGTGAACTTTGTGGGCATATAATATTATTGTGGGCATATAATATTAGGCTTAGTCTGTACTGTAGTGGCCAATAGCATTTTGAAAGAGTTCAAAATATGATGAGAGCTGCCACACTGGGATACAGACACACGTGTGTTGAAAAATGGCATTGGGAAAACACTTTTTGAAAACTGGTGACCATAGACTTGCTTGCACACAGGGTTGCCAGAGAGCTCCCGCATGTAAGCAGCCCAATACTGCAAAGCCCGGATGTGCTGGTATAGTATCAGGCTAAAGCTTATGTGCATAATCACCCACATAATTTCTGTTATGAATTGCATTTTAATATTATATTCTCAACTAATTATTACTCACCTATATGTTCTATGAGGGAAACTATTAAATTATTTATCTGCAAATTAAAAATCAAACAACCACATAAGAGAATTACAGAAGGAAAAGTAAAAGCCCAATTTAAATATCCCACCTCCTTTCTTGACCTCTGCTTTCTTTCCCCAGCTACAGTGATTGTGGCTAGGCATTTCCCTGTTTAGATTTTACATACATAAATGTGGATAAATGTCAATAATTTTTTGCTTTTCTATATATATGAGCAAAGTCTACATGTATCCATTTTTCACTAGCATTTGCATACTTGAGAATAACTAATTCTCTTAAACTTTGACAGAGTTCCAAAATATCAACATACCATAGCTTACTTAATAATGTCCCAATGATTATTTTGTTTCTGTTCTACTATTTAGAAAAATCTTGCAATAAGCATTGGGTCCACACACAAGTGAATATTCCTGAAAGATAGGCGTGGTGCTGTTAGGTTGATGGGTGGTAACTCACTCAAAAACTCCCTGCCACCACGTCGACCCCAACTCGTGGCCATGCCGTAGGCCAGGGCCGAGCTGCCCTGTGGGTTTCTGAGACTGTGACTCCGCACGGGCACAGATGCCCCCTCTTTTTCCCTTGCAGCAGCTGGTGGTTTCTATCTGCTGAAGCCTAGTCTGTAAACCACTATGCTATCAGGGCTCAAAGGTGTTCGAAATGTTACGAGCATTGTTGAATTTCTTTCTTTGCATTTCTACAAAACAGTGTGTGAGGATGATCAGTCTCCCATTCCATTGTGGGTAGAGTCAAACTCTCCTTTTGGAGACTCTGAAGCAAGAAAAATATTTTCTTTTTAGATGGATTTTTCTTAGCATAGTCTTTAAAGATATGCTTTCTATTTCTATGGCTTCCTTTTGAAATTCCTTCTTTTGTATTTTGTACACATTTTGTTTGATTGTTATTTGCTGTAATTATCTAAAGGGATTCTTTATACTATAACAACCACCATCCTTGGTAAGGTAGGCAATGTGTGGACGGGAGGAGGACTCTCAATGGGATGAGCGGACAGAGTGGCTTTGACAAAGCGCTCAAACCCAACAGCAGTTGTGAGAACGGCACAGGTCAGGCCATGTTCTGTGCTGTCCTATGTGAGTCTTTCCGAGTCCAAGCTGGCTTGATGACACATAACAACAACGACAACAACAGCAACAATAATGTACATTTTGCAGCGCTTCTACCTTTAACTTGTTTTATCTTTTGGTGTGGGCAAGAAAAAAATTGTTATATTTGATAGAAAAAATACTGTGGTGGAATATCTGTAATGAAATATTGACCATTTTAACCATTTTCAAGTATGTAATCACATGACATTAATTACGTTCACCCCATTCTCCCAGATATCTATTATTCAGTGTTTTTTGATCACCTGCACTGTTAGATAAACTTTGGATTACCAAGCCAACATTTGCATTCAGACCCCCTGGGCACTCTCAGGAGGAAAATGGGGCTGTCTGTTGTCAGGTTGATTTACAAAGCCTTCCAAGCCTATCCAGGACCCCTGGTGGTTAGGGGTCATGAATTGGGCTATGAATCGCAAGGTCCGCAGTTTGAAAACCACCAGCTTCTCCATGGGAGGCAGACAAGGTCTTCTGTTCCCAGAATGAGTGCTAGGCTTGGAATGTGGGCTTGTATGTGTAGAGTCACTATGGGTTGGAAATCCCTGGTTGGCAATCCATCTAGCTTGAGCTATTCAGGATTTCCACCATCCCCTAGCCTCTGAGAACAATGGAGAACCATTTTGTCTTTTAGAGTTTGCCTAGTCTAGATCTTTCATAGATGTGGATCATGCAGCAATTGTCTTTTTGTGTCTAACATCTCACCAAGCTTAATATTGATAAGGCTCCTCATCTTCATTTCTCGATTGGACTGAATCCTCCTCCATCTTATGCATCTTATGCACCTGCGTATCCATTCATCTTCTGGTAAGCACTGGACTCCGCCTTTGTAAGGGAGGCTGCCTTTGAAAGGGGGTGCGCACGTGTTTGCTTGAGTCCCTGCTTTCAGCTCTCTCGGGTATACACCCAGGAGTGGACTGGCTGCATCATAGGAATTAATAACTCTATGATCATCTTTGTGAGGATCTGCTGAGCTGTTTTACATCGTGACTAAACCACTTTCCATTCCTACCCACAACCCACGAGGACTATGATTTCTTCCCATCCTCACTATGGTCCTTCTGGTGAGTGGAGCTTTTCATTTCTCTAAGGATTATTGACTTCAAGCATTGCTCATGTGCTTATTGGCCATTTGAATATCTTCTTTGGTAAAATGTCTCATTGTTAATTGTGCTTGTTATGGAGCTAAAGAATATGTACTTTAGATATCAAGCTCTTATTAGATCGATGCAAACCAAAATCAAACTCAGTGTCACTGATCCGATTTTGATTCACAGTGACCCCATGTCACATTTCTGAGACTGCCAGCGGCCTCCTCTTGCTCCCGAGGAGCAGCTGCCGAGGTCACATGCGTAATTCACTTTCTTCCCGTTCAGCAGGTTGTCTCTTTACTTTCATGATAAAATTGTTTTCTGTATAATTAAGAAACATTTTTGGAAGTCCCCTTTGTCCTTGGCTGCTTATATTTCGGTGTCACATCTAGGAATCCATGGTCACAAACTAGATCCTAAATCTTTACTACTGTGCTTTCTTTTAAAGAGCTTAAACTTTTGTTATATTTAGATCATTGATCCATTTTGAGTTAATTTTTGGATGTAGTGTGAGGAATGCGTTCAACAACCGTCACTCTTTTGTACATGTCAATCTGTCCCAGAACCTTT
This sequence comes from Nesogale talazaci, assembly GCA_004026705.1. Taxonomy (NCBI): domain Eukaryota; kingdom Metazoa; phylum Chordata; class Mammalia; order Afrosoricida; family Tenrecidae; genus Nesogale; species Nesogale talazaci. Next base: position 10,508 of record PVJH01000369.1, read on the forward strand.
TATTGGAGAGACTGTTATTTCTGTATTTGGATAGATTTAGCACCCACATTGGATATCAATCAATTGTTGATGTATGTGCTTATTTCTAGACTCAAATTAAATTCAATTGGTTAATATATCTGTTATCTCTACCAGTACTACACTGTTTTAATACCTGTAGCTTGTAGTACATTTTGAAATAGGGAAATGTGAGTCTTTCTATATTGTTCATGTACGGGATTGATTTGACTCTTAAAGTCCCTTGTAAATCCATATGAATTTGAGGATTGACTTTTCTAGTTCTGTAAAAAACAGTATTAAGAGTTTTTATTGGGGGGTGGGTGGGCAAAAAAAGAGTTTTTATTGGGATTGCATTGAAGCTATGGATCACTTTGGGTAGTATTGACATCATAACAACATAAAATATTCCAATTCTTGAACATGGGATGTCTTTATTTTTTTCCAGCAGTGTTTATACTTGAAAAATTTTTCGTCTCATTGGTTAAATTTGTTACTAGACATTTTATCCTTTTAGATGCTTTCGTAAATTGAATTGTTTTTCTCAACTCATTTTTTCACATCATTCACTGCTGTTGTATAACACAGTGATTTTTGCCAGTTGATCTTTTATACCTTATATCTTTGCTGAATTCATTAGCATTAGTATTTGTTTTTCCTTTTGATCCATTTTTTAATTTTTTCTAGTTTCTATTGTCTTCTCCCTTCAATTGGATTGAGGTTTTATTTTGTTATCATTATGAAATTTTTGGTATGATTTTCCTTATTTGAAATCCAAGATAGGTTGATATGTAGAAACAGACAGTAAACAATTAATAGGTTTTTTTTTTTTTTGGTTAGACAGAGGATGTTGGGGGCTAATGGAGAGCTAATAATAATGGGTATAAGAATGAAGATGATGTTCTAAAATTGATCATGGAATTGTTGCACAATACTTTTGAATCTATTTAAGCCACTGAATTCTATGGTATGTGAATTATACATCAATAAAACTGATACAAATAAAATTAAAATGGTCCATTGGTTTACTGGTTTCATATCATTTTACTGTGCTTTAACTTTACAGTGCATGTACCCTCTCTTGATGCTTTTCTCAGAATGCATTTGACACTATCACACTTTATTTCAGATGATTTTAGAATTCATTTACTAGGTCAGATAGATTATTCTATTGGCAATTTGGTTTAGTCTTATCTACTAAATTGTTAAAATTTGCATATTTCCTATGTCTAGGTTTTCCATCCATGAATATAGTTTATCTTTTCATTTATTGAGGTCTATTTTTATGCCCTTTCATAAAGTTCATGTTTTGCTTTATACAGATCTTACCCACTTTAATTGTATATATTCCATGATATTTAAAATCTTTATAATCTATCACTTAATTTTGGTGTATGAGAATATTATGACTTTCTTTATATTGATCTACTGAACCCTGGTGATGTAGTGGATATGTGTTTGGCTACTAACTGTTAAGTTAGCAGTTCAAAACCGCCCGCTGCCCTGTGGGAAAGCGATGAGGCAGAGCAACGGCCTCAAAAGCCCCCAGACGGCATTCTGCTCTCTCCTGCAGGGTTGCCACCAGTCAGGGGTGACGACATAGCAATAAGTTTGGTTTTTTGATCCTTGATGTCTCAATGAAAATGTATCTATGTTCAAGTTGTACTGTTTATGGTAAGTTTCGACTGTCAATTTTGACAGTTTTGTCTCTTCTTTTGCAATATCTTCTACTGGTTTTTTTTTAAAAAGGTCACATTATTTACATTGGCCAAGACTTTCAGAATAGGGACTTACATCTATCTTCAAAAAGAAGTGCTTCCCATGTTTGTCATTAAGTATGATACATTAACTTTTTATAAATCGTGGAGAGATATGGAGTTTTATCCAGGGCTTTGGGAGCATCATTGACACCGTGCTGCTTTTCTCCTTTAAGATATTAATATAATGAGTTGCGTGAATACATTTCTAATTGTTTGATTAATCTTGGTTTATTGATGGTAAGCCTTGATTGTTCTTTGATGAATGTCATGTTAATATGGTACAGGATTCATTTCACTAATATTGCTTAAGGTATTTCCATTGTTGTATATAGGTAATATTTCCTTGGATAAGAAACAGTAGTTGTATTGGATGTCTTCTCCTTTGTCTTTTCCTCCCCCCTCTTTTTGTTCTCTTTCTTCTTCTCCTCTTCCACTTTGCCTTTGTCCTTCTGTGCCACATCTCACAGCACAATTAAGTTTGTCTGAAAAATGAAGGTGGAAAATAGCACCTTTTTTTGTATTGTGGAAAACTTAACAAACATAAATGTAACATGTTCTCTTAAAGATCTGGTCCATTATAAGAATAAAAATAATTAAACTTATTTTATATATGTATATGTGTGTGCATGTACACACACACACAATTCTATTCTATTTTATTCTGGCATTTTAGTTCTCATTGAGACAGAGTTGATCCTTTTTCCCCTAGAAAGTCATTCATTTTAATTCTACTGTTGGTAGATACTGCCAGGCAGGCCCTAATTCACTGGCAACTCGTATCAACGATGAGCAGCCCAGTGCCACGCTCACAACCATCGCTGTGCTGAAGCCCAAGTTTGTAGCCACTGTGCCATTTCATAGCATGGAGGGTCCTTTTCCATTTGCTTCTCTGCTGCACCAAGCACGATGTGCTTCAGGGACGGGTTCCTCTGGCTAACATGTCCAAAGTGCCTGAGATGAAGGCGCAACTCCAGGCTTGCTTCTAAGGTTTGTCTGGGCTGTACTTCGTCGAAGACACATTTGATTGTTTTGGCAATTCTTGATCTTGTTGATTTTCTTCACCAATACCATATTTCAAAGGCCTCACCTTTTCTTCCGTCTTCTACATTCATTGTCCAGCCTTCCCTGCAGAGGAGGTAATGGAAAGGCCAGGGGCACCTTTTCCCTCCCAGTCACACCTTTATTTTTTAACTCTTCAAAGACTTTCTTACAGTTCATTTGCTTCTGACTGCAGCTTCCATGGTGTGGCTTGTGGATCCAAGGAAAATTAAATCCTTGACTTTAATATTTTTCATTTATCATGATGCCGCTTATTGGCCCAGTTGTGAAGTCCATTAAAAGTTCCGCTAAGGTGTAATCTAAATAGAAGACTGCAGTCTTTGATCTTTATCAGTATTTGCACCAAGTCCTCTTTACTTTCAGCAAGCAAGATTGTTGTGATTTCTGCAACCACAGGCTGTTAATGTGATTCTTCCGATCACAATGCTGCAGACTTCTTTGACTAGTCCATTATTATTATTCGTATTATTTGCTGTAAGTACAGATTTTAAAAGTCTGGTGATTTGAAACCATAAAGTACCGCTTAGTTCTATTCAAATGGCTGCCTCTACAGGTTCTCTGCGAGCACAATGTGGTGTTCTCGAATTCCCATTCCTTATGATCTTATTCATGATTTGTTATGATCCACACAGTTGAATGCCTTCCTCTAGTCATAAAGCACAGACAAACATTGTTGGTTGGCACAAACATTGTTCATATGGCACTCCTCATGTCATTATCTCTTCTGAACTAGTTCTAAAAATCCAGGCAATTCTCTGTCGATGTCCTTACTGTCGCCCCATTTTGAAAACGACTTTCATCAATTTTTAATTGTGTGATATTAATGGTATTATTTGATAATTTCTACATTCTATTGGGGTTTTTTTGAATGGGAGAAGTTTTTATCTCCTCTAATTGGTTGGCCGTATGGCTATCTTCCAAATGTCTTGACACAGACAAGTAAGCGCATCAGCATTGCACCACTTTGTTGAAACATCTCAGTTAGAATTCTGTCAATTTTGCCAAGGCCTTCAATGCAGCTTCGGCTTTTCCCTAGCACACTGGGGTCCCTCCTGAACTGGTTGAGCTTCGCCAACATGGTTGTGATTCAGAGGCTCTGGGTAGTCCATCCATTTTCTTTCTTTTTTTTAATGTGAATTTATTTCTCAGCATTAATGACACCAAAGCCATGACACTTTATTAAGTTTTGATTTCAGACATTTATTGGAGCCCTTAAGAACTGAAGGGCCTAGGAATGTAGCCATGCCAACAGAGTCCTTTTCACATTATTAGCTGAAGAAACATGGGTGCCCTTTATGCATACATATTTTTAAGATTCATAAACCAAACCCACGGTCATTAAGTCAATGCCGACTCATGCCATTGAACAGGGTGGGACTGAGGCTGCACCTGCACTGGAGCGGAAAGCCTCATCTCTTGCCCACAAAGCACTGGTGGTTCCAGACTGCTGACCCGATGGCTCCCATCCCAGTGAGTAACCACGACACCACCAGGACTTCCCTGTTGGGCATTGAGAAACAAAAACAAGTCAGAAGGAGGCTTCTTTTGCTATTTCCGGTACTGTTCAATATTGCACCTTAAAATTTGAATATTATCTGCAGCATCCCCTTCTCTCTTAGTTTTCTGCCTCCACATCTTTGTTCATTTCTTTATATATATACATAGACATACATACATATATATATATATATATATTACTGTGTCTTCTCAAGCAGCCCTTTGAAATCTCCCACTCAGGTGCTTTTCTTTTCTTTTTAAATCATTTTATTGGAAGCTCACAATTCACACATCCATTCATTGTATGTCAAGCACACTTGTTGCCCTCATCCTTCTCAAAATATTTGCTCTACATTTAAGCCCCTGCTATCAGCTTCTCATGCTCCCCCTCCCTCCCTGCACCCCCATGAACCCTTGATAATTTATAGATTATTATTATTTTGTCATATCTTGCACTGTTTGATGTCAAGTGTTTTTCTTAATCATTTCTTTCATTTCTCTCAGCTGCTCTCTCTCAAAGGACATTTCATAGCCTCATCAGGTATCTATTTGGGATTTTCTTTCTTTCTTGTCTTTTGACTGAGCCTTTTCATATTTGATGTGCCTGATGTTACTGTGTTTGGTCATTGGTGCTCCTTGGGTCAAATTTAATTATATTAAATTGTTTTGTACTGTAATATTCAAGTCTCCTTTCCATCTGTATTTATATCTTTTCCTTTAATCCTACTGCTGTCTATTTGTTATTTCTTTAAATATTCTTATCCATCTTGTCAAGATTTATTTTCTTGGTGTTTTCAAAGAACAAGATTTTGTTCTGTTGAATGAGTCATTTTGTTTTGTGTTTTGGAGGAAAGTGTGCTTAATTAGTTTCTGCCATTGTGTTCACTAATCCATTCCTTCTACTTTCTTTGGGTTAAATTTTACTTTGTTTCCTCCACGCTTCTTGGCTTGAAAGCTTAGTTCATTTGAATTAAGTCTTTTTTACTCTCTTTTAAATATACTTGTTACAATGTTTCTTTTGAATACTCTTTTTCCCTTATCATAGAATTGTTGCCGCTTATACTTTTAATGCCAATAGGTGGCTTATCTGATTTCTATATTTTGGAACCTTACTGAGTTATCTTTGTATCTGTATTTAACATTTTCAAAATGTCATGTGAGTGTTTTAGAGAATTGATGTTCTCTCTTGTGTATAGATTTCCAGCATTACACCTTTACTTTTTTCAAAATACTTAAAAATCAGTTTTTCCTATGAATAGCTAGGGAAAGTGTGGGAATACCTCCCGTGGAGCTCCACTAACTTTTCCTTTCCTTATTCCAGTTATTTTTATCATACATTTTCAAGCTTTCTTATTCAGGTATAAAAGGTGAAACCTGTCACTATTCCTTGCCATGTCTTGGTAAGTTGTGTCCCTTCATGGCAGAAAATCCTCTCCCTATTGAATGCTGTTTCTTTGAATTACAGTCTATCTGATACTAATATGCAGTCACTTATCTTTACTTTGTCTATATTGTTACATGCATGTCTTTCCCACTCCTGTGTCATTAACCCTATGTGTAATCTGGCTTTTGCTAGGGAACACATAAAACTATACACCTATGGCATAGTGGACCTTTAGTTAACTGACTCCTTGACTGGACGGTATCTTTTAGACAGTATTCAAATCCAGAGATATTTATCAACTTTACTGACAGACTTGCAATGATGCCAGCTATATCACTTATGTTATTTACTGTGGTACACCAACACTTTGTTCACTTAATTGTATGGATCTGATTTTCTTTGTCTCACTTTCTTTGCACTTATTTCCAGATCACACACCTGAGTCTATTCACGCAAGGTGCACACTTTTTTTTTTAACGCGTGCACTCACTCGACCTCTGTGCAAGCATGTGTATACAGAGATGGCCCGCTTCTAGAGCCTCCATTGGGCAAGCAAGAAGCCCACTGTGCCCTCCCTGTGGGCCTCATCGGGCCCTGCCCGCCTCCTTTCCCATTCACATGGTCTGCGGTGTGAATTCCAGACTTTAAAGGGAAGCCTGCACTCCCCACCTGCATGACAGTATACACGTCACCAGTTTGGGGGTGGTGGGGAGTTGACATGAGTCAGAATCAGACCCACGGTGCTGAGTAAGCTTTTGCTCAGACTTACTTCTTTCTTCTGTCATCTACTATCCATCACTGATTCTTTCAGAGAGCCTGAACTTTTGCAGAGGTGAAGCTGTGTTATTTGATTTTGGCCTTGAGTGTCCTCTGGATAACTCCAGGCTCACAGGAATGTCCCTCAACCCTTTCAGCAGTAGTACTTGCTTGTTTTGGACCTATCTACTGTTGTTAATGAGAAGTCTGCTTACAATCCAATTCTCATTGCTTTGTAAGGTATGCCATTTCACGTGCCAGTTTGTTTTCACCATTTTCCTCTTTTCTTGGAATTTGGAAGTTTCTTCAGGATACGACAGTATGATTTTTTTCCCCTTCCATCATTTTCCCACTGCCTGGGGGTTCTTTGGGACTTAACTGTTAGACACTCTCCCCCAGTCCCCAGAAGCTTGCTCCTCTTGCTCTCACATCTGCACAGTTGTGACCGTGACCATCGTTTCCTCGTCCGCCACTCGTCTGGCGTCCTCCATCTAGAACATGCAAGTGTGTAACAGACTTTCTAAATGGAGCCTCCGTGTCTCCAGGTTTGTCTTCTTCATTTTCAATTTCATTCTTTTTATGCTTCTTTCAACATTATTTTATGTGTCTGAGCTTTGACCTGAGTCATGTATATTCAGTTTTCCCCCTCTGATTTTCCACTGGTATTTTAAAAATATAGGCAGATTTAGAATTTCTTTATATATCCTTTTCTTCTTTTTGTCTTCTTCAATTGCTCTGTATCTAAGCAGCCCTTTTCTTTTTTAACGGGTACAATGTTTTCTTTACTCTTTCTAAAGATACTAATTATAATTTTTTAATTAAATTGTTCTTGTTCTTGAGATTACTTTTGTTTCTTCTGGGGTCAGCTGTTCTGTTTGTTCATTTGCATTTTTCTTTTCTGGTGTGTTGAGCTTTCCTCATATGCCCAGTGAACAAAAAGGGTCCCTTATGTTTATGGAAAGAGAACGGGCGTGGGCTACTGGCAAGGACTCATTCCTCTGTCGATGTGCAGAGCTGTTACTCCATCAGGCTTGGCCATGGGGTGGTAGGGCTGCCTGCTGCCTCTCTGGACATGTGTCTGGGGGGGTGGGGTGGGGGGAGGGTTCAAGGATAGTCAGGGGCCACTGGAGGTGTACATGGGGGCAGGGGGATGGGGAATAGGCAGGCAGGAAGGCACCCAGGCCAGGACTCCCTCCCATCCTCCCCTCTTGGCTGCTGAGTGCACTGGTTTCAAGACAGGGCCACCCTCCCTCTGCCCTGTTAGGTATATTTGGAGTGACTATCACCTCTTCTCTGCTTCCCTCCTGGCCTCTGCATAAACTCGTATGATATTGCCACGTCAGCTATTTCATGTCCATGAGTTGGCATTGACTTGATGGCGTAGGTGGCGTAATGGTTCGACTCTTGCTGTCTGCTTGAGCCTACAAGCTGCTTGGCAGGGCCGGAGGCTGCTGCCTGCTCCTGGAAAGATGGCGGTCTTTGACCCCACGGCCAGTTCTGCTCTGCCCTGTCGGGTCGGGGTGAGTAGGAGTCGCCTCGATGGCCGTGAATTTACTGATGTCGATGATCGTTCTTAGCGTTGGGGATAAGACCCTTTTCTACCTCCTGACTAGTCACTGTGGGTCCCGACTTCTCGGGAGCCTCTCTTTTCTCCCATGTTGTTTCTCCTGAATGTGTTTGCAGCTGTGCTTTGGGGTCTACTTTTGACAGCCTGATCCCACCTTACAAACAAAAGTGAACATTCTAGGACAGTGGTTCTCAACATTCCTAGCTGTGACCCCTTCGTGCGGTTTCTCATGTTGTGGTGATCCCCCAACCATAACACTGTTTTTATTGCTACTTCTTAACTGTAATTGTGCTACTGTTATGAATAGGGCAAGCCCTGTGAAAGGGTCATTCGACCCCCACAGGGGTCATGACCCACAGGTTGAGAATCGCTGTTGTAGGACTAGCTGAAAAATGTCTGCTGTGCTGATGCTAGTCTTTCTCATTTTCCAATGCCAGTGGGAAATTCGACTATATGCGGAGACATCCCTTATGCCATTTTGCAGTATCAGAGTGACCGAAAAGAGCAAACATGCTTGACTTATCACTTTAAAACCATCCACTGCTGATTAAAAATAGCAAGTTGTGAAAACTTACTTTGTAACCAGTCATTTTGCTAAATAATTTACACTTGGACTCTCTGGGCTTTAATCTTCAGTGTAGTTTTCTAGGTGGTCAAGCATGCCATTGGAAAGTAATAATATCTATAATATATATCTTTAATCTTTAATATTTGTAGCCCTACCCAGGTGTCCATCTTCACAGAAGGAGACAGCCTCGCCTTCTGCCCCAGGGGCTGCTGGTCGATTGGAACTGCCAATCTTGGGCTTAGCAGGTCCACGCCTCCCACAGTGCCCCTAGATGGACCATAGCAACAAACAAGTACTGTGGCGATTGAACAAAAGGAAACAGACTCAGTGTGTCCCCGAGTAGAAGTGCCCCTTTGAGTTGCCGAGGTTGTAACTGTTTGGGGTGAGCTTTCCCCTGCAGAGCGGTGGGTGGTTTTGAACTGCACACCTTGAGGATCGCAGCCCAAAACAAAAACACAATGCCACCAGGGCTGCTCCTTCCCCATGGCGATGCAGACATCTTAATCCCTCTTGTTCATTTCTAATGTCAGTGAAACTACCTTGAGCGTTTTACCATAAGGCATACTTTGGGCCTATTTTGAGATAGCTGTTTTGATCATATTTTCTATTTGCTTGGCCCTCCCCCCCCCCCCCAGCCACCATTTTTTATTTCAGTCCCAAATGAAGACCTGATTTTGTTTGAGCTCCTTTTGACGTCCCTCACTGTGACCCTGTGGACTTTGTTCTCTGACCTAAGAGTGTGTATTTATGACAGACAAGGAGGGTGTTTCTCCAACGTGCTCAACTGCTGACCACCGGTGCCCTCAGCAGAGAAGAAGGGGCAGTCTTACTGCCTTGGAAGCCCCACGAGGCAGTGGGACTCTGTGGGCTCCTAGAGGGCCGCTGTGAGTCGGGATTGAAGTGGACGGGGTGGATTTTTAGTTAGAGTGTTTCTGATGTTGGTGGGGGGATTTCAGAGTTTTCTCTTCCGCAATGGCAGCGTTACAGGCGACCTCGCTGGGCAGTGCAGAAGGCATCTTTCCAAAGTGCAGCGCCTTGTTTGCCCACACGGTGCTGCGGCAAGGCATCCCCCCTGTATTCCTCTGAGGCTTAATGGGAGGCAGTAGATAACTGGTGAACTTCCAGGTTTGCTATAAAAAACCCAGATATCCTAGGAGAGAAACACTTTAAACTTAGATCTGTGTTTTTAAGAGTTAGCTCTTTTTTCGTTTCTTACTCCAATGATATTTCTGAGCATCCTCTGTGTGCTGGACTCTATGCATAGGGGTTTGCCATGATGGGCATGGCTGGCCTTGTTTCCCGTGGGCAGAGTGGCAGCGGCCAGGGAGGGTTCATAAGTTATTTTCTTATTAAAACATTACTGAAGCATTACCTCTGTGAATCTCATATTAACAAATAATAAGCTCTTAAATGACTCTCATCATGATATTGGTTATTATTACTTAAAAACAGAATTTACTGTGTTCCAATCCAAACTAGGTATATGCCCAAAAACAAAAAAAAAATTGCTTTGCATTGTTTCTGAAAAATGGGGACAAACTTTCATTTCTTTTTGTTTTATCTTCAAAACAGCTTCTGTATTTTTCTGATTAAACAAACACTACATGCCCTTGAAATAATTTAGAATTTATGCTCTGGTATTCAAAAGAAATTTAGGCCTGCCCCAAAAGATGATATCTTGCTGAAATACTCACCCCTTACTTACATGGTTAGATTCCTAAGATCAGGTTAGTGTGAAAAAATATAGACATTAGGTACAATGTAGGATGACTATCTGAGTTTGGAAAGTGGAGGATGACTACATCATTACAGAACTGCCCAAGTGCATTCTTACACAACCTCCAGATTGCCTCCTGACATAGCTGCCAGATCCCCGAGAGCTGTGGCCTGGCCACGTTGGCTCAGAACCTGAATGGCCCTGGCCAAGACTCCTCTCCTCTGACTGCACGCACCGTTGGTTGCTGCCAGATGAGTGTTGGTACAGTACGATAAAGCTGGGTGATAAATTTATTTACTAAGGTCATAGCGTGACATGTCAGATAATAGTGCAGCTGATAAGTAAGGAGTGGGCAGACATTTGTTTCACTTCATAGTTTCCTATAAATATGGTTTTCTTTTCATAATTGAGATTAAACTGTATATATAGCTTTCTGTTTCATTTGAAGTTATACAAGGAGCATTTCCACATTCTCTGAGGTGTTTTGGAACCATGGTTTTTCATTGCTGCACAGAACTCCCTGGCAATTTCGCCATTCTCCTCTGTCTTGGACATTTAGGTCATCTCTATTTTTTCTTTACTATAAATAGCATCCTGGTACAGCTTTGTCTGCACCTCTGACAGCCATGTCGGTTAGTTCTAAGAGTAGAGAGTTGCATCACACATTATTAATATTCTAGAGATTTTTTTATATATAATATTTAGCTGCTTTAAGAAAACTAGTACCAATGTTTGTTATAACACTAAAAAAGAATGCCCCTTGCCAGACAGTGTTACTTATTAGATACACATATGTACGTATACCCATACTTATGTGAGGGGTTTTAAAATTGTAGTCAAACATTCCAGTAATTTCTCATTCCTTTCCCGAGGACTTGGTTCCTTTCCTTTGAAGTCCTCTTATATATAAGCAAGCATCCTGTCCCCCATCCAAATCAACAAAAACAGCAACCCAAATCCATTTTGCTTGAGCAGAAGCCCAACTCCTAGCGACAGAGCAGTGCCTTCTCACGGGGTCCCATGGGCGCACGCTCTTGGGGGGGCAGACTGCCACATGCTTGTCCTGCAGGGTGGCCGCAGGGCCAAGGGGCGCATCACTCTGCCATCCGCTGAGTGCTTCACACACACATTTCATGGAAAATGTATATTCTGACAGAAAGCTATGCATGCATTTTGTAATTTGTTTTTGTTTTTTGGCACCAAGATAAATTTGTACTAACTTGTGCTAACATGCCTGAACAGATGTAGTTTGAAGTCTTAAGAAGGATAAAACATCAGTTTAAAAAAAGTACCTTTCATAGCAACTTAAATTCTGTTAAAATGGAAGCAAGAGCGAATATCAAATGTGTGGTGAAGCTTGCTTAGAGGAATGATGAAATCATTGGTGCTTTACAAAAAGTTTGTGGGGGTTCTATGATCCAAAGATATCTGTCGTTTATAAATTGATAACTTTTTTTTAGTTTTAAAGACTCTGTTGAAGTGTAAGCCTTTAGCAGCAAACCTCAACTTTTGAAGGAAAAAAAACTTCATCTTGTTTGTGCTCTAATTGAAAAGGCCTATCTGATTCACAGTAGAAACAACAGCCAACAGCATAAACATCTCAGGTTGTCGAGCTTACATAATTTTGACTGAAAAAGTAAGGTTGAGTAAACTGTCTGCTTGATAAGTTTCCAAAACCATATTATGTAACAAGAGATAAAGTGGGACTTTGCTTAATCCAAGCAATGGGACCAAGAGGTAGAAGCAAAGCCAAAGTTCAGAGCAAAGGTTCTGGCAACAAAACTCTGGGGAGTCTGCTCAAGATGTTTTGCTTGTTGACTTGCTGCAAGACCAATGAATGATAGCATCTGCATGCTATGAGTGTCTTGAGAAAGTACGCCAAAGCTTGAGCAGAAAAATCCCGAAAAGCAACCGCTTCTCAATAGAATGCCCCTGCTCATTCCTCTCATCAAAACTAGGGCAAGTTTATGGCACGTTCTATGGGAAATAATTGGGCATTTTTCTTCCAGTCCTTTGTCATTTCTTTCAGATTTCTTTTTGACTCATAATTTGAAAAATTTAAAGACCAACCAGTTTTCCCTGGTTAACAATGTGAAACAGACTACATTGTCATGGTTAAATGCCCAGAGTGAGTCCTCAGTTCTTAGGGATGGACTAAGTGGCTGGCGCCATCACTTACTAACGTATCTCGAGATTGATGGAGCTCAGAGAGAGAAAGGTGAGGCTGTCTGCTCCCGTAGAGACTTATAGCTTGGAAACCCTTTATAAGATTCTGCAAGTCAGATTCGAGCCAATGGCAGTGGGTTAATATTGAGAAAGAATGTTTATATTTTCCATCTTTTTACAAACTTTCAGAATCGCCATGGTGACTCGGTGGAAGAATGCTTGCTTTTCAGGTGAGAGAGGCTGCGTTGATTCCTGCTCTATGAACCTCATGTAAAGCTCCCACCCATCTGTCAGTGGAAGCTGGGATGCTGCTAAGATGTTGAATAGGTTTCAGTGAAGCTTCCAGGCTAGGATGGACGAGGGGAAAAGGCCAGCCAATCAAACATGGATCACAAGCCCGACCTGCTACTGATCGTTGGAATGGCATAGGCCCAGGCACATTTCATTCCATTGTGCCTGGGATTGCCATAAGTTCAACAACATGGGTTTGTGTGTGTGTGTGTGTGTGTGTGTTTGTGCACGCGCGCGCACATGCATGCACGCTGCCATTGAATTAATTGCAACTCACTGTGACCCTATTTGGAGTTTCCATGGTGGTAAATCTTCATAGGAACAGACAGCTCCAACTCTCTCTTGACGTACCGCTGAGGCTCCTTGTGGGAGGGCAGAGAGATAGACAGACAGATGTATAATCACTAGAGGCAGTGAGTATGATTGGGCTGGCCAAGATAAGTTGATGCAGTGGCTGCATGAAAGAGCTTCAATGAACGCACCATCGTGAGGCCGGTACAGGAGCGGCCAGTGTTGCCTCCTCTTGTGCTTAGGGTGACAGGGAGAGTGAGCTAGATCTGATTCTATGGCACTTGACAACAACAGCCACTAGGGCTTCTGATGTTTAAAATTAGATTCCATCCAATATAGAAGCATACAGGAGACTTGGACGGCACACAGGACCGGAGTGGAGCATGCAAATGAGTCAGCAGTGCGGAACCCCTGTAGGAGGTGGGAAGAGGCTTCCTGGAGACTCGGAGGGTTGGACTGGGTCCGAGAGAAGCAGCGGGCTCCATCTCCTAATGCGCTCACATCTGGGGTGCCTTCAGTGGGAGGTCTCCTCTGCATAGCCCACCCCATCCACACACTGCATGCCCTCTGCTCCGTGGTGTCCTCACCAGGCACAGAAAAGCCATCAGTGGTCGATGAAGAGAAACGCCAAGCCAGCAGACAGGGGACAAGGCTCTCATGAGATGCTGCTTCCAGGGCCAGTCGGGGAGCCTGCGGGTGAGGCAGGCCTGGGAATAAGTCGTTGTGGGGAGACACTGAGGGCAGGTTGGGGCACTGGGCATCTGTAGAGCCCCAGTCGGCATGTGACACTCCCAGGGAGATCACGGGGAGCTGCTTGTGCATAGCTGAGAACAGAATCTGGCTTAATGCTGTTAGCAAGTTAATGTTTCTGCTCCTGGGCTCTGTGCACATTTAAGAATTAATTAAATCCTTTAAGGAAGTCGTTTATGTTTGAGACCACAGAAGATACTCAGGGGCCAAAACACCCCCAAAGAAGAAGACCCAATCACAGCTCTGATTCCTCGTCAGGCCCCCGAGCCCAACTGCCTTTCCCTGAGCTTGGCCTGCAGGGAGTTCTGAATATCTTTAACCCATTCTTCCCACAAAACTCCTGGGGACACATCTTAGACTCCAGTTATTTTCAATTTCATCTAAGGTGTCTCTATCCAATGCAGTTTCTTCAAAGTCTGCAATGTGGGATTCAAAATCTCTTAGCATCATCAAAGTCTTAGAAAAATATATTACCAGGAAGTGGCGCTGCTACTTGTGTGTTAATTACAACAAGCTTGGCTGCCGTGCTGATAATCTCCAGTGTTAGAAGCATAAGCCTGGACTGTATCAGGAAAAACAAAATCTTAAAAAAAAAAATCCTAAATTTTCTTTTTTACTCTTTGAAGGAAAAAAGTATAATTTATTGTGAAGTACTGACTGCTCTTCTATATTGTTTTTAGCATAGAGATTTCACCCATATTCTTGAAAGAACCCCGGATCTGCCTTAGCCGCAGTGTGCCGTGTGCAGGGCTCGATCCTCTGAGAGCCGGTCAGGGCTTTCCTTCCAGCCGGGCCTGGGAGCGCGGACCACCTGACCATTGGCCTGACCGGCCTGCACTCGCTTACAAGCTGCAGTTGGTGTTTGCCATGGGCAGGCCCCTGCTCTCCTGAGGACTTTAAAGTGTGCAAACAGCACACTCAGCCACTGGGTCAGAGCAGGGAAGTCAGATCCGAGGAAGAAAGGTCTGGGGTCAGCTTGTGAGAGCCCCGGGTGGGAAACTCTGTAGAGCAAGGCAGGGTCTGCATAGACACACGAGGTGGCCATCGGTCTGCTGTCTCCAGGGCAATGAGTTGAAGGGGAGTAAGTGCTTCTCACTGCCCACCCTCTGCTTGCTCCAGACCTTGGGGCAGATTTCAGGGAAGGGCGATGGAGGTCATGGACTTCGCTGGTCCCTGAACCTCCGAAGAGAGAAGGGCCTCTTCTTCCGGGGGGAGGGGGGAAACAAGGAGCAGCCCCACTGTGCAAAGGCCATGTGGTCTTTGGGAAGGAAGGATAAATGCCAGGAAGTTTGGGAAGAGGCCCAGGAGGTATCATTTCAAGTGGACTTTTTCTTTAATGAAGAGCAAAGTGCCAATAAGACCCGCTTTGTGCAGAAATCTTACAGGACCGCTTGTCCACTCTGGCCTAAGAGTTCTCACTGTTAAAATGAGGGCCAGGGGAGAAGTCCACAACCATTGGTGGCATCTAGGATGACCTCGGGACATGCAGAGAAGCCACAGAAAAGAGCTTAGAGGCTCAGGGTGAGGCAACTGGCCCCCACTGGGTCTCCAGCCCTCTCCACTGTTGTCTTCCTTCCCTCAGAGGAGTGAGAGTGGCCTCAGGCTGGAGCCTGCAGTAGGCAACAGTGTGCAGCCAGAATTTAATATCATTGCTCCCATTTTATTTATTTTTATAATTACCTTTAATTTACAGCAAGTGCTACACATTTCCATTTAGGGTAATGATATAGTTTCCTCTTAAATGCATTAAAGTAAAAAATAGTGAATTAATTAAAAAAATATTAGCAGGGGTACGAAAAGCCAGCTATGGTGTAGAGGTGGTTTATTGCCAAGAAGCACGAGGAAGGTGCCGTGTGGCCTGGCGGAGAGAGCAGGCCTCAGGGCAGCCATCTCTGTCTTATTGACCTCGTGAAACAGGCGAGGAACATGGTGCTGTGGATGCCTCTCGGATTCTAGGGAGAACTGCACAGAAGCCCCTGGAAGCAGAGCCTGTGACCCCTTGTTTCTACATGGTTATCATGTTCCACCTCCTAGCAGGCCCCCTGCACCCCAGAAAGCAATGTGGCCTGGTCTTGCATCACCCTCCCCACCATGGACACACCCAAGGTCCTGTGGCGCAAACATGATATGATTTGAGTGTCTTCCAAGCTCGAAGGTTCACCTTCCTGCACATTCTTGGACCGAGTTCTGTGATGACCCAGTTTTCAGTGGCGAAGCTATGAAGGTGGATCACCAGCTCTTTCTTCTAGTCTGTTTTAACCTGGAAGCTCCCCTGAAATCATGGTCACTCTGGGTGAGCCTGTGGGCACTTGTACGAGTGGTGGTGTTGCTTCCAGCATCACAGCAAGAGGCAGGCCACGGCGGTGCAATGAACAAAGAGACAAGTGGTGAGCCCTGTCAGGAGCAGCAGGATGACCTCCAAGCCGTGGAGATTTGCTTCTCAGAACTCCTTGTTGCTGTCCTGTGAAATCAGAAGGCCTCCCAGTGAGTTTGGGAGCCCAATTGCCCGGGGAGAGTTGACTGGGGAGCAAGCACCAAGCATTGTGATGATGGATTCTGTTTGTCGGCCTTATTTTTCTCACTCTTCCTCTTCTTGCAAGAGCATCCCCTGGGGGCGCTTACTGTGTGCTTCCTGCTTTGGACTTTGGCGTTAGACCTTTACTCTCTTCGAGGGGTGATTTGTCCAAGCACATTCCTCATTTCTCAGGGCACCTGAGAAGATGCATATTCACCCCTCCAACTATCTACATGTAACCATCCATCCATCAACCCATTCACCTCTCTGTTCATTCAACAAATATTATTGTCAGATGTGGCCACGTTGATTGTGACTCCAGGCAACCTTCTGTACCGTGTACTACTTGTACCCAGTCCTGGGCCAGCCTTACAATCGCTCCTATGTCCGAACTGATTGGACATAGGCCACCGTGGTGAGCCATCTCATTGAGAGCCTTCGCTTCGGGGCTGACCGACCACTTTCCCAAGAATGATGGTCTTCTCCAGGGACTGGTTTTGCCTGACAGCACATCCGGAAGTACATGAGGTGAAACCTCACCCACCTCCCCTCGCAGGAACAAACTGGCTGCATTTCTTCCAAGACTAATTTGTTTTTTTTTTCTTCAGGGAATCACGCATGTTCTTTGGCAACCTTAGAATTAAAATGTGCCAGTTCTTCTCCCACCTTCCTTATTCACTGGCCAGCTTACTTACGAGGTGACTGGGCCTGACACGCCCCGGTCTTCAAAGTAACATCTTGGCCTGTTAATTTTGCCGCAGATATCTTCAGTGCAATCCTTGGTTTGGCTTCCTGACCATGGCTCATGGCTGTTGAGTGTGGATTCAAGTACAATGCAATCCTTGACATCTTTCACAGGGCCAGATTTCATCGTGATGCTGCTGGTGTGGTGTTTGCTCATCATCGATCTGTGTCTCACACCCTCCTCCCTTTCAGCACGTGGCTTCGCGTCGTCCACAGCTGCAGGTTGTTATGTGCCTTCCTCGAGGCCGAACACTGTGTTCTTCATCTTGTCCTGCTTCTTGGGTGGTTTGTTCAACCGACAGAGGAGGTGTGGTGTCATGACACAGCCTAGATGCAGACCTTCCCTATTTAAAACCACACAGTCTCTCCCGTATTCTGTCAGAATGGCTGCTTCTTAGTCTATGTACAGGCTCTGCCTGAACACAAGAAAGTGTTCTGGGCTACTCAGCTTTTCAATATTATTAATAATTTGTTATAATTTACACTGTCAAAGGCATTTTCACAGTAAGCAAAATGCAGGGAAACATATTCCAGGCAAGATAATTGTATATTGGTGATGCGATCTTTCATTCCTCATTCTCTTTTGAATCTCGATCAGATTTCTGGCAGCCCCTGTTGTTGATCAAATTATCTTTGACAGAATTTTGCTTACATGTGATATCAGTCATACTATTTGTTGATTTTTGCAAGCTCTTGGGTCACCTACCTTTGAAATGGACACAAATATGGATCTTATTTCATTGGTTAGCCAGGTACTCTGCCTTCCAAATTTTTGGCATAGGTGAATGAGCACTTCCTGTACTATCTTCATTTATTGAAACATTTTAATTGATGACCCATCAATTCCTGGATCCTTGTATTTTGCCCATGTTTTCAGTGCAACTTAGTTTTATCCCTTCCATTCCATTGATTCTAGATTACTCCTGAAATGATTGAATGTAAACCCATTCTTTTTTGGTATAATGACTGTGAATTCCTTTTATTTTGTCTCTGTGTTTCATATGTTCAATATTTTGCCAATAGAATCCTTCAATATTGCAACCCAAGATTTGGTGTTTTTCTAGTTCTTTTAGTCTGAGAAATGCTGAGCCTTCCTTTTTTGTCTTCTAAGCTCCAGGTTTTCATATATTTCATTATATTTTACTTTGGCTTCTTAAATCACCCTGTGAAACCTTCTGTTCAGCTCCTTATGTCACCATTTCTTCCTCTTACCTTAGTTGTTCTATGCTGGCAACAAAAACACTGAACAACAACAAAAAAGTCTTTGGGGTATGACCAACATTTTGGTGAGCATCAGGCGGGACATGAATGGTCACTACAGTCATGGAATTGGTGGCTGAAAGGGGAGGCAGAAGTTGAACAGGTGGCTATTCAGCGACAGATAAATGAGCTCATGAGTGGACAAGTGAATTGTAATCTCCTCTCCTTGTCACTCCTGGGTGTTGGGACCTGTGGCCTCCAGGGATGCGGGGGCAAGAACGCTATGTTGTAGATCAGAGGTTACACTTGTTGGTCCCTGGGCAGCTTCCTTTAGGAGGGAGATGACAGGAGCTGGGCAGCCCACTTGATTTGTTTCCAGCTGCCAAAGGCCTGCCTGACCTATGCCAGCAGGGCAGGCCTCCCTGCTGGAGGCTACAGCAGGATCAAGGCCGGCAATGACAGCAGCCGTAGTAGGACCAGGGCAGGGTGTTGGGGAAGTTGGGTAAGTGGACAGGCAGACAAACAGTACCATGCTCAAAATACCAGCAGGAGGCCAGGTTCCAGGCCAGGCTCAGTGGGGTCTCTGGAAGAGACTCTGTTTCAATGTTTGGGTGGTGCCCTGTGTGCCTGGGTCTCGTGCTTTGACATGGCTTGTGGAACCCTACCTCCTGTGAGTACTCAGGGTGCTGTCCCCCAGTGGCTTCCTGCAGCTTTGCCCATACTAGCTGGAGGCATTTGTTTCTGGGTCACTGGGGACAAGGCTGGCAGCGTCTCATTTTTCTTCTTCCTTTAATCCCCAACCTTCTTTGCTCTGAGTGACCCTGTTTCTGTCCCAAAGTACTCCCTCCACCCCTCCATCACACACACATTCCTGTCCTTCTGGACATCAGCATAGAGTGGGCAGCAGAAGGGGCCTTCATTGAGAGCACTGGGGAGCACTAAGTAGGGCCTGGCCTCCGTGGCTTCCCCTCTCTGTCAATGAAGTTCTCTGAAGAGATGCTTCTGGCAAACTTTAAAAGCCACACAAGCCTTTAGCCTTCTCTCTTTATCAGTATCTAACACTGGTAGGCACAGGGGTGGAGGTGGCGGGGAGTGGGGGCGGTAGTTGTCATGCTCATTCACCAGCCGGTAGCCTCATGGATTGAGTAGCTGTGGGTTGTACCTTAGGCTGCTAACTGCATGGTCAGCAGTTTGAAACCACCAGCTGCTCTTTAGCAGAAAGACAAGGCTTTCTGACCCTGTGTAAAGCCTTACACCTGGGGCAATGCTACTCGGTCCTATAGGGTCAGTGTGAATCCCAACTGAGCCTGTGGCAGTGAGTTTGTCGATCCCTGGGTTCAGAGTGTGGCTGGGACCATCATTGGCATGTAGGGAGTCAAGGGGCCCCGTCCCTGGGGCAGTGTCTTTTGGCTGTAGATCTGAAGAAACTCCTGGGTGGCAATGGGAGGGGGTAGATTTGGCACAGAAGGAACAGCATGTGCACAGGTTCTAGGGAGTGCATAGACACTTCTAGAAGGCCAGAGCCAAACAGACACAAAATTCCTTTTCCTGAAAGTCCTCTCAGAAAGACCCAGTGGAGGAATCCCCTTGACAAAGAGCACAGTCTCTGGGGGAGCTGCGGATTGAGACACTCAGATGCTGGCGAGGTTCAAGTCCACCCAGAGTGCCTTGGAAACAAGGCCTGGTGACCTACCTCTAAAAATTTAGTTAATGAAAACCCTTCCCTGCATGTTTTACTCTGGCACACACAGAGAAACCACAGTTGGAATTGACTAGATGGCATCTGGGTGGGTCTGCATTGATCTGGCCAACAACAGGGAGACAGCTGGGTAGGGTGAGAAATGCATTTTCACTGCCTGTTGTGGAGTCCTCAGTCTGTGTCCAGGGCACAAGGGGCCAGGCTCAGTCTCCCATCTCCTTCACACCAGAAGTTTCTGGAAGAACCAAAGACCTTTGAGGATTAGAACCTGCCCGGTCTTGGAAGCTTCCTGTCCTGGTAGGCTGGGCTGGGTTAGAATGACTCCCTGGGAGAAGAATAAAGATGAGGAGAGTTGACCTAGTCCTGGGGCAGGCAGGAGGCTGGCAGAGCAGAGTGGAAGCAGTGGAAGGCCTGGGGGTATCTGTGAGTGAAGACAGGGCCATTTTGTCAGTCAGGACTCCTCTAGTTTTATGTGACAGCAAATGCCAAGTCAAACCACCGTAAACCACCTGGGGACTGTGATGCCTGGTGTTCAAGTCCCTCCACCTCGCTCCCTCTCTGCCTCTTCGAAACTGGCCTTGTCCAGGTGCTACACCCTGCTGCCGTCTCGGCAGACATTTCTGGGCACAGGAGAGCTGCTGAAGCTCTGGGCCTCAAGGAGAATGTGAGGCATCCTGTGATTTACAAGCCTTCGGCCACCCTTTCCCATTGGCTTGAACCAGATCATGTGCTGAACGTTGAGCCAATCACAGAGGCCAGGGGGTCGTATTGTCTGCGTGGGTAAACTGAGTCCGACATTAGGTTCTGAGGCTGGATCCATCCCACTTTAGCCACTGGGTCGCAGAGGAAGGGGGCGTGACCTAAAGGCAAGGCAGGTCCTCTAGAGACATGGAGGTGGTGTCGTGGTGAGGCACTGGGCTGCAAGCTGTGTTGGTCGGCGATTAACAACCACGGGCAGCTCTGCAGGGTAGATACTGGGATTTCTACTCCATCAACAGTGACGGTCTCACAGGAGGCTCTCTAGGAGTCAGTGTTGATTTGATGGCAGTGAGTGAGTTGTTTGAGGAGTAGACATGGGTGGAGGGAAGGATAGACACCTATGGTTGGTGGAGGGTCCTGGAGCTTTGGCTAACATGATCTCCAGTGATGCAGCTGGGTGTCGAGGAGTGCGTGCGTGTGAGCGTGCGTAGGGGTGGAGGTGGGATATGGATGTCACACCTCACACTAAGGGTAGGGAGCCCCTTTCTGGGGCTTGGCTTCAGGGCCGGTGTTCTCCCTGAGAGCTGCGTGGAGAGGGGCTGGAATCTCTCCAGGTGGGCGTGGCTCTGGGACTTTCACCAGAGGTGGGCTACCTTCGCTGGATCTTTGTAGCTCCTCAGGGAGCTACAAACAGGTAATGCTTGGTTTCCCAGGCCTATGCTATGAAGAGCTGGAGTTACAAAACACTCTGGCTATTAAAAACCTGCTACTGACTTTAACGGCAATAAAATATCTGCTGTTTATGAGTAATTAGCCACTTCTGGAAAAGAGCTCTATTCCTTTAAATTTATGAGGTGCCTTGATTTATGCATTTCATGGGGGGGGGGGAATGTCATGTTACATCACATCAACCTGATGAAATTTGATGCAAATCACACACATTTCACAAGTGAATGGAAGCATTCTATCTTGGCTCCTGAAGTGTTTGTCTGGGTGGGGGTTCTCATGGCCCCTGCGCCTTCTTAGCACTTGCTTTTGCATGGAAGACTTGGGCACGCCAGTAGCCTTTGGCCATCCTGTGGGTGCTTCCTGGAACACCTCACATCATGCAGAGTGGCGGCTCTTCAGTGAGGGCCACGCTAAGCCCTAGGCTCCGGATTTGTTTGACCCTGGATTTGTTTCCTGGGTTTGAGCACCCAGAGGACACACACGTGGCATGATACAATCGGGTCTCTAACTTTATATTGCCTGCTTAGAGAAGTAATTATAGAAAATCAAGATGCTGATGAGCTCGGGTGTATATGGGGGCTTTGTGTGGCTGCTGGACTTCCATATGAGGGCCCTAGTGACACAGTGGCTAAAGCACTCAGCCAATACCCCAGGTGTTGGCAGTTTGAACCCGCCAACTGTTCTATGGGAGAGTGCTGTGGCCACCTGCTTCCATAAAAATGTGTGGCCTTGGAAGCCCCAAGGAACAGCCCTACTCTGTCTTACATGATTGCTATGTGGTGAGTTTGGTCTGGGGACTTCCAAAAAGAGGGGAGGCAAAGATTTCAGAAGTTTATTGGAATCTTCCTATACATTGTTCCTTCTTTTATCCCTCTGCCCATCCATCTACCCATAGTCCATCCACCCACCCACCCACCCATCCATAGCTCACCCATCCATCCACCCCCCCCATAAGCCCATCTATCCATCCATCCATCCATCCATCCATCCATCCATCCATCCATCCTTCCTTCCTTCCAATATTCACTAAAAAGACAATAAACCCACAAACCCATTGCTGTTGAGTCCACCTTGACTAACAAAAAGGGAGACTTCTCTGCTCTTTGACTGGCACCCATGTCTTGAGAGGGTGTGCTGGCAGTGACATTCTGGAATGGGTGACTTTGCATGGGGCAGTGGCCATCGTCACAGGTATGAAGAAGTCCTGGCAATGTGACCTAGCATGTAGCTATCAGAGAAGAGATGGGGCAGCAGTCACCCTCACTGAGGGCTCACTTGGCACCAGGCACAGCTGCCAGCACTTTCTGTAAACTTCTCCCTCCCTCCTGCCCTCCCAGAAACCCTGTTACTGCCCCCATCACGCAGCCACATGGCTCTTGAGGTGCCGACATATAGCATGCGTGTGCGTGTGTTTGAATAAGGCACAGTTCGCCCTCTGGCCACAGGGCCCACTATTGACTTGCCACACAGAACACCAGAAAAAGTACTTCTCGGGCAACTCCCACAAGAGCAGCAGCCCCTGGCTAAACTCAGCTATGCTGGGTGCTGGTGCAGCCCGCAGAGACCGGAGTCTGCATGGATGATTGGGTGAAGATGGTGCTGCGCTCCCCTTTGGCTGAGGTGCAGGTGGAAGGGTGTCTGAGAGGTGGTGACTGTGAGGTCTGGCCTGCACAGGGCACACTGGGCCGCATGCTGGAATGCCACAGGTCTGCCCGACCACTGCTGCATTCTGAATGGCTCCCCTGGTGTTCAGTATCGAAGATGCCACCCCCCTTCCAATGCAGACCTCAGGGGAGAGGAGAGGAGAGAGGGGCCATGGGTGGTGGCCTGCCTGCCAGCCTTCTTGGTTTACAGATGGAAGCTGAGACTTGAGGAGGGCCTGAGCCACTTGAAGTCACACTATGTGTAGGTGTGGCCCCAGCTCGGAGCATGGGGTTGTCAGACTATGCTGCCCGGCAGGGTGCCCACTGGGAGGGGAGGCAGGACCTTCATCCAACAAGTGTCCCCTGAGATTCTGCTGGGTGTGAGAGCTGTCCTTGGCACCAGGGCCCTTGCTCCCTGGGAGACCTGCCCAGTTTCTCGTGGTCTTTCGTTGGCCAGCCTCCCTGCTCCTGGAGTTAGGCACGGAGAATGGCGCAATGGGCACTGAGGCTGCGGAGGGGTGCAGGGAGATGGTTGTGCTCTGGTCGCAGCAGGCCCACACAGGGGAGAGCGGGTGTCTCCTGTCACCGAGGCGATGGAGCAAAGGTGTGCTCTGCGGCCCCGGGCTCCCAGTCCACCAGGCAGTGTGATCCCTTCCCAGCCTGAGGCTTGGGAGGGCAGGGTGCTTCAGATCTTCTCTCTCAGAGCCCAGCGCTGTGCCCCAAGGCTGTGGGGCTTCAGGGAATGCCACCGAATGAAGGAGCAAGCAAGTGTTTGACCCACCACATGGGACAACGAAGAAGAAAGCGGGGGCTGGAGAAAGAGAGTTGTGTAGCTAAAGGGGCCTGGAGAGCTGGCATCTAACCCGTGCAGTTCAAGTGTGTGTAATACATGCTTTGTGGGGCCCCGTGGGGCCTGCAGAGACCCTGGATGGGGTGGAGGGGATGAGGCAGGGTCCTTGAGGTGAAGGAGTCTTAGCCAAGGGATAGGGGTAGGGACTGGGGAAAGCTGTCAGGATGACAGGGTGGTATTTGAGGCAAGAGTCTATGGACCCAACTTCTTAGTTGGCATGTGCCAGGAGGAGCAGAGAGCAGGGTGTGCCCTATGGCCCAGCACAGGTTTGTGTCCTCAGTCCTCCTTCCCTGGTCCCACCCTCTTCCTTCTCCTGCAAAGATAATGCTATACTGGATGCCCGAGGCAGGTTTTGCTTGGTCCACTTGCTCATTCATTCCTTCATTCATTCAACTTTACCTCCACGTGCCTGGTCCCATGTTCATTCATTCAAGTGTCTCCTCGGGCTTGGCTGTGCCTGTGGAACACTTGGCTGTGGCGCTTTCAGATACACAGTAACAGAGTCAGCCTAGAAGACAAGCACGGTGGGGGGTGCAGTCAGGGCCCATGGAGACAGACAAAAGGTGCCTGTCCTGGACCTGGCGACCAAGGAGGACCATCGGATGTGGTGGCATTGATTCTTGTCACAGAAGGAATGACTAGGTATCTGCCAGATGGCAGGGTCAGATGCATCCTGGGTGGGGGAGGAACCTACAACCTCCTCTCACGGGGCCCTGGTCTCCCTGAGGGAGGGGTGCCCTTGATCAAAATGCTCATGTTCCTGCCGGACCCTGCTCCTGGATTCTGCCCACTGTGGTTCGCAGCAGTTGTGACGTATCCAGAATGCAGTCCTGACCCCTCCAGCCCCTGCTGTAGGTCTGAGGCAGGGTGGAGTGGGGGTGGGACAAACAGAAGGGCTCAGCCTCTCTTCCCTCCACTCCCAGCATCCTGGCTACACACAGAGGTAGTGAAAGATGTTGGACTGGGGTCTCCATCAACCAGAAAAGACCGAGGGCCTCCTGGCATCATGTCTCATAGTACCTGCCGGTGGGCCTGGAGCTCCACTCAGACACCGTGTCCTGTGAGGTTTGCCTGGACTCCTTCCGGTCTTTGACAAGTGGCCCTTAGAACAGCCTCCCTCCGGTGGACTTCTGGGGCCATTGTATAACCAGGCCCCTGGACATTGTCTCCTGCACTTTTGCATCAAGCCAGGTCAAAGGCAGCTGTGCGATAAAGCCGGACTCTTCACCCTGGCAACCTGAACCAAGGTGCACAGATTCTAGTGGTTTCCATGGAGGTGACAGGGTGGTGGAGCACAGCTCAGATCCTGCTCCCAGTCTTGTCTCAGCTGCCCCCAGTAGCCAGGGGCTACCTGGGGCCCGGAGGGTGCTCCTCTTGTCCTAGAGTTGTGCCCTCCAACTAGCATGGGAGTTAGTCTGCAGCCTTCTGCACAGGGCGATCACCTTAGGGAGAGTGGAAAAGTGGGTGACTGAGACTTGGTACTCTTGTGCAACCACTGGGATCTTTTCAGTGTGAGCATGCCCTTGGAAGGGCAGGTCATTTGCTAGAAGCATATATATATATATATATATATATATATACACACATACATACACACAAATATATACATACACACACACACACATATATATACTTATATATATACTTGTTGCTTCCTCAGATGGGTGGTCCGAGTCCAGATAAGTCAATTATAGCAAATTAAGGTTCCATTTCCTTCTTGAACCATCCAATGGGGAGAAATGGAAGCCCCAACTAATGACCTGTCTCCTAGGACAGAGGGCTGGGCCTGCCCTTTCCCCATGTGAGGGCGCTGGTGTGGGACTGCAGCCCAGTGGCCACCCTTGGCTCAGTCACTGCTTTGCTCCCAGACTTGTGAGAGGAACAACCTTTGGTGGAATGTGTCTTCAGGAGCAATAGGCTCTCAACAGAGACTTGGAACACATGAGCACTCTCCCAGGACATCCAGAGAGGCTCCTAGGGGCTTCTTGTCACTTTTGGACTACAGGAAACCCAACCAGGCTTCCTGGAGCACATCAGAGCAGGTGAGGGCAGGAGGGGGTCTGGAGCTGAGAGGGGGACTCGAGCAGCAGCCTGGCTTCTCCTTTTGTGCGGTTATGAAAAGGGGAGGGGAGACCCATGGCTCTTCTCCAAGTAGATGCCACCCTCTCTCTCACGCCAAGGGAACTCTGGGCCCAGCTATTTGGTTTTAGGTTCAGGAGTTTTTCTCCGTTTTTGCATTTTCTCCAGTGCCTCTGACCCATATTAGCTAGAAATGCACCATGCCCAACTGCCCCTAGGCAGAAGGACTTGTCTGTTCTGAAGCTGTTTTCTTCCATATTTTGCCAGAGAAGTGACCACTTTTTGCATGGCAGGGTGGCTGTTCTGCTGAAGGGCAGGATGGTCTCGTGCCCAGAAGCTCAGCATTCTTCTAGGATATCCATCCACATACCAGCTTGGCTGTTAGGCACAGAACATTTACAATTTCCCCAGCTTCTCCTTTGCCCCCTGATATAAACTCCATACACCCCAGTTGGCTTGAAATCAGCCCTTAGCCAGCTGATTCCATCCCATTTCCTCTCTCACTCTCAGGACAGTCCTTGTGTGGTTCATGTCCTGCACATGCCCTCAGGACTCAGCTGTGGCCCAAGCCTGTCTCTACACAGCCTCCTTGCCGCATGGTGGGACTTCACTCACTCCACACAAGTCCAAGGCTGAGACCTTTAAGTCTGAGGACAGACAGCCCTCTACCCTCCATTGTTCTTGACCAGTTCTGGCCTGTCTCTTCCACTGCACTCTCTACTTCACATCACTCACACAGCACTCTCAGGGAACTCTCTGGCCCTCAGCCCCTTGGCTTCCCTTCTGCCTTTCCCAGGCACTGTTACAAAACTCTTTGAGCACTACCAATACATGTCCAGAGGGCACCCCACTGTGACATAAACCCCAGCTTGAGGACTCTCGGCTCTAGCTCTGTGGGTTAGCACCTTGCCCCATCACATGCCCTGTTCCACAAGCAAGCTTCCTCTCCAAAGACCCTCTGCGTACTTGCTCCTTAGGCCAGGAACCCCGGTTGCTCCGCTCTGTGCCCTGGCTCTGTTCCTGCTGCTGCTCTGGTGTCACGGAACTCTGTCTCCTGGATTGGCAAGGTGCCGTGTGCAGGGACTTGGAGATCCAGTGGGCCCCACTCGCTTTTGGGGGTAAGACCTTGCTTCTGCTGCCGAGTTGGCGCTGAACTGCTCTTTTAACTCCTACTCACTTCAGTATCAAATCCTCCTCCCTCACCTTCTTTGACTCAAACCATCAGAAAGAAGTCATCTGGCGGGAGTTAGGACTATGGCTAGAAGGGATATACCAAGTGATCCTCTGCAGGACACCTGGCATCCTCTTGCTTCCCTGCTGCACCTGTGTGGGCTGCACCCCTGTGTGAGCAAATGCTACTAAGCGGCCTGAGACCCCTTTCTGGATGCACCGATATAGTTGGCAGCACATGAGCTTGCATGAGCCATGGATGCCCTTCCCCTCTCGTTGTGGTGGAACCACCAGGCGAAAGGGCCTTTACAGACCCAGGAAACCCTGCTAGGGGCTGGGAGCTACACTGGGGACAGTGAGCACAGGCATACAGGCTGATGGTTGGAAAACCATGGATGGCTTCCCGTCCTTTCCTCTGGTTTTCTTAAACCTCTGCGAATGGCACCGGGGCCAGGATCAGTCCATTTTAGAGAGAGAGAGAGAGAGAGAGAGAGAGAGAGAGAGACTGGGGTACAGACAGGTGACAGTGTGCCCAAAGTCAATTAATGAGACTTCCCATGTCATTCTCCTCTCATTAGCCCAGTGCTCGTGGGGAAATAACCACCTGTCACAGAAGATGTGGATTAAGACATCAGCCCTATTAGACATTAGCAAATGGAAACATCTATCGATACATTTTTTTTCTGTGTGACTCTTTGAACAACAGATTTACCACATTTCAAGATCCAGGGTGCTCTTCCCCCCGTCCTCCTTCACCAGCCCCTGGGGGTCCTGCTTTGCCGAACACACTGGGTGGCTGGCTCCAGCCCTGTTGCATGTGCTTGTGAGGCCTCCTGTTCTGGTGTCTGCTGCACTTCCTTGCCCTTCCCCCTTTTCAGAGGGAAGGAAGGAACTGGAACTGAATGTTGGTATCCAAAGTGGTGTGGGCCTCCACTGCCATTGTCCTGCTAACAGCCTGCTTTGGGCTCTGAGTTCTGGAAAGCTTGTATGCCTTAAACATTCTGAACCTCAAGCTTCCTTGTTACTACAGAAGTGACCTTCATGCCCCCAAGGAGGGTTGTGTGATATCCTAACTGTAAATACAGGGCAGCACAGTATCGTAGTGATCTGAGGAGGAAGGAAAAACCTGGGGAGGGGAGCATGGGGAGTGGTGGTTATGAGAAATTAGAGGAAGAGGAGAAAGTATTGCTGTTGAAAGTGGTGATGATGATGATGAAGTCAGTGGTCGTGGTCGTCCAAATGATGAAGAAGATGATAGTAGTGGTTAAGTTCTAATACTTAGTTAGTGCTTACTCTGCCCGACAAACCTGTGATTTTTACCCAGCCCCATGTGGGGTTATTTTTTTATTCCACCCCACTCGGGCAGTTTTTGCATGGTGTGGGAAGTGACCCAGGGTGCTCCTAGAGAAGTCGTCTCTTAGAAGGCAAAGTGAAGACGCCTTTGCCAATGTTAGTTTTTTTCATCGGAGGTCTCGGCATCCATCTCCTGTTGTGGTCCGTGGTTTCAAAGAGTCAGCATGGCTGGAGAGATCATTTTGCCCTGGAGAATTTGAAATCAGCCAGTCCCTAAGGAGATGGCATTTTTATTCCTCTTTCCTTTCCAATTCTGCCAAGTCCCATCCTGCCAAGACAGGGGCTACCCACCCCACGGGGTCTCGCTGCCGGGCAGCAAGGGCCCTGGTTCTGCCCATGCATGGTGGGAAGCTGAAGAGCCTGGGTGTGGTTTCCAGGGGTCCTCTCCTGACGATGCAGTGACCGTACTCCACAGATTGGAATAAAATATCCTCATTAATAAATTCAGGAAGGATTTAACTATCTCTGGCCCTGTCTCATAGCATTGTCTAGACATCAGTCAAAATGGCGTGGGTCAATTGCACTACCCTCCTGTTTATCTGTTAATCACCTGGCAAATAAAAGCGTTCAGCATCCTGCCCACCTCAGTAATGTTGTGATGTAATTTGTTTGGATGCCCAAATGTCACCGGTGTTGATTGTAAGAGATGAAAAAATGTACTTGCTCAGCATAGCAAGCTCTAGGCCAAAATGTAAGCATGAAATCTTTGGTTTATTTTTGTAATAATGTTTACAGCTGTTTAATGACCCTGAAAAGGTTCAGTAGTCTGGTGTTCTGTATTTCAGAGCAGGAGTGTGTTATGCTTCTAACACCTTAGTTAAACAGTTGGAGCTACAATTGGGGGAAAACCATCTTTAATAAAAAGGTATTGTATTCTGGGTGCCATTGTCTTAAGCACTGTGTCCTTTAGGTGTAAGAAAGGAAAGTGGGCAAGGAGGAGGTGGTAGGAGCATTTGGAATGGCCTGGGAAGGGCTTTTCCTCGTTGTGAGGACAGTTTGTCAAATCCATGAAGGGACTTGGAGCTTCTCAGAGGTGAGAACCCTAGCAGCTGGGAGTTGGACGGCCCTGGGAGGTTTCTGAGGCAGCACTTTGATAATGTTCATATCGAAGGGAATATTTTGTTGTGCTAGGCTAGACAAGAATATTTGATTTTTAAAAATCCAGTTGAGATGGTTATTTTGAAAGTCATTTTATTTCCCAACGATGCCTTTTTCATGGTAGGAAGATAAAGCCCTTGCATGCAACTTACTGGCAAGATCTATATTTTTTGAACTATTCATAAGATTACTTTTTTATTTTCCCTTTTTCTGTGCTAGCAAAATGAAACTGTGTTTTTGTGCAAAATGTATTTAGACTCCCAGCAGCTGGCATTTCTGGTGTCCTGATAGTTTTAAATTTCATTGTGAGTGAAAGATACAATTAGGTTCTCTATTGGAAGAGTTAAGTGAAAACTTTTGTCATTGATATCACAGGAAATAGTCTTGAAGGCAGAAATGCAAAATCAAAATAACCATTAGCACCCTCAAAGGCTGCTGAATGGCTCACTGAACCTGCAGGGATGGGAATGATGAAGCCGGATGGATGGATGGATTGTGATGATCTGTTCATTCAAAGGCTGGGAGGGGCTTGAGAAGCTTAGAATGCCCCCCCACCCCCAACATCAAATGGGAAATTGTACACTTCAAGAAGAAAAGTGCTTTCAGCAGCTGTCACCCAAGGCCACATCCTGTGGTCAGAATCTGTGTGTGTGTGTGTGTGTGTGTGTGTGTGTGTGTGTGAGATGGTGGCTGCCGAGTCTCGGGCACTCATGTCTGGCTCTTCACCAAGCTTGACTGTCCCATAGGGTGCCAGCAATACCATGTTCCCAGGGTTTAAGTGAGGTACCAGGTACCAGGTACCAGGACTAGGAAAGAATGCTGTAGCTTTTCCATGTTGGAGCCAGGATGCCACTGACACGACTCCTCTTGGACTTGAACTGTTCACTTTTGGTCAGGACATTGAACTTTCCAAAGTCAGGTAAACTGAATATTCATTGCTTTTCTTCCACCAGGCTGCCGGTGTGTATTGGTTTCCTCCATTCATGCTTTCAGCTACAAGCAGCTGCCCTGGCATGCATTCAGCTGCTGACCACAAGATCAGCTGTTCCAACCCACTAGCTACTCTGTGGTAGAAGGGTGGAGCTGTCTGCTCCTGTGAAGAGTTCCAGTCTCAGAAACCCACAGGGGAAGGTCTACTCTGTCCTCTAGGGAAGTCATGAGTTGGAATAAACCTGATGGCAGTGACTTTGGGTTTTCAGTTTTCCACTTCAAGATGAGGCCATGAGCTGTGGACCAGAGAAAGCTGGTCTCATTGTGTAGTAGTGTGATGTCTGGCTTTGATGGTGCTGCAGGATTTTCTAGCCAAGTAAGTACGACAGGTTTGTGGGTATATGAGTTACTCAGAGGAGCCTGGTTACCCAGGAGCCTCATGTAGTTGGTCATATCCAACTTTCTGCTGATCCCTGATGGTTACATGGGACACACATCCCCCCACCCAACACACACACACACACACACACACACACACACACACACACACATATACCCTATTCCTGGACCCTGAGCTGGTGAGTCCAGAGCTAGGTGCATGGCAGGTGCCCAATCTGAGCTTAACTGCTGAGTAATGGAAGGGTTGGACAGGTTAGCTAATGTGGTCTCAGGGAACAGTCACCAGGCAGTGCATCCCAGTGTGTCAGGACATGGATTGGGATGGGGTGGGGGGGGTGCTATGACAGGTGGGTCTTGGGCTGGTAGGTGGCTTCTGCAGGGACATGGACAGACATTCAGTCTGGTGCCTGCAAGGAAACAGCAAGGTCCCCGAGGGTAGGCATTCTCTTATGCATGCTCGCTGGAGGCCTGGGGGAAAGGACTAATAGCACCTTCCTTCAGAATGCCAGAATCCCTGAAGGGAGGCTACCTCCCCCAGCCAACAATTGCTCATGGTTGTCCTCCTACCCCAACCCCGTTGTCTCACAGCAGGACAAACGACCCCTTAGTTTCCCAAGGCATGCATTTATACATACTTCTAGAGTGTCACCAGCTAGGGAACTCCTGCTTCTCCTGCAACACAGACGTACTTACCTACATGCGTGTTAAACACATGCACACACGCACGCATGCACATGCCGCTCATGGGCCTATATATAGCAGCTGCGAGTGGTTTCTTGTTTCTCTGAACTTCAGAGGCAGCCTCTCGGGGACCATTTCAGTGCTTCTCCCTAATTGGAAGCCCTGTCTGTACTGCCCTCTGGACTCAGGTGTCTCCGAGGTCAGAGACGTAGATAGTCCCAGCTGATCCGCAGTGGTTATTGCATGGCTGAGTGCAGGGATAAATGAATTCTGGATGGAAAAGTGGCAAGGTTGGAGAAATGAGGACCGCCAGGCCGGGCCTAGGGCCAGCTCTGCCTGCCTCGACTGCTTTGGCCCTGGGACAGCACACCAATTACCCCGGGCTCTTTCCAAGAATTCCCAGTCTCTCTTCTTGCTCCGAGTCAAGGAGTTGGCACTGGTTATGACTGGCCCATCACAGTGGCTGTGCCTGTGCCTGCAGGTGGAGTCCTGGGATGAAAAGCTACAGAGGACTCTGAGATACTTGTCTGCGAGCAGTCCTGCCTTCTGGGGGTTCTCTGTGTTTCTGTGACATCCATGCCCAGAGGGGCAGAAGCCTGCAGCCCCCATTCTGAAGGAGGTTACCCCTCACACACACTCTCTCTTCCCCTCTCTGTTTTTCCCAGAGATCCATCAGCAATGGCCCGAGTCTCGGTTGGTCTGTGGTCATGTAGGATGGAGTGCCTGGTAGTTGGGGTAGCTTCTGATTGGTGATTTCTAGACCTCTAAGCTCTGGGGGCAGTCAGAGACCCTTTCAACTCTGAGGCATTCTTAGTAGGGAGGCTCTTGGACTTGGGCAAAATCTGAGCTTCGGTCCTGTGAGGCGGGAGTGGAGGTGGCTGTCCTTCACGGCTGTAGGTCCCCGTTTATAGTGCAGCTGCAAGAGCCTGCCCATCTCTTCCTCCACTCGGTCAGCAGTGCTTCGGGCTCAGGGCTGCATCTGTGAGCCTTGCTACCATGGTCTGTGCTTGATGGAGAAACTAGGGTGCTGACGCAGGAAGAGAAGAGGGGCGCTGCCTTCAGACAGGGTGGGCAGAGAGGACCTGGTGAGGAGCGCTGTGTGGGTTGGGACCTGAATGGCAGGGAGGAGCCAGCTCTGCAGAGGAGCTGGGGTGGCACGGCCTATCCCTCACCCTCTCCCCTCAGCTGGGGCCTCAGCAAATCTGAAGACCAATTGCTTAAGGAGGTTTAAGAAGCTTTGCTGATTCTGCGGGGGGCGGGGAGTGATTTGAACAGAATTTTTAAAAAAGTCCATGCCCCAACGCAACTTGAGAACTCTCTGTGTTCATGAGGTGGCAAGTAGAGCCTTACTTGTTCAGCATGATTGGGGTGGGGGCTCAGAAGGCTGGCTTTCGTCTTGATGCCCCCTCATCCACCCTGATTGGTCGCCTGTCTGCACCGCACATGCGTCCTCCCCCTGCTCCTGCTGAATTTGCGTCAGCCCATCAGCAGCAACCTGAAAATAGCCTGTCTTCCTGGACGTGTGTCTTTTGAGCTGGCCGACTGGGTAGCCGTTGGAGTTGGGCCAGCCGTGTTGGCTCTGGACGTTTCAAACTTCCCCAGAGCTCCTGGGTGGCATTCAGCACACTCCCATGTGGCTTCAGGATGATGGCCCAGACTGGTCCACAGCAAGGAATGGGGCAAGAAATGGGGGAGGGGCCGGCACAGCTGGAGGGCAGGGTTAGGAAGGTAGAGAAAGAGCTGTGGGCAGCTTCCTGGGAGCCATCATCCTCTGCTCGAACAGTCCCATTTCCACTGCCTCTGTGCACCATGCCTGCTCCTTCCTACTGGACAGGGGTACCCGAGTGTCGGTCTTACCCAACATGTGCCTTCAGGGCCAAAGTCAGGGCCTGGCATGGGGGAGACACTCAGCACTTTTATAGAACAAATGCAAGACTCTCTCTGAGAGCTGAGTTCTTGCTGGCCTGTCTCCCCAGCGGGCTTTTCTTCCCCTGTGCATGCAGCCTGCCACCTCACCCAGAAAGGAATGAAGGCGCGGAAGCCGTCCTTCCCTGTGGTAAGCCTGCGAGTCCCTGCGAGCAGCTGTGAGTGGAGTCAGCGCATGTCCGCAAACCGCCCTGCAACCCTGTGACTACCTGGAAGTCAACGTCTATGTTTCTTTTCTTTCTCTGCTGCAAGGTGGAATTGCAGCCCTTTCCTCTTGCCAAGGAAGCCAGGATTCCCAATGGAGGACATCCATGACAGGTGTCGGCGTCCTGGCAGGAGGCCCTGCAAGCTGCAGGCCCAGCCCCTGCTGGGGCCCAGTGTGCTTCCTCCACAGTTGAGCTCTGTCCCCACTGGCCCCACAGGGTGCTGCTTGGCCCAGGAATCAGTCATGGCTCGGGCTGAGCGCGTGCATAGATCACACGACTGGCCACCACATCCATCTCCACACTGGGATGAAAGAAGGATAGATGTGCAGAAGTCTGCCAGGCAGGGAGGACATTTGGGTTGCTTCAGGTGGAAGACAGGCAACCTAAGGGCAGGTGACACAGGTTTCCTGTGTGTCAAAATGACTCCCACCCACAGGTTCCGTGCCGTGCCGTGCCCCCCCACCCCCACCCCAGTGGTCTGGATTTAGTTTCTTTGCCTGGCTGGGGAAGGGGCAGAAAGGACTATTAAAGGCAATTATGCAGGCCCGCTTTGAGTGTTAGTGTTTAACAAACAGCTTTGAGTTCTAATTTTCTGCAAAACACATACTGCAGGTACAATTTGTACTCATTACTGTGTATTGGGAAAGTTATTAAAAACACTCAAACTTGGTGAGACTTCCTATGGCAGCATCCCTGGATTTTAATTGGTTTTTATCTCGTTCTATAAAAGATCTCTTTAAACCCAATCAAAGTCCCTGCCTCAGCTATCTTGCCAGATGAAGGACAGGGAGGCACCATTGTAGGTGTTACGTCTTCACCGCCCCCCCCCCCACCCGAGAAAATGTGCCCCGTCCCAACAATCAATTAAGATCCAGTCACGAGATAATTTGTACTTCTTTTGATGGGCACAGTTACCAAATGACAAAATAGCAGTGTTGCGCAACATAAGGGTTAAATCTTAATCTCAGAGGTTTGCAAAGCCGCTCCTCGCAGTCTCCTTAAAATTTAATATACCTCGTTAATGCTTCCTTGCAAACACTGAAGGATTTTTATGATTATAATCATGTGTTACAGCACCTAGTACTGTTTCTAAGCAGCATACTAATCAGCTTAATGAGATATTACTGCACTTTTTGTTGACTAAAGCAAAATCCCTTTTATTGTTCAAAAGCCTGTCCTTTACTTTATACCCCCCCCAAACATTATCTTGTTTTATTATGTACCAGTAAATATCATGCCATTGGATTGGTCTTTCTTCCGTTTTTTGGCCAAATTGCAAAATGATCTCTTTCATCTCAAAACCAGTGAATGTATTGAATATCGTAAATGGCAAGGAAAGTTCCAAGTGGGAGTTTGCCTTGGTCTTGCAGCAAAAGCCATTTTACTCTCAGGCAAAAGTTGGGAGCTGCACCAACAGGTAGAGGTGCTGCGATGGGGAGGGGAGAGGACTGGGGGAGGGGAAAGAAGGAAAGTTAAACACGTAGACCCTGGATTTGTTATTAGGTGTCGAACTTGGTAAAACATGAATAATTTAAATGCGAATGATTAATCGCAGTCTGTAAACAGAAAATACAAGGAAAACTATCCAGCCCCCAAACAAATGGGAGGAGCACCGCCATATTGTATAATTGGCATTTAATAATTCATTTTTTTTGGTGATTGTTTTTGACGCTAATTCCTTACCATTATGATGGGTGGGTAAGGCATGAAGCGCGGAGGCTGTGGCCTCTTCTGAGCCCGGAGCCTGGCCCCTCGCTGACCTCTCTCTTTCCTTCCAGGCATGGAAGAAGCGAGCCTGTGCCTCGGCGTGTCCTCGGCGGTGCCCGAAGCCGAGCCCCGCCTGGGCGGCCCCATCCTCAATGGGCAGTATGCCATGAGTCAGAAGCTGCACCACATCACCTCGCAGCTCAGCCATGCCTTCCCCGAGCTGCACCCGCGGCCCAACCCCGAGGAGAAGACGCCCGCGGCCCTGGACGAGAAGGCCCACGTCCCCATGAGCGGCCAGCCCATGGGCAGTCAGATGGCTCTCCTGGCCAACCAGCTTGGGCGGGAGGTCGACACCAGCCTCAATGGGCGCGTGGACCTGCAGCAGTTCCTCAACGGGCAGAACCTGGGCATCATGTCCCAGATGAGTGACATCGAGGACGACGCGCGCAAGAACCGCAAGTACCCGTGCCCTCTCTGCGGCAAGCGCTTCCGCTTCAACAGCATCCTCTCCCTGCACATGCGCACCCACACCGGCGAGAAACCCTTCAAGTGTCCCTACTGCGACCACCGGGCGGCGCAGAAGGGGAACCTTAAGATTCACCTGCGGACCCACAAGCTGGGCAACCTGGGCAAGGGGCGCGGACGCGTGCGCGAGGAGAACCGCCTGCTGCACGAGCTGGAGGAGCGCGCCATCCTGCGCGACAAGCAGATGAAGAGCAGCCTGCTGCAGCCGCGGCCCGACCTGAAACCCCCGCTGCACGCCCAGCAGGCCCCCCTGGCCACCTGCAACCTCGCCCTGCCTGCCAATCCCAGCGCGCCCGACGTCGCCAACCCGGTGCCCTCGCCCAAGCCAGCCAGCGTGCAGGAGGACGTGGCGGCGCCGGCGGCCGGCTTCCGCTGCACCTTCTGCAAGGGCAAGTTCAAGAAGCGCGAGGAGCTGGACCGCCACATCCGCATCCTGCACAAGCCCTACAAGTGCACGCTGTGCGACTTCGCCGCCTCGCAGGAGGAGGAGCTCATCAGCCACGTGGAGAAGGCCCACATCACCGCCGAGTCGGCCCAGGGCCAGGGCCCCAATGGTGGCGGGGAGCAGGCGGCCAACGAGTTCCGCTGCGAGGTGTGCGGGCAGGTGTTCAGCCAGGCGTGGTTCCTGAAGGGGCATATGCGCAAGCACAAGGACTCCTTCGAGCACTGTTGCCAGATCTGCGGCCGGCGCTTCAAAGAGCCCTGGTTCCTGAAGAACCACATGAAGGTCCACCTCAACAAGCTGTCGGTGAAGAACAAGTCGCCCAGTGACCCCGAGGTGGCCGTGCCCATGGGCAGCATGGCCCAGGAGGCCCACGCCAACCTCTACTCCAGGTACCTCTCCTGCCTGCAGAGCGGCTTTGTGGCCCCCGACAAGGCCAGCCTTGGGGAGCCAGGTCAGCTTTTCGGCAAAGGGGAGCTGCCCGTGAAGGAGAAGGAGGTCCTGGGAAAGTTGCTGTCGCCCCTTTCCAGCATGGCCCACGGTGTCCCTGAGGGGGACAAGCACTCCCTCCTGGGGTGCCTCAACCTCGTGCCCCCACTGAAGTCCAGCTGCATTGAACGGTTGCAGGCGGCAGCCAAGGCGGCCGAGATGGACCCCGTGAACAGCTACCAGGCTTGGCAGCTCATGGCCAGGGGCATGGCCATGGAACATGGCTTCTTGTCTAAAGAGCATCCGCTCCAGCGCAGCCATGAAGACACTTTGGCAAACGCCGGCGTGATGTTTGATAAGGAGAAGCGGGAGTACATGCTAGTGGGAGCAGATGGCTCCAAGCAGAAAATGCCTGCTGATCTGGTTCACGGCACTAAAGTGGGCAATCAGAGAGACCTGCCAAATAAGCGCGACCCTTTAGAAGGCGGTCGGGATTTGTTGTCACACGGGCTGAACCAGGCACTCGAGTACAGCCTGCAGGGACACGGGAATCTGAAGGAGAAGCCCACCGAGTGCCCTGACTGCGGCCGGGTCTTCCGCACCTACCACCAGGTGGTCGTGCACTCCCGCGTGCACAAGCGGGACCGCAAGGGGGACGAGGACGGGCTGCACACCTGCCTGGACGAGAGGCGTGGCTCCGGCAGTGACCAGGAGTCCCAGTCGGTGAGCCGCTCGACGACACCGGGCTCTTCCAACGTCACCGAGGAGAGCGGAACCGGCGGCGGCCTCTCACAGCCTGGGAGTGCCCAGGAGGATAGCCCGCACCCCTCCTCACCGTCCTCCTCAGGTAGGTAGGTGAGGAACATGACAGCGCCCCCCGGGGGAGGAGTGCCGTCAGGGGGTCTCGGTGCGCACAGTGAGCTCTGGGCCTTCGGCTGAGAAGGGCCTGGAGGCTCTCCTACAGCTGCTCTGAGGTCACAAGGCTGGATGGGGCTAGGTGATGGCTGGGCTGCCTGCTGGACAGCTCCCAGGCTGCTCTGCCCCAGAGAAGGCTGCCCTTGAGAATTTTGGTCTTCCTTGAGCAATGGCTCTTAGGAAAGGAAGTTAATCTTTTCTTCTTGTGGTGAGCATGGCCAGGGGCCCCTTTTTCTCCCGTGGGGCATAGCTTGCTCCAATTGTGCAGCCATGTTTCCTGCCAAGACCCCATCTGCTATCGCTTTGTCTCTGTATCCCAGGGCGAGCCTTGGGCTCCATCCAAGGGGTGGATAGACACATGGAGACCCTCACCGTCTTTCCTAGAAAGATATTCCCCCAACCCCCACACCTGGGCACCCAGGCACCCTCAAGACACCAAACCTACTTCTTGCCTCCTTCCAACCCAACAACAAAAGACCCCACTTGTTGGGGCCTCCCTCCCCCGGAAGAAGCCCGGGTTAGGAGAGCATCGACTGAGGTTTGAGACACAGAGGAGCGGGCTGCAGGTCTTAAATTTTGTAGCACTGCACTGGGGTCTAAAATAGCAGAGCCCAAAATCTGTCTTCAAAATGTCTGGGAAATCCTGAAGCTTCCTGGCCCAGGATGAGGTATTAAAAAAAAAAAATCCAAACACAAACCAAACATGCTAGCCTAAGATGGCTAAATTAAAATCGCTCCACAACAGTAGGTACGCCGCTCTCTTCATCCATATTTCCAAGGCCTTGTCCTAATGGACAGTAAATTGAAAGTTATATCTCTAGCCTTTTGTAAAGAAAGCACCTTGCTAATACTGTAATCATTCTGCAGCCTAACAACAGAGGAAATCATGCCATAACAAAAACCCTGTTACTAATGGCAACATTGATTTCTGCAATCAGCCATTAAGTCGAGAAAATGAAAGACAGTTTGAGGCACCTCAAGGCGCTGCACTGCCCACTGCTAAGGATGTGGCAGGCCACTGTGGAGGGTCATTTTCCTTTCTTTTTATAAGTTTCTCACTCTTCCCCTTCACAGTTCCAATGAATATTTTAGCTTTGGCAGCAATTCACTCCTACCGTTATTAAGTATATGCCTGTTTTGTTTTTGTTGTTATTGTCATGCTTCAGTATACCCTTCTCCTAGGACAAAATTAATCTAAAAATAAAGTGTGAGGCTGCTGGCTTATTACAAACCAGTAAAGAATTGTTAAGACACATAAATCTGCCCGGCACATTCCAGAGATTCCGAGAGCACTTAATGCCACTGCTTAAATACCCATGAAACACAGTGTCTACTGCTGCAGCCCCAGCCCTCCGGGCGATTGATTACTGGTGAGACACTCTCAGAAGGGTCGACCCCGGGGCCGAGTGCCTTGCAGGAGCGAGGCCGCACTCCGAACAGTCGAGGACTCCAGGGAAGGGCCTGCGAGCTTCACTTTTCAACGGTGGGAACTCTGTGAAAACGTATCCCTCCGCCCGCCCAGGCAGCCAAGTGCCAGGCGCCCACTGCCAGGCGGGCTCCCTGCCCCACTCCCAGGGAGTATCCGCCTCACTGCTTTGAGGCAGGAGACCTCGAAGGGGCAGGGAGCGGAGAACACCCGGCTCTCCTAAGTTTCTGGAGGGGCATGGAGCTACATTGACAGATTTCCATCCCTCTCCCAGACCCGCTGAAATGGAAAGGTCTCCGCAGAATAGTCTGACACCAAATGTTCTGCTTCATTAATGACGTGTTTACCGTGTTTTTCTCACCTTCTGGCCGAGTGATAGCCTCGTGCTATTCCTATCTTGGTTGCCCCCCGTATCTCCAAACACTCCTTGAAGAGGGAAAGTAAAGGGGGTTGGTAGTGGGGTGGGGGGCAGGGAGGTGGGGGACTCGAGCGCACAATTTCCTTTTGCTTTAGAGCACCAACAGCGCTTGTGGCTCTAAAGAGAATTATCCAAGCAGTTGATCTTCACACGTTTATTTTCCTGACTGAAGTATTTCACAATGGTGAATAACCGTGTCTTTCATTTTCTGCTGGCCTTTGTTTTCTTCATATTCAAATGAGACTCTTTTCGAAATTTTAGGACTAAGTAGGGAAACTGACGCAAGACCAGGGTGCAGCCCAACCGTGGCCCTCCTGGGACCTGCGACTCTTCCTACAACTGGGACCCCCTCGCCCAATCTCAGTCTTCCGTCTGATTCCTAACAAGTATGACTTGTACAAAGTGGCACAAAAATAAGCATTTAAATGAAAATCTTGGCACAATGGTTATTTTATTATTACCTGTTAGAAACCCTGCAAGGGAAAGGGAGAAGAAGAAGCAGAAGAAAAAAGCGTTAAGCCCTTAAGTAAAGAAAGAAGTACTTATTAAGGCTTCTATTAAGAAATAACTGCAAATCACCGTTTTACAAATTTCTCAGACTGCATAACAATGTCACAAAACTTAATTTGCATCGCTTGATTCTTTTTTTTGTTGAAAACTGGGTCAGTAGGGCCTGAGAAACGATTTTTTCAGATCGTAACCAATGGATTCTTCTTTATAAATTGCTGCTCTTAACATGATAGTAGTTCTGAATTCATCATAAAAACCTTCTTTACAGAGAGCCTCTTAGAACAGATCTCCAGAAGAAGGCTTACAATGAGTGGCAGCCACGTCCTTTGTTATCTGATGTAAGTCTTTGCAAAGGAGGATTGGGAACGGAGTGGCTGTTTAAAAATGTCTTGCTCAGACCGAGACGAAGAAGGGGTCAAGTTTGCAATCAAACAGTTATTGCCGAGATGGGCGACTGTCACAGGCTAGGCTAATGTGGGATGCAGCTGTTTGTTATGTGAGCAAAAGAATGTTTGAATCAGTGAACATGTGAAAATGATTCCAGTGAACCAGAAAATGTGTTTGTTCTTTGGCTCTCCAAACTGCTGAGAACCAAGCTTAAGATCAACTGCGAAAACCAGGACCTTTGACAAATTGAGAGGTCATATTTTCTCGCAGAACACGGACAGAACTAGTCAAACAGATCATTTCCCCTTTGTTTTATTTTTGTGTGTGGTGGTGGTGGTGGTTTGACTTACTAATAATTTCACACCCTCAGAGATGCTATCTCTGCTTCCGTGGACAATTCAAACGGAAACTATTTGGGAAGAGGCAGCTGATAAATTTCACTCTGTGGCATTTGGGAGGGAGGCAAGGTGGGTGCCCCTAGGCATCCCTGAGTCTGGCTTGCATGCAGAAATCCTCATGGAGGAATTCTTCTCCTGAACTGTTCCCAAAACAACAACAGCAGCAACAACAAAAACCCTCTCAGCCTGTGCCTGGGTCCTGCTTTGCTGTTGAGCCAGACGACCACCGAAGTTCTGTTTCTTCCGATTTTGCTTTGGAAACCATGCTCAGAATAATTAAAACTTAATGTACTAAGAAACGATACTGTTCATTATATCCAACAGGGCAGTTACCTTCTGCATTCCCCATAATTTGGGAGTGGGGATAATTGAAGTCTTGACGATGGGAAAGGGGTAATTGAATGCGTTGACCCTCTGTTCATTAAATAAAGTCGGCTAAGTTACATGATCAATGGAAAGCCAGGGAGAGAGGCAAAGACGAAAATATTGTTAACCCCTACTCCTGCTGGTATAATATTTTGAGATGGGCCAGGATTATTTGATCAGCTGGCCCAGAAGCCTCGCAGGGTCTGCTTTTGTTGCCGGAGCTGCATTCCTGGAATGCTGGGTCTCCGTCCTGGGTGGGACCACTGACCACGGCTGCCAGGGCCTTTTCCCAGGCCCTGCCTGCCTGCATTGCCATGAGGTGTACAGTGATATGATAGATTCTCTTTCTTTCCCACCTCCTTTCTCCTGTGGCTCCCACCCTGCCCCCACTTGTGCTTACTCCTGCCTGTTCCACACAAACAATCCAGGTTTCCAAAAGAAAGAGGTGGGGTGAGGGGCTCAGGGGACAAAAAGTAAGAGAGAAAAAAAATTTAAGTCTGAGGATTAAGATCTTCTTCTTCTTCTTCTTCTTCTTTTTTTTTTGCTTGTGCATTCCAATTGTTCTTAAAATATTTGGCAATGTCAATTAGTAACTGAGCAGAGTTAGCTGATGAACACAATTTTCCAGTAGACTGAACACCCTATTGTTGCCGAGCGAACAGCAGATTTCTGAGGTCATTATCATTCGCTGGTTGCTTGGCCCAGCTGCTTCCTGCTGCAAAAGCCAAACTTTATACTGGAGCTCAGGGATGGCGGCAGCAACAGGGGGCTGGGAGGGAGAGGGGAGCTGGCTGCAGAGAGAAGACAGTCGGAGAACCGGAGAAAAGGAAAGTGAAAGTTTCCAGGAGGTTCCAGGAGAACTGCTCTCCAGGATTCAGTTCAAGCTTCTTCTGAACCCCTGGCCACCTCCAGGCAGGTCACCAGAAGGACCAGGGGGTGCCTCTGGGTTTGTGGCCACTCATTCCTTTGCTGGGCAGAATTTGGGAATACAATAATCCCATTTATAAATGCCTCACCCCACCCCCTCTTTAAATCCAATCTAAAAGCATGTTCGGGCTTTATTCAGAGAACCCTCCTTCCTTGTGAGGACCCTCACACAGTCCAGCCCCTGACCCAACAGTGATTTCCCATAAAACATCTAACTTGAGACTGGCCAACTACTTTATTTAGCCTGGCAATCAGGAAGCACGATGTAATTTTTCAGAGTGACTCTCAGAGTCAGTAATGCTTCCTGGTGAAGAAATCAAATAGCAATGTGGTGGAAAACTCCTCTCTCTGTGCCCACCCAGCTTCTCTTGCTTTCCCTGCCCACCCCCTCCTCCCTAACCCTCCTCCCCTCCCCTCCCCACCCACCTAATTGGGGAGCTGGTTCAGAGAGATGAAAAGCTGCACTTTTTTAAAGCTCAGCTGTTAAAACCCGAGCGCCATATGCAGCCCTCCAGTCCCTGACGTGGAAGTGTGTGCAGGCGGCCGCTGCTGTGTTTGGTGGGAGATTTACAGAGACTTGGTGTGTGTGTGTGTGTGTCAAAGCTGTGCCCAGGCAGACGCTGGGGAGGGCCCTTCCCCGGAGCCCCAGCAGCTGCCTGCCTAGACACAGACGCCGCAGGAATAGAGGGGCTCCCTCCACTCAGGGCCATGGGAAGAGGCTCAGGTGGAAGGGGCTCTGGATGCCAGTTACCTGTGGGGGGCAGGGGACCAGGAGACACTCTACCTCTTCCAGGTCTTCTACCTCCCCTGCTGGGAGCAGGCTCCTCCAGCAGCTCCTGTTGATAAACTTGGTGAACCCCAGTGTCTTGTGTGGTGTCTGGGGCAATTTGAGGCAGGAAGCTCTCAGCTCTTGGCATTTGCTGACCCTTAGCAGGTGGCTAGCTAGGCCACTTCCACAGCACTGCCTCGTGACCTCTCTGGATCAGCTTAGGAGTGTGGCACATAAGTGAGGTGGGACGGTTTACACTTCCAGAAGCACAGCCTCCTGTAGGCTCCAGTCCATGGCCAGAATCACTCTGCAGCCCTGGCTTGGGTGGTCCATCTTCAGCATGGGCATTGTGAGGCCAGCGCCACCCCCATCCCCACCCCTGCTTCTCACCAGGATGCTGCATGGAGATTCTGGGAAGCCTGGAGTGCTTCACTTCGCCATGCAAGTTAGCCTGCTAGCCTGAGGCGGGAACATTCATTCAAGTCTAAATTTAATGGTAATCAGGAAAATACAGATTAGCTAAGGACAGGTTACAATGAGGCAAAGAATGAAGCAGTCAATTTTAAAAATAAAGCATGAAGCATTCGCCACTACAGGGTGGTTCCCATTAGCTCAAATAGGAGGTTCCTTGGGGCTCCAGCCCCAGCTCCCACCTTGGGTGATGTTTGGCCTCTACTCACGGGGTGTTGGCTGGAATGAGCAGTCTGCTCTACAAACAGCCACAGCGAGAGTGACCTCTGTTCCAGGGTTTGGCCAGACACTGATATCAAGAGCTCCCAGGGGCCGCCTCTCACAAGCTCACTCATCGTGTCTCCTGGGAGGTGGGCACTCATGTCCACTGGGTTGGCACTAGAATCTGAGTGGTGTCAGCGGGTTCTGATTGGCTGCTGACCGGAAGGTGGACAATTCCAACCCACTTAATCACTTGGTGGAGCAAGCCTGGGGTACTGCTCTCATGAAGAGTCTAGCCAAGGAGGTCGTGCTGCGCTGTTAGGCTAGGGTAACCTAGAGCCAGGACCCAGTTGATGTCATGTCTTGGTTGGGTTTTAGGCCACTTTTTTGGTGACCCTTTCTGGTGGCACCTTTCTGGTGCCCGAGAAGGCATCGAAGGTGCACTGGTCTGATGCCCATCAGGGATTTCTGACTGCCTTCCTCTGAGAGATGGTTCTGGGGGATCTCGGGATCAGCAGGGGGTAGGGCAAGATAACATGCCAGCAAACGGTTTCTGCACTTTTCCTGTGCCCCTGGTCCTTGAGTTCCCCTGGATTCTTGGGGAGGCAGAGGGTG
This sequence comes from Nesogale talazaci, assembly GCA_004026705.1. Lineage (NCBI taxonomy): Eukaryota > Metazoa > Chordata > Mammalia > Afrosoricida > Tenrecidae > Nesogale > Nesogale talazaci. The sequence goes on from PVJH01000369.1 coordinate 54,738, forward strand.
CTTGGGATTCCTGAGCAGGGGAGGGGCTAAGGGATGTATGCCTCAGGGCATAGTCAGATCCCACAGTGAGGGGAGACCCTCTAGCCGGGAAGCTGGTATGCAGGGTTGACGGGCTGAGGGTGGGGGGAGCACCTGCCGAGAGGGAGAGATTGGGTTGGTGCTAAATCCAGACAACTGGGCTGGAACCCATGCCGCCTACAACCCTCGGGCCTGCCTGCTGCCCTTCTGGATGCCTCCATCTGACTGGCTCACTCCTCCACCCTTCTTGGTGGGGTGGCAAGTTCAGGAGGCGGCTCCTCCAGGCTGGCAGATGAGGAGCCTTTCAGGTAGATGGCTCTCCAGGAAGGGTACTGGACAGAGGGGCAGGCAGGTAGCGGGGGATGGGGGATACAATCTCTCAAGGAAGCGTGCGTCACAGAAGCTGGGGAACGTGGAGGTCCCCCATGTCTTTGCCTGGCAGGATGGGGCGATGGCAACATTTACTTAAGCTGTGGAGTTTGGCAGGGCTGCTTCCAGGCACCATCTGGAAAGCCCCTCTCAGCAAGTCGTGGGCCCACCCCACAGGCATCTGGGGGGCGGGTTGGGGCAGCGGGCTGGGCCTTTGCTCTAGGCACCTGGACACCTGAGCAGGTCCAGACGACCCCCAAGAGCCACACAGCTCAGACAGGCCCTGGTTGGTGTGCATGCGGGGGCCTCTCATTCTGTGCCTCCCTCTCTCCAGGCGGAACAGAATCAGCACCCTTTGTCAGGCGTGTGCTCACTCTATTTCGTGGGCTGTCCTTCTTCCTGCGTATTTTGTCTTGTACTCACTCACTGTTTTCACCTAAAGCCTTGAGTGTCAGGGGTGTGGTGGTGTGGAGGCAGCCCAGACTGTCCTGGAGGACTAGTGGTCCAGCCTAGGGCCATCAGGGCTGACGAAAGAACACCATGCCGCCTTCAAAGGGAGCTAGCCAGGCCAGCGCAGAGCTTGGCAGCTGCAGCGCTAAGCACAAAGATTTGCCACTATCCTTTCCCTGATCCGCATCTTCAAAAAAGTCTTCCAAGTCCCCAAACACTGCATGTCTGAACACCCTCTGCCACTTCCTGAGGGGTGGGCCTGGGCACGAGGCAGGGCCCACCTTCCAAGTGTAATCCGTGCCTTCCGGTGTTGATTCCCACCCAGAGAAAGTTGTCCAGGGCTTAGCTTCCCGTGGGCCCCATTTCTTGGTTCCTGCAGGCTGCGTGTTTCTGTGTGACATGTGGCATGTGTCTGGGAGAAGTGGCGGGTACAGCACAAGCTGGTCTCCTTGGCTGTCCCCCCATGCCCACCCTCACCCAGGCCTCTGCTTTAGGGTGCCCAGCAGGCTGCAGATTTGGGGGGTTGCATGACAAGGAGGGTGGTTGGTGGGCTTAGCTTTCAGCACCTGGTCCCTTGCTTCCAGAGGATGTGTTGCTTCTCAGGGGTGTATCCACCTTTGGGCAAAGTTCCTCTGGTTGACTCTGTGTCTTGGACGCTGTGTGGGTGTCAAGTTTTGGCCCTCACACCCTGTTCCCTCCAGAGGCCTTTGTGGGGCAGCACCGAGGGGGCCCCTTTGTTGGATCTACATCCTAGGCTGCTTCATGTACCCTGGAACTTGTCCCCCCAGGTTCTCGCATCCCTTCATGAAAGGGATGTCGACTCTGCACTCCTGGCTGCCTGCTGCGGGGTTTGGTCACCCCCGGGTGTCTCCAATCATCTTGAGAGGCATTTTGGACAATGGCCAATGTGGTTATGTTTAGCTCAACCCCAAATGCGTGCAGTGGTGGTCTCCTTGAGGACTAAACTCAATGAGCGCTCCCCTGTATTGCTAAATGCAGTCTGTAGATGTCATTGTCAAATTGATGTTTCTCTTATTTAGTGCCACCTCTGTGATTCCTCCCTGGAGCTGCAGTGTGAACAGAAATACTATCCGTTGAGGGTAGGGCCTGGGTCAGAGTCAATCCTAAGTGGGGTCTAACCCCCTTCATAGTACCCTTCACTGCTGACACTCTGCCCCACCCCTACCCCATGTCCCCACCCCCCAGACCACTTAGTCTCCTCCAAGAGGGACATTTCCCAACTTTGCTGTCCCATTGTTGTCTGGAGTGACCTTTTATTTTCTTTCTTTTCACACTCACATACTGGGAAGATATGCAATAAGTGAAAGTCAAATAGCTGTACATCGCTGTGAGGGGGATTTAAACTTGTGGAAGAGGTAAATGAAAAGATCGTCAACTTTCCCATGGATTGCTGAAGTCTTTTGTGTGTCTGCTGTGCCCGGAGGTGCAGTGGGAAGTACTGGCTGACAGCCGGAATGTCGACTGTCTCTCATTGGTAGCAAGAGGTGGCAGTGTGCTTCCTCAAAGATTACAGCCTCAGACACCCTTCTGGGCCATTCTGTTCCTTGCTATTGGGTCTCTGTGAGTCCAGACCAATTCGGTGAAAACTTCTTAGGCATTCCTAAACACCAGGAGAACACGAGCCAGATCACAGCCTCGGGGCACACCACAACCCGTTAGCATAATGTGGTTCAATGTAAAGACACATGGAAGCGAGTCCAGGGGGCTAACTAACCACATAAACCTCAATCTCCACACCGCAGAGACCAGCAGCACTAGAAGGTGCCCCACTACCAACCACCAAATGCTGAGAAGAATCCCATTAGAAGACAGTCTGGATCATATGTCATATTCTGGATAATATAGGAAAAAAAGTGCAGAAGAAAACCTTAAAATCGTGAAAGAGACCAGACTTACTGGTCAGACAGAGATTGGTGGGACCTCCCAAGACTGTAACCCTTAATCATTTCTCAGGTCTAGAACTGAAATCACCCCTGTCTTTAAAAAAACCCAAGCCACTCAGATATGTAGTGGGGACAGTGAGGATAACCAAAGTTTAGCTTAGTGCATAGATTACACCCAAGGAAACAAAACCTAGCAACCACAGATGTTCCACATGGTGGATTTTTCAGAAGTGAATCACCAGGCCTAGCTGCTGAAGCACCTCTGAGTGGTTTCAAATCTCTGGCCATTCAGTCAGCAGCTACTTTGTAACCACAGAGGCATATTTCAGAATGATATTGTACCTTGCATATGTGATTAGAAGTGTTAGTGAAATATATCTTATAGTTAAAAAATTAAATATTCTTTACCAGAGTGAGGCATTTTAGTTTCTGTGAGGAGCCAGCTAATAAATATTGTAGGCTTTATCAGTCAGGCCATCTCTGTCATTACTGTCGAATCTTTGTCATAGACAAAAGGGCATTTCAATAAAACATCACAATTAGTTGGTTTCTTTTCTCGAGGGTAGTAACAGGTCAACTTTATTAAACTATTGTGCACCATGCATGTAATCCATATTTTGAAGAATAACTACAGATATTAGGAAGACAAATTAGGAATTTTACAATTAGAAATGATGAAAAATACTGCTACAAAACCATGGGAACTTTCATTAACAAAGATTAGGAAGACATAATCCTTCACATCACTTTCACCTCAATCTGGACATTTCTGAAGCACTCTTGAACCCTTTGCCTAAGAATGCTGTACCTTTCCCTGGACCCCAGGGCAGCAGGGCCATTCTGGCACCTTCAAGGGTCTCACATCCTAGTCCTTTTAAGTGCTCTTTATTTTGGAGGACACAAGAAGACTATCCAGAGGAGTGGAATCCAGGCTGTGGATGGACGGGGTGGGATTTCCCAGTGGTGTTCTCACAGCACCGCGCTGCCTGCTCATGAAGGATGAGCAGGTATGGTGTCGTGATAGAAAAAAAAGAAAGAAGCTCTCCAGTGTCACACTCCTGAGCTTTCTCTCAACAAATGCAATTTTCGGTATTCTGAAGACTTCTGTAACTAAGCCTCATGATCATCTTGTGTCCTTGGAGACTAGGGATCAAGATGACCCCTTGGGGGTCTCAGAGTCCATTTGCGGAACCTGCTTAGCTGACTCCTGTGCTTGATTTTGCCTGGCCCAGGAGGTAGGTCCCTTCCAAAGCCACTGTTTTCACTGGACCTTCTGAGAGAACTTGTCTCCAGCCATCCACTGACCGCAGATTGTTTAAGCATGCTTCGTTTGCAATAAACCTGTGCAAGTATGAACTTGAACCCCAGTAGCATTATTACTTTACTTTCCCTAAAACTCCCTAAAAACAGAGAGTCAGAGGGAAAAAATCCATTTAGCTAATCCCCTACTGTTGAAAAGCAACATTTGAAGACTCCGGTACACCTGACCCAAGCCATAGTGTTCTCAGGGGTCTTATGTATGTATGAGAGTTGGAGAGGAGGGTTGCGGAAGGCTGACTGCATCTGAATGACGATGCTGGTGAAGAATGCCAGAGACTAGCAGGAGAGCAAGCCAATCTGCCTTGGAAAAGATCAGAGAGGCAGGAAGGGATGGTTATGATGCGGGCTCTGGTGTTGGGCCTCAGCCACCATGGGTCCCAGCCTCCTCCACTGCCCAAGCAGGATGGAAGGGGGCAGCATCTCTGTGTAAAGTGCTGAACACCGCTTCCGGCATGAGCACTTGCTCGTCAGTGTACCTGTCATTATGCCTACTTCTGCACTGTCCACAGAACACACCACCTGACTGGGTGGTTGGGAGTTACGTAGCATTAACGACAATGCTCACTGAATTTGGTTGCCCACATGCCCAGCGAAATGGTGGGATCTGCAGGTGCTCATCACAGGACTGAAGGTGGGCAATGGTTTGGGGGTTTTCTGGGTGTCCACCCTCTCCCCCACCTTCAAGTGGAGTCAACCATATGCGGCTCTGTCTCTGCCCACTTCCCCTTTAGACTTTATCTCCACAAATGGGTCCCACTTAAAACATTCTAGCAAAGACTGTAACCACGAAGACCCCGAGGTTCATGTGACTGACAGGTTTGGAGCCTGCTTGACCATCGGTGAAGGAGACAGAGCATCTAAACTGGTTTTCCCAAGGCTGCCAGCTCAGACCTCACATGCCCATTCCTCTTAACAGGGCACATTCTCAAGAGACCCAGACACGAACTACTTCCTTCCATTCTATTAGGTCCTGCCCATCCCTGAACCAGTCAGTCCCTAGTACCAGGGAGTGGGGCCTGTTGCGCATGGGCGATCTCACACAACCCAACCCAGCTCAAACTCCCTACTTCCCACAGCTACTGACTCCCAGGGACTCCACAGGACAGACAGAACCGCCCTTGTGGCTTCTAAGGTGAGCTCTTTACTGGATCAGAAAACCTCACCTTTCTCCCGCAGAACCCCTGGGGGATGGGAACTGCTGACTTTGCAGCCCAGCATATAACCCTCCATGCCACCAGCGGCCCAGTCACTGCGAATGGACGGGGGCTCTGAGAGATTCAGATGGGGAGATATGGTGCTGAGCACACACCATGCCACCGCACGCAGGTTCTACCAGTAGCAGGAACAGCTGCCCTCCTGGGCAGACACCCCGAGAGCTGTCCCTGCGTCCTTGAGGATTGCTGCCTCAGGAGCTTTGTCCTCACTGGTGTTTCTCAGGCCTAGAGCTGGGACTGTGCTCCCTGGGAAAGCTAGTCCCTGTGCCCGCGCCTGCCCCTCATCCTCCTCCTGCACTGTGAAGCCTCCTCTCAACAAATGCCGCCCACTGCCATGCCCTCCCATTGGAGGGAGAGACATTGAGATTCTCTGCTCTTGAAGAGAAAGCGCCCTCACTTTGGGGCTAGGCCCTTGTCACGGCAGCTCCCTCTGTTGCCCCCTTCCCTGATATAAACACGGGGATTGCCCCCACTGGGTACATGTCTTAGTGGGTTTTCTGATCCAGTGGATCAGAGGAAGTTGTGGAGGGCACCCTTCTGAGGGACCAGTCATCATGGAACCTGGGTTCCTGGTTGTAGGGGTTGGAAAAGAAGGGTTCCCCAGAAAGCACCCTCTGGAAAAGGGGTCATCAGATGTGTCAAGTGAGGGATGGAGAGGTGGAATTGAGTCACAAATTTCGGGAGTTGCGGAGTTGAGGGTCCATTCCACAGTGGAGTCACCTCTTGCTTTGTCCCGAATGGGGTGTGGCTGTAGGAGGCAAAAATCCTATTCCCCAGGCTAAGCTTGCTATAGATATGCTCCAGGCAGCACAGGCTGATGTATCTGTGGGGCTACGCTCACTGCTCTGTTGAAATAGACATGGGGCGATGGATACTGAAGACTCACTGAACGCTCTGGTGGTGCTTCTCGGGCCTGCTCCCAGCTCCACATGTAGCCAGGAAGCGATCCTCCAAAGAGGGGCTACAAGGGTCCCTGGCCCCACGCCCCTGCTCAAGGTCACACTCACAGCAGGTTGCGTGGCCCCCAAGTGTTCAAGTTTCCCGAATGGGGAAGAATGGAAGAGGGGCTGTCCCCTTTGAGGCCACAGGTCTAGCCCATGGGGTCCTGACCCTCTACCTGCATGGGCTTGCTGAGGTCTCCGTTTCCCCAGACTCTCCCAATGCCCTGGTTCTCTGAAGGTATCGTCTTCTCAGTGTTCTGCGTTGCAGCCCGGGCTTGGCAGTGGCCCAGGTGTGGGCCCTCCTGAGACTGCTCTTGGCTCCCCTCCCTGAAGTTGTCCATACTCCAGGCTAGTTTCAGACTGGACCAGAGGCAAAGGTGGTGTGTTGCCTTTCTGCCTGGTCAGCGCAGTCCTCAGAGGTGTAAATTAGGAGGGAGGCTCCCTCACGGGGAAGCTGTCCAGAGGAGGGGCTGCCTAGTCCTTTGTTGTCTTGCTTCTTGGCACTGAAGGTGGACAGAGCAGTTACTTGTCAGCAGCCAGGCGAAGCAGAGTGCTCAGGCTGCCACTGTGCTCCCGTCCCACCTCAGAAGCTCTTTGAAGAAAGGGCCCAGCTCTCAGACCTCTGCTGCCTTTGTGGCCAGGGAGTGGAGCTGCTGGCTGCAATTACTGACAGTCTAGAACAGACTTCGTTGTTTCTGGCTGTGTGCTGTGGGGCGGGGAGTCTGTGCATTGGAGTTCATGCATGTCTGAACACTGTGTGTGTGAATAACGATACATGGTGTGTGTGTGTGTGTGTGTGTGATTGGTCAGCAACCATCTGTGTATAACAGGACAGATTTTTGTCCGGCCCTGCATCCTTGTCACAATTGCCAGCAGTTGCAGGCCGTTGGGGTGGGGGACGCCTCTTCATCTCAGTGGTCTCCGTCTCCCCTCCACCAACCTTGATGGCATGTCCACACAGCAAGTCAGATAATGTTCTGCTGTGATCCCCAAGGTTTCCATGGACTGATTTTGGAGTGTGGACTGAAAGACCTTTCTTCCTAGTCTATCTTAATCTAGAAGCTCTGCCCAAACCTGTCCACCGTAGAAATGCTTGTTAGTATTTGAAATTAAAACAAAGCTAAAAGAACCCCCAATTTCACTGCCATTGATATGGTGCCGACTCACAGGGACCCGAGAGGGCAGGGTGGCACCGCCCTAGTAAGTTTCTGAGACCTGTTCTTCTCCCGAGAAGAGGCTGATGGTTTGAACTCCCGACCTTGCAGTTAGCAGCCCAACGGGTAATCGCTGTGCCATCAGGGCTTCTTGATATTTGAAATCCCCATGATGGGAAACCAGAAACAGAACAACCTTAGTGTCATCTTGCCAAGTCCCACTCCCACTAGCCTGAGGGAGCCGAGCAGAACAAACGGCCTCTGTGGGCTTCTGAATTCTCCAGGGGAGGAGGAAGCCTCACCTCTTTCCTTTGGAGCTGCTGGTGCGTTCAAACTGCTGACCTGTCCATTACAAGCCCTCTGTGTAATCACTATGCTACCAGGACTCCTTTGTAGTGTCCAGCAACACACAGAGCACCACACAAACTGACACACAGGTTGACTATGGTTTTTAAGTGTGTGCTGTTGAGGATATATGTAGCTTTGTGTCTGCATGGGGTGCATGGGTTGACTATGTACATGTGCTGAGTATGTTCTCTAGCATGGTCAGGTCAGGATAGATTGACCTGTGTGTATCATTATATATGCATGTATGTAGTTGCAATGCTGTTGCAATGGTGTTGGGGTATGTTGTGGACAGAGAGGTCTGTCTGTGTGCTGGGAAGTAAGATCCTTCACTACTAGGTAAGATGAGCTTTTTGGTTGTTGTTTTTTATTTTAACTCAAAACACCAATTGTCTGAGTCAAGTCCAACTTGTAGCCACCCCTGCTGTGTCAGAGGAGAGCTCTGCTTGTAGCTCGTGGGGCTTCAGAGGTTGGTTCATTTCAGATGTTAATTGCCAGACCTTTCTTCTGAGGTGCCTCCTGGCAGATACCAGTTTCCAGCCATTTCATTTGCAGTTGAGAGTATGGATTATTTGCACCTCATGGCACTCCCAGGGATGGGTTTGACCTCCCCCATGCATGGTGCCCCTTCAGCCTTAGCTGAAGAGAGGGTAGCTGGGGTTTGAGCCTGGTCTGGCTCATTGCCAGAGTCTCTGAGCCTCGCAAGTGAAACCCTTGTCCATCCTGCGGGCTCAGCTGGGGCTGGAGTTCTGGCTTCTGGGGTGGAAGCTGGCAAATGCAGCAGAACTACTGCTGGGTCTTGCCGTCATTCCCTCTGATCTCTTCCTCCTCTTGGAGGAACTGAGGTCTGAGGTCTGGAATCCAGAACCTCTGTTCTGGAACCCAGTCTTCCTCATCTCCCCCTGTTCCAGGATGAGACCAGATAATGAGGTACAATTGCATGCTACAGCTCTTTTAGCCATGGTCTCTGAAACTCGAGGTGTAGAGGACTCTGACTTGGGGATTGTTCAGTGTCGTCATTCTCTGGGTGTCCAAGGGGGCCCTCTCAGAAGCAGGAACAGAAATTGCACACCATCAAAAAAGCCATCCTTAGAGCACATGTGAAACCCCCGCCTCAAGTGGCAGAGGCAGCGGGGACATCAGGGGCCACACACTGAGACCATGAGACAGAGCAGAAGAGCATCTCCAAGACAGAACAATGGACTACTCAGTCCATGGGAAGCTCAGTACCTGCAGGCAGGAGGCTGGTGTGTAGAGCTGGTGGGGCGAGGGTCGGTGTGCTTTAGGCAAGTTTCAGCCCTAGCTTTGTCCCATTTGCCAGAGGAACGCAGAATCTCAGAACCAGAGAGAGAGCGATGACTGCAGGCCTGTTAACTCCATAATGAAGAGAGGGTATGGATATCTATTCTGGGTGGCTATTACCTGGCAAGGAAGCACCTGCAGTGCCCTAGGCAGAATGGTTGCTGTCCACGCTGGGTGCAGCAGGACAGAGGGTGGGGTCTTGTCTGGCCTCTGCATTGCGGCAGTTCACCTTGGCTGGTGTGGCTTTGGGGTCTCCTTCACTGTGCTGAAGCTAGAGGGGCCCAGAGGCCTCCAGAATAGCTCCAAGAGATCAGGTGTTGCTTGGTCCTCAGCTGTGCCTTCTTGATGGTACCTGGCACGATCATGGTGTACAGCAGATGTGCAGGGAATGCTTGTTGACTTAGACAGAATTAACTGAGAGAAGCTCTCTCAGTGCAGGACCACCTCTCTGGGAGTCAGGTGGAAAGGTGATGAGTCCATCCTTCCCCCGAACTCTCCCTAGTTGACAAAGAACCCCAAATGCCTGGGATCAAAGCCCTGCAGCAGGCTGTGCTAGCTGGTCGGGCCAGCCTCTGCACAGGAGGAAGTGAGCCCCTTGTGTCTGGAGGATGAGACCGAGGACCAGGGAGCACGCTCTGGTTGCAAACTCTCAAGGAGAGCCATACCTAAGTCTGCACAGAGTGCAGCAGCCTTCTCACAGAGCCGGAGCTGAGCGCTTCCAAAGGAAAATGTCAGGGGGAGTGTGTGGCAGGTCAGGGCAGCCATGAATTTGATGAATGGCTTCCTGGAAACCACAGGGGGTAGCGAGTCTGCCTATCAGCTCTGTGCAGCTTCTGCGGCAAATCAGTGAAGCCAAGAGCTTCCAAGTCAGTTGTCTTCTTTCGAGTTCACGGTTCCCGAACATGTTACATCTCCACGAGCGGTGCGCCCTGGCAGAGGCTCCCGGCTCCAGGAGGCTGGGCTGCAGTGGGGTGCAGGCAAGAGGAAGCTGAGAGCGCTTGGAGGAGGAAGGTGCCCCAGGGAAAGACTAGAGTCTCTCAGGGCTTGCTCCTCTTCTTGTCTCCACTGCTTCAAGAGCAAAGCCAGGCCCACTGGGCCCCTGGCAGGATCAGTGATTGGCTCCAAGGCTGTTGCTCCTTTAGGGATTTGGAGGGAAGATATGAGAGACCTTGGTGACTATAGTACACTGGAGGGCAGGAAGTGCCTGATGAAGATGGGGTCTGGAATAGAGATGCAACGAGGAGGGGGCTAGCAATGCTGTCCCAGGCATTTAGAGCAGTCATCTGAACAAGGAAACTCAGCTTCTTTCCTTCCATCACCAAAGCCCTCCAGGGCCTCCCCAGTGCATGCAGCATCCCTTCCCCTACCAGACACACCTCTCTCCTTCTTCTGAGGTCCTGTTAGCCTCTTTCTGTGTCAGTCACCCAGAGAATTGCTCCTCATGGCCTCTCCTCTGTGGCCACTGAGAAGTTCCATCTCACTTCCTCCACCTGCCCATTCTAGCCCCCTTCCCCCCGTCCACGAATATCCCTTCACCGAGCATTCTCTAAACATGGTGTGTGTTATGACCTTTGAGGGCTGGGGGTGGTGGTGGGGGCAGGGGAGTCTTGTTCAGTGGCTTCCTGACCTGCCTCCTTACTCTCCTTACTCGTTTTTTTAAAATATCATTTTATTGGGGGCTCGTACAACTCTTATCACAATCCACACATGCATCCATTGTGTCAAGCACTTTTGGACATTTGTTTCCCTTGCTCATTGCCTGGTTGGAGTGAAAGCCCATGGGCACAGGGACAGGCTTTGGCTCAGTGCAGACTTGTCCTTTGGCTAAGCGTTCAGTGTTGGTGTATGGGGTTGCACGAGAGTGCCTGGAGCAGGGGTGGGAGTGGATCTTTGGGAAGAGACCCCGCTCCCCAGGCCACTGTGGGCAGAGGTGAGAAGGGAGGAGCAAGGTATCTCTTCCTTCGTTCTCGCTTACTCCTCCACAGGGAGTTCTGTACCCAACAGCTGGACAGGGCAGTTAAAAGGATGGGGCACCACCAATGGAACTGGACCTTACTTTAAATACACCTCTTGGGTGTTAAAGGAACTGAAACACTACATTAGACTTAAAGTTGAAGCACCCTGGTTGAGAAGAAGCAGAGGACTGCTGTCCCGCAGGGGTAGATTGGGAAGTCAGTGGATTTGGGTTCAAATCTCGTGCTTTTGAGGATGCGCAGTAACGGACAACTTAAGACTACCAGATACTTGCTATTTTCATACTTTCCTTGTTTTTAGTGGCACATCTTAGTCCTGCGGACGTAGCTTGGCCTTTGTGACCGCTTGTGTTTCACATTTTTGTCTTGTCTAACCCTCATTGCTCTTTGAAACAAGTATTCAGTTATGTGAATTTTTAACGTGTGTAAATGCACCTGCCAAGTATTTTAATATCAAACACTTTCCTATATGTGCGTATTTACCTTTCGTCAATAGTATGTTCAGCTCTACACCACTGGCTAGATGAATGAGACTATTAAAGAATTACCAGATGTCACATGAAGCTTCCTGCAAGTATTTCTCAACAAGCTTAGAAAGCTGCCTCTGGTGGTGTGGTGGTGCTGAGTGGGGCTGTCATGGAAAGGTCATCAGACGAGAACCACCGCTGTTCCTCTGGAGAAGGACAGGGCTTTTCACTCTGTTACAGCTTCAGAAACTCAGAGGGGCACTTCCAACACATCCTAGAGGGCCACTACAAGTCGGCATCATCTAAATGGCACTAAGTTCAAAGCGGACCAGGGATATATGTACCCTTTCAATAAAGGAGTGAATGTTCAGCTTCCACTGAATCATCTGCCCTAATATAAGAATAATTAGTTCTTCCAACATGACTCTGCTCATGACTTGCCCTCATGACATGATCACGGACAGAAGATGCTATGGCAAAGTGTGGTGAAGACGTCAGGTGGTGCCCAGCCATTAGAAAAGATAGCACCAGGGACCTTAAGGGCTTTTCTTAAAAGCAAGCAACCACCTAAGTGAGGTGTCACCTAAGTCCACGCGGAAGGAGTGCACCAACCCAGTTGATCCAAGGGTCGCAAATAATAAAAACCAAAGATTAGAGGAGGGAGTTGGATTCAAGTATATGACTTGAGTATGGATAACCATGAAATTCTTCGTACATGGTTTACAGAAGGGTATGAACTCATCCCAGTCACAGAACTCATCCAAACTAAGCACCTCCATTGGACTCACTGGGATCACTGACTAGCCATGCCCTCAGAGTGCACTGGAAAGCAGATTACGGCTGATAGGTTAAAATTTAAAGAATTATCCCTTAGTTTTCCTTTTGGATCAATTTTTAATTTGTTCTAGTTCCTATTCCGTCTTTTAAGGTGAGGCTTTTCTGCATTTTATTTTGTTGTCCTTGCTTCCATGTGATTTTCCTGTGTGAAATCTAGGATAAGTGACACAGAGGGACAGTAGCTAGATCCACCCATGTGGTTATGGCAGGGGAGGGTAGGAGGTAACCGAGAGCTAATCATAATGGGTGTAAGAGTGAAGAAGATATCCTAAAATTGATTGTGGTGAGAATTGCACAGTTCTTTTCATTATATTTAAATAGTTGAATTGCATGGCATATGAATTATATGCCAATAAAAGCATTGATGACATTTTAAAAGCAGGGGACAGTGTGATCCCCATACCTTGGATCCGATGCTAGGGGACTTGTAAACACAGAGGGCAAAAGCACCCCATGGCAGCTCTTTACCTTCTACAACAAGGGCTGCTTTGTGGTGACTATTGGAAGCTGCACTTCCGGAAAACAATCATGGCAGTCCAGTATATTATATTCTAAGCCTCTGATTCTCCTCAAAGCCTGTCCCAGGCTTTTTAGAAATGTCCTTCCTGTCATCCACTCAAAGATGGTCTGGGTGACTGGTGAGCAGAGGTGAGATCTTAGAGCTCTGACTGGGGCTAAGAAGAGGCTGTCACCAAGGAGCAGGCAGGGAATGAAGACAGGAGAGGGTCAGGGTCCATGAGTCCAGATGCTGACAGAGAGCTCCCTTGCTGTGGCCAGATTGTCACCTCCTTGATGGAGCACCAGTGACTTCTCCTGTGCATCCTCTGTGTACCACGTTGCCTGAGAACAGTGCAGGTGCTATGGGGGGGGGGGGCGCATTCCCTTCTCCCACTGCAAAGTTCATAACCTGGGGTCAGGAGGCCATGGTGAGTAGTCAACGCACAGCACAAGATCTTGTCGATCTAAGTGTGGACTTGTGTGGTCTGGACCCAGCAGGGATGTCGAGCAGATCCCTTGGTGGCAAGGCACATGGCACGGTGTTAGTTTGGGAGAAGACAGTCTCGATGGAAGGGTGATGCCTTAGTTGACATCAGTGCCACACTTGGGCCTGGGCAGAGCTAGGTGCTGCGCGCCGAGCTGAACAGGAGAGGAGGTAGTGAAGAAAGCCCTGGCCTTGGTGAAGGCAGAATTATATTGGTTCAGGCTCTGGCCACAGAGCACTCAGAGGTGTGACGAGCAGCTACTGTTGTGAGTTGTGAGTTTTGCTGTTGTCTCATAAAGCCACAGTCTCAGCCAGCTTCTTCGAGAGCTCTCCTTTCTGGGCTGCTGGCAGGAAAATGAAAGGCTCTGCTCCCGGGAAGATTTATCATCTCAGAAACCCTACAAAGGGTCACTATGAGTTGGAATCACCTCCATGGCAACGGGTTAGATTTGAGGGGCTTAGTGCTTGGTAGACTCAGGGTCCAGGTGTGTGCTACTGTGGGCCATCAGGGGAATCACTTCAGCAACAGGTGTTGCTTCTTCATTGCTTCTCACTAAGAAGTGTTGTTTCCCAAACAGATCAGGGTGGAAGGCGCCAAGGCATGTCAAGGAAACATGCTTAAAACTTGACTTGTTCCTTGGCTTATTGGTCAAGCATTGCCCTTTACAGTGGGAGGACCCCTCTATGCTTATGGAGTAACTGAGAACCATCACTGACAGACACAGGTCACTGTAGGGCAGTGGTTCTCAACCTTCCTAAAGAAGAGGCCCTTTAATATAGTTCCTAATGTTGTGGTGACCCCAAACCGTATAGTGATTTTCATTGCTACTTCATAGCTATAGTTTTGCTGCTGTTATGAAAGGGTTGTTTGACCTTCAAAGAGGTCATGACCCACAGGCTGAGAACATCTGCTCTGGGGCATATAAGGCACTTGTTAATGAATGAAAGATGCTCCTTGACCTGATCGTAGCTGGTGTGCTTGAGTCACGTGTGGTAGCAATTGTGTCAGTCCACTGCCTTGAGGGTGAAGAGTACGGTTTAAGCTGTACTTTTCCAAGAGTGACGGATGACCCTTCCCAGAATGCTCTTTTCTGAGAACACATCCAAAGTCAGCAAGTCAGAGTCTTTCCATTGTTCCTTCTGAGCAGTATTCTGCTTGCATTTCTTCTAAGACCATGTTGTTCATTCTTCCAATGACCTGTGGTATCTGGACTATTTGACAGCATCAATTCTCCCGTCTTCCTTCTTTATTGTCGCACTTGGACACACGTGGGAGGGATTGTAAAGACCAGAGCTTGTCTGAGCCATTCTCTACTCTGATCTTCATCCATGTCCAATTCCCACTACTGGCTTCCTTACCTGCCCATAGGCAGGGGAGAAGAAGGGATGGAGCTATTCAGGGCAGAACCTGGACACCAGAGAACAAGGGGCCACCTTGGAGTCTCCAGGGGATGAAGTGAATGCTCTTTCCTCACACTGTTCCTAGCCAGCCCTCACTTGTTCCCACACACTCTCTCCTGTGAGAAACAGAAGATTTCACATATGAGGAAGCAGCCAGACAGTTGAATGGCACCTGTGGTCTCCAGGGGGGGGAATTTGTCCTCCAAACACATGGTGACTTAAAGTTGTTTTGATTGTTTACTGCCATTCATACTGCTACCCACAGCCTCTTCCCAGGTGAGCAGTGGATGAGGAGAATGAAGGGGTTGGGGGCTGAGTTGGGGGGAGGTTGGCCCAGGTTATCTTGCCCTCCCTCCAACTTCTCCTTGGAGACTGCTGACTGGAACTCCAAGTCCTTCAACAGCACGAGTTTGGGTGGTGGGATGCTAAGCATCGTAGAAGAGTTGTAGGTCTACAGAAAGTTGCAAGATGAGTACAGAAAGTTCCTGTGTCCTCAGCCCATTCTCCTCTGTTGTCAACATTCACATGGGGCTTTGGTCACAACGGATGGATCCATCTTGATGCAGGATGATTTGCTCATGCCACACTTGATTTCCTGCATTCATGCCCCATCCTGGAGGCCACCTTGCATTTACTCACCAGGTGTCCTTTGGCATCTCTTGATTGTGACACTGCTGAGATGGGGGTTTGTATGATGTATCCTCAGTGACTCATCCCCACACACAGTGCTGTCCACAAGCATTTGGATCCAGAAAGACTCGGTAGACAGAGAAGAAGTGCATGGGTTTACAAGGCTGGTTTGCTCAGCTGTGCGTGATGGGTTGGGGCAGACTTAGTGGCACCTGACAATCTTTTTTTCTTTTTTCTTTTGTATAATTGCTGCCCCCATCCTTTTCAAAGCATTTTTTTCATTTTTTTTTTTGCATTTCTTTCATTTTAAAGTCATTTTATTGGGGGCACATTCAACTCTTATCACAATCCATCTATCCATCCATCCAATGTATCAAGTACATTTGTTGCCATCATCATTCTCAACACATTTTCTTTCTACTTGAGCTCGTGGCATCAGCTCCTCATTTTCCTCCTTCCTCCTTGCCCCCATCACAAAGCCTTGATAATTTATAAATTATTATTATTGTGTCATATCTTACACGGTCCAACATCTCCCTTCACCCACTTTTCTGTTGTCTGTCTCCCAGGGAGGGGTTATATGTAGATCCTTGTGATCGGTTTCCCCTTTCTATCCCTTATCCTCCTGGTATAGCTACCCTAATTTTTGGTCCTGATGGGTTTATCTGTCCTGGATTCTCTGTCTTTCCACTTCTTAGCTATACAGTTTATATCCTCTGGTCTGGCTGGATTTGTAAAGTAGAATTGGGATCATGATATTGGGTGAGGAAGGAAGCATTAAAGACCTAGAGGAAAGTTGGATGTTTCATCATTGCTATACTGAACCCTGACTGGCTCATCTCCTCCCCACGAACCTTCTGTAAGGGGATGTCCAGTTGCCTACAGATGGGCTTTGGGTCTCCACTCTGAACTCCCCTCATTCACAATACTATGATTTTTTTGGTTCTTTGATGTCTGATACCTGATCCCATCAACACCTCATAATCACACAGGCTGCTGTTCTTCTTCCATATAGACTTTCTTCTTTCTCAGTTAGGTGACTGCTTGTTTATCTTCAAGTCTTTAAGACTCCAGACACTATCTCTTTTGATAGCCAGGCACCATTAGCTTTCTTCACCGCAATTTGCATCCACTTTGTCTTCAGTGATCCTGTTGGAAAGATGAGCATCACTGGCATTCTCAGTTTAATAGAACAAAGTGTTCTTACATTGAGGGAGCATTTGAGCAGAGGTCTAATGTCCATCTGTTACCTTAATACTATACCTATAAGTATATGCACATAGATCTGCTTCCCCATCATTATATATATTCACATATGTACGTGCCTATATTTAGACCTTTATAAATGCCCTTTGCCTCCTAGTTCTTTTCTCTAGTTCCTTTTTTACTTTTGTCCCAGTATCATGTTCAACCTTCATTTGGGTTTCTTTAGTTCCTCTCAGCTATATTGCCCTTGATCATGCCCTATCAGGCCTCTTAAATCCTCCTTGACACTGATTTTTGATCATTTGATCCCTTGTGCCTGGGTTTGCTAACATTCACTTCCTTTCCCCCACCCTCCCTCTCCCATACTCCCCAGAACCATCGGTCCTGTTGTTTTCTCTTCTAGATTGTTTAT
This sequence comes from Nesogale talazaci, assembly GCA_004026705.1. Taxonomy (NCBI): domain Eukaryota; kingdom Metazoa; phylum Chordata; class Mammalia; order Afrosoricida; family Tenrecidae; genus Nesogale; species Nesogale talazaci. Next base: position 71,663 of record PVJH01000369.1, read on the forward strand.
TCTGTCTATCTTATTTAGGGAGACCTGCAGAGATAATAATGTGCACAATCTTTAAGGAAGCCGACACATTTCTTCTGCAGAGCAGCTGGGGGAGCTGAAACACTGACCTTTTGGGTTGCAACCTAGCACTTGACCTATGTGATGGGTTCTTGGGATGAAAAATCCCAGCAGGAGAGTTCCAGGCTCTTCCCGTCATCCCAAGATACCACTGCTGATGTTGACCTTGATCCACCACCTGGCTGAGACCCTGTCTGTCTGTCAGGTTTCTTCCCTGCGTTGCTCCAATTACATTTTTTTTAGTAAGCTGGGATAGCTATATGATTGCTGGAGTTTGGTGCAGCATGAAAATGTAGGATCCATTGTTTTGGCTTATTAAAACATTTCAAGGCATCAAGAGAAGAACATTAAACCAGACTCTGGGTCCATTGCGGCTGGGCCCCTGCAGAGCGGTGCAGCCTGCGGACAAGACAAGTGACCTCTGCTAGCTGACCCCTTGGCAGCACCCGGGGGCATCTCTGGAGCCCATCTGCAGCCTTGGGCTGGCTGTGGCTGTCCAGGGGCAGTTGAAGTGTTTGGTGTATGAAGGGAGGGGCCCACCTGTGGGGTGGAGCCTTTTTAGGACCATCACAGCTGGTCTAGGCTGTCCTGCCAGGGGACAATGTGGGCAAGAGTCCGTGAGCTCTTCCAGGATGTGGGAGGTTGGCAGAGTGGAGTAGAGTCTACAGTTAGCACCAGTCGCTTCGTAATTAGTACAAAACTTGCCTGCAGGCTTCCTTATTTGGAATTTTTCTTCAGTTACCCCCACCCCTCAACCCCTCCACGCCCCAGTGCCCTGAGCATCACTTTCTCCCAAGAAAACCTTAGCATATTTTTATTTACTAAGCTTTGAGGCTGGGAGAGTGACACTCCCAGTTGGAGGGGACACCTGGCCCCGGCAGGGCCCTTCCTTTGAGAGTAGGCCTCTCACCTCCTGGTCCCCGGTTCTTAACCCATGGAAGTGCAAAGTCTGTTCTCCAGCCCTGGTGACGATAAGAGAGTACAGCTGCCAGCCAGCATCTCCTTGCTGTTACTCACCCAGCTGTTTAGAGAAGGAGAGAGTCTTTCTAATCAGCCATATGGCATGGAGTTTTATTTGCCGTGGTAAGTTAAAATGTTCATTATTGGTCAGCATCTTGCATGCAAATTTTGACACTGCGTTCCAGGAGTACCTGCAGAAGAGGGTGGCGGCGAGGCAGCTCTGTGTAATTACATTGCTTGCTAGGCTTGTAACACCGTCATCCTTAACTACTCCGTGTATCTCTGCACATCAGCTGTCCGGGGTTACTGCTGCTCCCTCCTGTAGCCAGGAATCTGCATGTAAAGATAGTCCCCTGCTGCACTGAGGGCGACGTGCCTCTGGTTGGTGTCCCCCATAGACAAGATCACACGACGAACAGTTCCAGTCCGAGCCTTAACTTTTGCAGCCACACCTAGGACTCAGTACAGATAAGGATCTTTCTTGTCCTTTTGGCCTGCTGATTTCCCAACCCTGGCCGCAAAGGCCAGGAGACCAACCAGCATCACCTAGCCGGCTGCCTGGGCCCTCAAGTGGCCCACATGTCCAAAGATCTCCTTGCCAGGATCTTTGCACCTGCTAAGCTCGATTGCTAAATCAACCTTCACCCCAGCCAAGGAACCTGAAGGCCTTGTCTGCCCCAGCAGTCTACTTCCAGTCTTGGGTTCAGTGCTTCTTGGGCTGCTGAGCATTCTACTCCTCCCTCCCTTTCTGCACGGCCTCGCATGGTCTAATGGTGGCTCTTTCAGTGTGAACAAACGTGCGGCTCTAAAGTAACACTGAAAACATTTGAAGTGAGCATTTCAGATCACAGTGGTTTCATTTGTTTGAAAAACATATTGAAAGCTCTTGAGTGATTTAAAGTTAGGAGGGATAAGATTGGCTCTCAAGAGTGTGCTGACCCCTGGGCTAAGGGATTGGGTCATGCAATAAGATGCTCTTATTGGACATGTGGAAACAGGGGGGAAGGTGCTCCTGTTGGTTTGGTCAGCACTGACATGGCAAGGAAGGCAGGGGACCCTGTGGGAGCCATGGGCAAGCTGGAGCAATGCAGAGGCTACAAGAGACCAAGGTGTGTTCAGGGGATCGGGGGGGGGGGGGGGGGGGGGGGGGGGGGGGGGGGGGGGGGGGGGGGGGGGGGGGGGGGGGGGGGGGGGGGGGGGGGGGAGGGGAGTCTGGGAAGAGATGCAGGGTGGATTCTGGAGAACCTGGGATGCCAGGCAAGGACTTGGTGGGAGACAGGGTAGAGTGATAAGGAGGCCTACCATGCCGTCCTGAGTGCAGCGAGTTCAGCCCCGGCATGCCCGGTGTGCCGCTCTCATGTTCTCTTCTCCCTCTGCAGGCCACGCTTGCTTTCTCCTCCCTCCTCTGTCAGGCATTTCCAGGGCTCAGGGCGCTCCCCCATGGCTGGGTCTGCCTGCCCTCTCACCCCATCAGAGGACCCAGGCCCCGAGGCAGGATGCGCCCTGAAGTGGTGTGTTGGAGCAGTTTGGATTTCCTCTTACAGCGAACATTGATTACTAGGAATTAAAGTTGATATTTACAATCACAGAGAGTACAGAGCAGATCATTTTTTTATTAATCACTGTTGTGGATTCATCATTAGTCATCATTATCAAAATATTCAGACAGTGGACAGTGGCTGAGGTTTTAAAACCTACTCACTGATTAAATCCCATCGCAGTATGTGGCGTGTATGTTTTTCATCCCTGCTCGCTTCCTCTGTTCAGCCCCGTCTGCCCCCCACACCTCTCACAGCCCTCTGCCAATTCTTCTCCCCCCATCCCCCTGCTCCTCTGCCCTCCTCTATTTCCTGACCTTCTCTTCACCCCTTTTCTTCCTGCCCTCCTTCTCTCCATGAAGGTGACCCTGTGGTTGCTGTGGGACATGTCGCATGGCTCAAAGAGAACTCAAAGTTCTGCTGTGGCTTGGACCCCTTTTCCCATCAGTGTGGAAGACCCGGAGGAATGAGACGCCTCTGGAGCTGTTGGGAGCCATTCTTCAAAGCATGGACATTGACGTTGTTCTTTCCCTCTTGTCCTGTTGCTGTCATGGCCCTTAACATAATGGTCATCCTTGTGCCAGTCTCTTCGGGGGAGGAGGTAGCCCTCTGGGGCTTGCTGGCCATCGCTCCCCAGGCTCCTCAGCCCCTTACGCTGCTTGCTGAGGGCTCTTCAGTGCCCATGAGGGCATCTCCTTGCTGGCGTGCCTCTTGTCCGCCTATCCAGGTTTGACTTGTGCCACATGTAAAAATGCTATAGGAAATGAATGACCTCTCCTTCAGAAGCTGAAAGCACCTCATTCCTCTTCTGAGCTGCTGTCCACCTTTCCCTGGGTATTTCCCTCCACCCCTGCCACTTTATGGGAAAGTTTGCGTTGTAGCTTGGTGTAGGACCTGGCATCCTGGGAGAGCAGAAGTGGTGATGTCTTCTTCGTTTCTCTCTTGCTGATGCCCTTGGGGGCACAGAGGGTTGGCTGAGTTGGCCGTTGGCTGAGAGGTTGGACTTCATCCCCACCTCTGGCTGGGTCCTCTACGGATTTATGGCCTCAGAGACCCACAGGAGCAAGGGGATCCCTTGCCCCTTGCCCCAAGGGGGTCCCTGTGGCCAGAATTGACTCAGTGGTGGTGGGTGTCTTCGGTTTACTTGCTTTGGGCTGTTCTAGACCATCCACAGAAAGCACACCGACCAGTTGTCCTGTGCCCTTGGTGGAAGGAAGCATGACTCTGGGCATCCTTACAGCTCTGCCTCTCCTTGTCTGGAGCCAGGACTTCGGACCACGGCTTCTCTGCCCTTCCTCCCCTCACCGCTGATTCCCGAGGGGCCCCGAGCATTGTGGGCCGGTGAGCCTTTCGCTCAATAGTGAAGAGGACTCTGTGAATCTGACCCTTGGCTCTCTGGTATGGGGAAGGACAGAAACAGAATTCAGGGCAACCTAGCTCTCCGTTCAGTGGTTGCTTCTTCTTTTTTTTTTTTTTTTAAAGCCAGTACACAATCATAGGTAATTTAATTTGTCTGTTAATGGTGCACATGGATTTACTAAGAAGGAAAATGTCGCTCAGTTGTGGACACATATTGCATACAATTCAATGGAAATCAGCCTCTGGTGGGTAGCAATAAATGTCAAACTGCTCCACATTGATTGTTCGTGAAGGAATATTGCTTAACAAAGAATAAAATACCTTTCTGAGGACAATCTTTCAGTCTGGCTTTAGATCTGTAAGGAAGTAGGAGTGCCCGCTCACTCTAGGCCTCCCGGACGGACCCTTGTGGAGTACAGGAGGAGGGGCCTCTCTTTGCTCAAGCAGGCCTGCTCTGTGGCTCTTTGAGCGTGCTCAGAATCCTCCTAATCTGAGATCATCTGTCCTGCCTGCCTCAGGGGGTGCAGGACCTGCCCTTCTGCCCTCACTTCCTCCCGCTGGGATGACCTGCTCCCTCCACACCCTCAGGGTCCTCTAGCCTCCGGAGACCTCCATTTCCTCTTTGCTCTGCCTGCAATTCTGTTCCCCTCGTCCAGACTGGACCTCACCCCCGTCACCCCCTCCCCTGCCCCAGCAGTCCCACCCATCCCGTCCCACGACTCCCTGCTATTGAGCCCATTCGGACTCATAGTGGCCTTGTTAGGACTGGCCAAGTTGAACACCTTTATGGGAACAGATAGCCTCCTCTTATTCCCTTGAAGTGGCCAGTGGATTTGAACTATTTACCTCGTGGTTACCAGCCCAGTGCTGACCTGACAGCTTCACCAGGGTCCCTGTCACCACCACAGGACCTTAAGAGGAAACTATTTAGAGTGATTAGATCTGGTTTCTCCTGATCTCTGCCTCCCACTCCAGTGGGAGCTACCTTTGGACTGGGACAGTGGCGCTTGGCTTGTCCATTTCAGTAGCCCAGGGCCTAACACATGCCTGGCACAGAGTCAGCACCAGTGTGGGTTGCCTGGACCATTTGTTGAATGAATTCCCACAACATGATAGCATGTACATGCATTTTATAAAACAGCAACCTCTTAAGACCTAAGCAATGTATAGGAGGGTGCTTCTAAAAGTTGGCACAGAAAAGGCAATATATTTTTACTTCATCTTTCCACAAATATCTTAAAGTCCCATCATGTATGCATTGGCCTCCTTTTACTGGGGCCTTTGATTTCCCTGCCTTTAAGACCTGGAGGGCTTGGTTGGGGGTCTGGGCTGGCCCGACATGGGGGCTCTCTGCACTGGGTGGAGGGACAGAGGCCGACACACCAGCTTCACCCTCACTCTTGAGTCCAGCTGGTAAAAAAGATGACACTGCTGAAGCGAAGATTCCTGGAAGTTACCACTGTCTAGAATAAAAAAGAAAATTGAAATAAATGGTTCTTCCCCCTCTTAGCCCGGGAGGGCCTATTGTTATGAATCTCGGAATAGAGTTAGTCTCAGGAATAAGATACTGTCTCTGCTCCTTGGCATCAAAGAAGCATTCTTCAAAAGTTATCTTTTAAGTAGGCCCGTGCAACTTCTGATTATGAAGGCGGGATTCGCCCAAACCTGGGCCTTCCCGAGTGATGAAGGTTGGGGCTCTGCGAGTGCCACTAGTTGCCACTGATGCTGCTGCTGCTCGGACCCTCCTTGAGGGGCTGTTCCTTGGTGCGGGGCCTTGTGGTTTTCCTGTTCTGTATTTCTGTATTTCATATATGGCCTGTAAGTCAGATCTTTTGCTGGGAAGTCATCCCTGCTGATCTAACCTCACCATCTGCCCTCTGTGTCCTCCAGAACTTTCAAGGTCAGAAGGTCATCCAGTGTGCTGCAGGGTCCCTTGCTTCCCCTTGCATACGTCTGAGTCTGGGGTCAGTCGACCCTGCACCCATGGAGGAGATCCACTCAGCACCTGGCCTGTGACTCTCCGAAAGCCCTTGGTGAGGCCTCATATGACGGCAGGGCCTGCTAGCACACAGTGGGGGACCCCAAGCTGAGGTGCTGTCTACTGGGGGACGGGAGGACCAGCTTCCCATGCCCTCACAAGTGGTTGCGGGGCTGACCCGACGGTGACCGAGTAGATCCTTACCCCACAGAGCTTTCAAAGGGCCTTCTTCCAAGGACCCCTGTGTAGGCCGGGACCTTCCATCTTTGGGTTGGCCGCTGAGAACATCCGCCGCTTACCCCACGCAGTGACTTCTCCTGCACCTTGAGGGGGAGAATCATTCTTCTCTTTCCTATCAAAGGGACAGCACAGCCCAGCGCAGCGCATAGTTCCCTATGGTATTTGGCCCACCACCTCCTTTTCAGAAAAAGTGCTGCTCAGCAATTAAAACCCCTTGAACTACAGCCCATAATCCTCTTCCCCACACTGGCTGGACAGCCATGCCTGTGATGTCCAGGACGACTATAAAGAGCCAGCCCAAAGTCAGGGCTGCCATTGCACGAGCACAGTCAGCTTTGTGAGTCCCCTGAAGCTCTGAGGGACACTCTGCTCTAGGCCTACCCCCTGTCCCCCTCCCATTCTGGTAGCTTCAGGCCTCCCTTGGCTCCTGGCTGCAGTGTCACATGGCCATCTTTCCTTGGCCTCCAAGTACCTCCTTCTCTGAGAAAGATGCTGGCCGTTAGGGTCAGGCCTCCCTCACTTCTGGATGACCGGATTTCCAAGCAGGGTCACAGTTGCAGGCAAGCAGTAAGAACTTGAACAGAGCTTTTGGAACGACATAATTCAATCACATCATTATCCAAGTCCCAACAAACACAGTCTGCATTCAGGACCCAGGACGGGCAGGTCCGACATGCTGGTGACATCCATGGTGACTTCAGTTCTTGGTCCCACACGCTTTGAGTGTGTGTGTGTGTGTGTGTGTGTGTGTGTGTGTGTGTGTGTAGGCAGGGGCGTTGTTAACCAGCAGTGGGACCCACTTCTTTGTCTTCTTTGTCTTGCCTCAGCCTCCTCTTTCTGCCCCTGAGCCCCATGGAAATCACCTCACCCCTCCACCACCACCCCCCGCCCCAGTTGAAATGCAGATTCACTGTGTGGAATTCAGCTTTCTGTCTCTCAGCCTGAGAGGGCAGACTGAGGCAGCCAGCTCCTTGAGTGTCCAACTGTTCACTTGTGCTTCCCTCTGTCTTTTGGGATTCCCCACCGCCTTTTCCAAAGTAGCTTCCATGCTGAAATCAAGCTTGGGATCAATTGTCCATGACCTGAAGTGTTCAGCTTTTCCACGGTTACTCAGATGTTACCAGGATGCGCATTTGCCAAATCGCTCAGGCTCTGGGATGGGACTCGGTGAGGCTGGAGGTGTGAGAGGTGAGTGTTAGTGGAGCAAGCAGGGTCTCTGGTGGTCTGGCTTCTCTCTCTCTTGACGGGTGCTGACGGGAGAACACCCTGTAAAGAGGACAGCCTTGAAGACCCTCAGGCGTGTCTATTACTGTGAGTCCAAGTCCACTCAATGGCACTGACAGCAAGCCCCAGCCGCTGTCACGGACAACCACAATGACAGTCCCTCTAAGACATTTCATTTGGAGCAGGGCACGTCAGAGGAAGGAGCTTCGGGGGTACTGGAGGGGCAATGCCACCACCGGGAGCATCAACAGTTAAGTAGGGGTGGGGGGTGGGGTTGTTCTGTCTGCTCAAGCTAGGGCCTCCTGTGGCACCTGAGGTGGAGTCAAACACTCAGCTTTGGGGCTGGCAACTAGGCACATACAGTGTGCTTTCAGGTCCCCCCCTGCTTCCGCGGCCCTTTGCCTTCAAGTTGATTCTGACTTAGAACTACCCGTAGCCCTTGTTAGAGAAGGTCATTTTAAGATCTGACCTTATCTCTAACTTTTTAACTTATATTTACATTCCCTCAGGACTCCCCCTCTCCTTCCCATAATTTATCCAAATCACCAATTAATGTATCCAGTCTGTGAATATATAAATGTGTGCATATTTGCTTAATGGGCGCCATGCTCAGTAAAGTAGGGAAGCAGTGGAAAAGAGGGAGACCTTTGGCAAGATGGATTCAATGCAGTGGCTACATCGGTGGCTCAAATGTAGGAATAGTGATGAGGATGGGGAGGCGTGGGCAACTGTTTCTTTCTGTTGTTCAGAGGGTCACTATGCCCCTTAGACATGCAGGCATGGAGGTCTACTTACAGAACAGGAACATTCTCCTTTGTCTTGAGCCACAAACCACAAGGTCAGTGGTTCAAACTCACCTGAGTGGGAAAGAGAAGACTTTCAGTTCCCGTAAAGATGGACTGAGTCAGAAACTGCTCTGTTCTGTCTGTTCGTCCTGAGTTGAAATTGATGGCACGGAGTTTAGTTTATCTTCATCTTTGACACTTCCTTACAAACCCATCATTTGAGCCAGAGAAGGCTTGGTGCTCGGGCTAGCCCATCTTTTGCCTCCCCGTTTCCAGGTTTGTACCACGAGGCTCTATGGAATGGTGTGTGCTTGTTGATTGTCCAACAGATGGGTCCGTGTTCCGTGTGCATGACTGCCCCCGCCCCCTTCTTCTCTCTCGGTTGTACATGCTATGTTTTGAGCTCACTAAACCAGATCATGAGCAGAGTGGCTGGCTTCCTTTGATGGTAGCAGCTAACTTCTCCTCTGGGAATTATTTTGGGGTCCTAACTTGGCCCTGAAGTCAGTCACCCTCTCTTCTATATCCATGGATACCTCCAATCAGTAGAGTCCAAAGACCCTGCCCCCAAATGCCTTTCTCCCTCTGAGGCTCTTGGCTGGTAGGCAGCCTCTCTACTCTTTTTGTCAGCTTACCAGATGATTGGGAAGGAGCAGAGGTCTCTCTGTTCCTACAACAAGCTCCCGAATTATCCCCCTTGTCTTCAAATTCAGCGCCATATTTCAGATCTCTGTGGTTGTCCCTCTTAAATTCCGTGTCTGGCTGCCCTCTCCCCTCCTTTAGCCGACTATCTTCTCCAATGCAGTCCTCCCTGGCCCTGGAAAATCCAATCCTTCACTTGTAGGACATGTTTCCCCCTTGCTCTCAAGAAAAGACCATGGTCTGATGAGACCCTTCATGGTCTGATCTGTCTTCTCTGGAGTTGCAGCAGGACTGACCCCTACAGATGTCCCAACAGAGCAGAACCTTCATTCCTCAGGCTTTGCCTGTGCTTGCTGCCTCTGGGAGGTGGCGGGTTGGGGGTCCTCCCTAATTATTTGGGTGTATGATTCCTGCCTCTCCTTGGGAATTGTCCATGAACCCTAGTCTGGGTGAGATACTAGCAGTGGGCTCACCCATCAGTGTGCCCTCTACATGGTACCTGGGTTTCTTTCACTCCTCTCCCTCATCAGACTCTGAGGATATCTACCTTGCTGGGTGTGTGGGTGGAGCTTCCTGAAATCCATTTTCTCTGTGTAGGACATTTCTCCCTCGCTTTCCCCCTCCAGCCTTTCTAGTAACTCTTTCACCCCTTTCTTTTAACCCCTTTAGGACTGTTCGAATCTTGTGCATTTCCCTCATGACAAGGTTTCCCCCAAGTCTTTAACCAACATTCCCTCCATCCCCTCATTCTTTTTGGTAAGTGCTTCATTGAGATATAATTCAGATAGTGTATCATTTGCTGGATTTTAGGGTACTACAGGACTGAGCAACTGTCCATTTTAGAACCTTTCCATTAGTCCCCAAAAGAAGCATGAGGACCTGGGGCTTTGACTCCCACAGCCCTAAAACAAGCAAACAGCAAACAAATAAACAAGCAACATAAGCTAGTTGCCACTGAGTTGAGGGGATTCCACCTCTCCTGTGTGTCAGAATAGAGTAGCACCCTGCTGGCTTTCCCATAGCCCTGCTTTATCTGCAGCCCAAGGCAGGACTTCCTCCATGGAGCCTCGAGTGGTTCAAACAGCTCCCCTTTCTGTTTGTGACGAAGGGTTCCACCTTGGGTGCTGCCCAGGGACTCTGGTCTCGTGGGAGTTTCCTACCCCAGCTGTGCTTCACGATCTCCTCTGTACAGGACTCGGCTGGGCTCCTTTGAGCATGTAGACTTTTTTCTTTTCTTTTTTATTTTGCCTTCTTGTGCTCTCTTTAACAAAGACCGTGAAACTCAATGTAATGGCTCTTAATTTTTCTGGGGCTGAAGGAAGGGGGAGCAGTATCTCTTCTTTGTTATGAGGATTAATTACTTTGTTTGTAAAGTGCTATAAGGTTTGTAGACTGGAAAATCAAACTATTGTTGGTTTTGTTTAGTTTTTTCCAAATTAATGTCATTTTCTCAGGTTCCTTTTCTTTTCTTTTCCCCTACCCTAATTTGGTCTACCTCATTAGCACAAACTCAAATTTCAGAGGAAGATGTTATAAGCCGACTTTGATCACACTGTCAACCCAGACCCAGTAGCAAGAGAAGCCAGGCAGGCCGAGGCTGGCTGCGTAGGACGCAGCATCCGGCCCAGTCCAGACACTCGCAGGTGGTAGCTGGCGTCACGTTTATCCATCAGGAATGCAGCTCATACCTGTGGGTCCGTGTGCTTCCTATAATCGTGTATCTGTTTTGGTTGGCTTGGTCCTGGTGCTCCACAGACATTTCCTTGGTTCAGCTAAAGGGCAAACATCAATAATTTGCCTAAGAGGAAATACAGAACTACTCAGAGAGAGACAGGATCATCTGCTTTCCTATGTATCAATTACAGACTTGCATGGAGAATCGGTGGCCTTTCCATTCTCTTGAATTCTAACAGACCTGTAAAATGAAACCATAGCTGCCAGGAGTTATAGGGACCCGGTGGCTCCAGTCTGGTTGGTGGCATTCTAAATGGTTGGAGTCCCTGTAGAAGACATTTGTCAATACCTATCAGGATTAATAACACATTCAACTCGTTGACCCAGTAATTCTGCTTCTGGGAATCTATTTTAAGTAATGTTTCCAAAGCATGAAAAAAAATGATATTCTTGAAAATGTTCATTATAGCAACATTTAAAATGTCAAAATTGATCAAGGAGGGCTTGTGCTAAATGGCTGGCATTGGGGGGGTTCCTCGATCTCCTGATGGACAGGTGTGCAGTCGGGTGGGATGATAGTTTTCAGGAGTGTGCACAGAGCAAAAGAAGAAAGCCCAGCTGCTGTGAGCCACGAATGTGACCACATGAAAAGACACATGGGGACACAAGCAGAGAGAGAAATCCTCAGATGGCTATTGAGTGGACCTTAAATCATCACATTGCAGTGGCATTTTTGGTTTTTCTTTCATCTGTAGATTTTACCCCCACAATACTACTAAAAAAAATAAAGAATTCGAAAACTCAGCCCCCTCGTCCACTCCCCTGACTACGTACTTGTCTAACTCATGGCTTTGTTCTACAGTGATCACGTGCCTTGGCCTCCCATGGAAAATGACAATTTTCTCCATCCCTTGAAACAAATCTTGACTAACTTTGATAGTTCAGCAATTAGAACTTTGGCATACAATCTTTCTTCTTCAACTCCTATAATTAGTGGTCTCCAATTATATGAATCAATTTCAATTTCTATAAATCAGATGATTTAGAGAAAAGTCTGTTCAATTTCCTTTTCAACTGTATGGCTTCAGCAGCAATAAAACTCTCAGCTTAAAAATATCAGGAGGCAACATGCTCCAGAAATATGATCTGGCTCGTTCCAGGCTGCTGTCCGGAGCCCCCAAGCCACACGGCTCTCACGGGAGACTCTGGGGGTGGGGGCTCTCTTTGCCTGCGTGTCCGGAATAATGCTCAGTGCTTCTTCTGGAGCCTTCCTTGGCGGTAGAGGGAAACGTCAGGCCTACCTGCTCCTACCCGGCTCAGGCACCTGTTTGTCTATCGAATGCATGCTGTCTTTTAAGTGCCCTGGGACCCCTGCTGCCTAGCATTTGAAAGTGCTCTGCATACTCCTCTCTTTTAAGCTCTTCTGAGTCATGCATCACAGAATCTGGAGATTTTCTCCACACCCCCCACCCCCTCTCAGCCCTTCAATCCATGGGGCAGGATCCCTTTCCTTCCACATGGAGAGAGCCTTAGAACTAATATCAAAAATTCAGGACAGGAAAATCATTTGGCTCTCTTCCTTCAAAGGTGAGAGGCTCAGTAGTAGCCTCTTGCTGGCACTGGCCTCGACAGCCTCTTCTGTGCATCATGGGCTCTGACCCCTGACCGTCAAGGAAGCAGGTGGGGGCAGGGGGAAAGCAATGGGGGTGTGCCCTGGGAGGGGGGGCAAAGGGAGTCCTGCGCTGGAAGGTGCACCTTCCCCTGCTTTTCTTGCTCCAGAGGAGGAGTTAAATGGCCAGGCTCCTGCATGCTGCTGATGTAGTTTGTAGCAAGATGTCTCTTTTTCATCAGATTGCCTTCTTGCCTTTATGGTACTCTTAAATTCAGCTTATGTTGAATTATTATTGTTCCCCGTTTTACACATTACAACTAGTTCCCACAGCATTAGCGTCTCGTTAAGTGCGAGGGCTGCTAACTGGGGTTTCTTGACAAATACATCATGGAAAAGCAGGGCGGTATACACTGGTCCAGCCAGCGTTTTACAAAGACCCTGCCATGGAGGCTTGCTGGGGCAGAAAGCTTTGGAGCCAGAGCTGAAGCCCTCTTTGTGCATGCGGGCCTGTCGAGAAGTCTGTCAGCGGACAGTCTTCAACCCCGGTGGGCAGAGACCCAAGGGGGCACAAAAGCATGGAACTAGTGATAGTCCCAGAATATTTTTAGCCGTTTGATAATCACATGTTTGAAGGATCATAGCTTCAGAACATACCTACAATATTAGGTTAAGAAAATGATGGAATGTTAAACTCCAAGCAATTTCTATTTTATTTTTATATGAATACATGGGAGTGTATTTTATGTATAAATGTATGTAATACATACAATAATCTCGGATATAAATTAATAAACAGTCATACATGAGCACATAAATATAAATATATTATATATTACTATATAAAATATGAACATGTAAATAAATGCATTTAGAAATGTATTAACTTCACATATTTATAAATAAATATATTTTATATCTATTTAGTGAACAATATGAATTTAATATATAAAATGCAATGAATAATGTAGATATATTCATGTTTATAAATATTTTGTATAAATGTATATAATTTAATATTTAAATTTACTAAAATATATTTAATATAAGTTTGAATATATGAATAAATATTTATAAATATGTATGTATAATATTTATAAATACATAAATAAGATAGATGTTGAGCCCAAAAGGGTTGTTGTCAGGGTGGCTTCATGCATGCATGTGTTCAATCCACACAAAAGCTGTTTCAAATGTGTTTCTGTGATCAGTGGCATCTCATGAGGTGCCTTAAGAATAAAGTTTTACTAAAAGCAAGACTCTCAGGGCACCTGCTGGGTTAGCTATATTCCAGAAAGGTCACCTCAGAGGTGATGGATTCTTGGATTCTGAAGGAGTAGTCTTCCACCCCTCCCAAAATTTTTATTGTGATTAAAGAGGGGTTTACGTCCCAGATCACTGTTTTTGTCATACAACAAATTCAACAATGGCTTGAGTTTTCCTTCTTCATGCCCCCTACCTTCCTCTTGTCCCCTGTTTTCTTCCCCTTCACCTAAGTTAACCTTGTCCAGCTTTTGGCTTCCCCTCCGCTCCCTCCCCACCAACCCTGGTGACCATCAAAGTCTTTTTCTTTTGATACATTTTTTTCTTGATTTTTTTTCTTTGATGACAGCAATCTCATACAATATTTGTCCTTCTGCAATGGGCACACTTCACTCACATAGTGAACCTCCAAATCCATGTCATAAGATGTTTCATAGTTTCATCATTATTCACTTGTTTTTTAAAATTTTATTTGACTGTGAATTAGGTGGGGTTTTCCATTCAGGTCATCAATTTTGTATTCGACAATGAAAACTGCCTATCAAACTCAGTAGCTTGCCCTGACTGATACCACCCCCCCCCCCCGCCTTTGATCTCTCTCCTCTCCCTTGAAGAACACTAGCTTTCACTTAGCCCAAGTTAACACCTGCCTACCATCTCAAGACTCTAGCCCACTGCTTCATCTTTCTCCCCTTACCACCTGGTTTTCAGAATACTATGGATGACAGTGGAAGTCCACGGCATCAAGGTCTATTTCCTTTGGTACGAAAACCATTGTCTTAATTTTTCTTTCTTAAAACAGTCTCACACAATATTTGCCCTTTTGTGTTATACTGTTTTCACTCAGTACTTTATGTTCGCCAGGCCTCCTCATATAATGAAGAACTTCCTGGTTTCATCATGATTCTTTAGGGGTACAGGGTATTCAATTGTGTGCATGGACCAGAGTCCCTCTGTCTAACCTTTGAACAATGGGCATTTAGATTCTTTCCATCTTCTTGCTATTGTCAACAGTGCTGCAATGAACATGGGTATGCCTGTGTCTGTTTATGGTATGACTCTTACTTCTTTAGGGCATATGCCCAGCAAAGGGATTGCTGCGCTACATGGAATTTTGAGTCCCGGTTGTTTGAGGTAGCATCATATTCTGTCCATAATGGTTGCACATTTTCACAGTCCCACTAGCAGGGAACAAGGGTTCTGATCTCTCTGCACTCTCCTTAGGATTTATGACTTTTTGAACTACGCTGTCGATGCCAGTGTAAGTTGGTAATTGATGGTCGGCATCTCTCAGATGGCTACTGATCATGAGCATTCTTCATAGGCTTGTTGGACACGCAAGTGTTTTCTATGGTGAGCTGTTAATGTCCTTCGTCCATTAAAAAAAAAAAGATTATCTGTCTTTTTTGCTGAGATGTTGTAATTTTCAATAGATTTTTAGAGATTAGTACCTTGCCCACTATATTATTGTCAACCCCACCCCCAATCTGTAGGTTCTCCTTTTATTCTTTTCATGAAGTTTTTTGATGCACATTAGTGTCTTATTTTTAGTAAGTCCCAGTCATCTATTTTGTCTTTTGTTGTGTAGGTTTCTTCCTTTACCCTGGTACTATGTATTATGTTTATATCCTGCACGGAACCTCTCTTTTTGTCTCTATCTTCTCATTGATTATCTTTATTGTCCTAGAGTCTACATTTAGGTCTTTAGTCCATCTTGATTTGTTTTTTATATGGTGTGAGGTGTGGGATCTGTTTCATTCTTCTGCCAATGGAGATCCAATTTTGCCAGCATCATTTATTAAAGAGGTTTTTTTCCTATTTAATATTTTGCTGCCCCTTGTCAAAGATTAGTTGTCTGTAGGTGAATGGCCTTATTTCTGGGTTCTCTATCCTATTCCAATACTCTACATATTTATTCTTATATCAATACCAAGCTATACTGACTGCTGTGGCTGTGTGTTTGGGTTTGAGGTAAGGACATATGAGGCTTCCCACTTTGTTCTCCTTCAGCAATTATTTATTTTTCCAAGTCTCTTTCTCCATACAAAGTTGTTAATTAGTTTTTCCATTTCTTTCTAGATTGAAGCTAGGCTCTGGATTGGAATTGCATTGTACTTATGGATTGCTTTGAGTAGTATGGACATTTTCACAATATTAAGCCCCAAAGGGATAAAATTGAGAGATTTTTCTAGAAGGATACAGTACAGTTGCGTGGCCTTATTCTGACGACGTTTTAAGCACATTGGAATCTGTATTGGTGAGGGAAAGGTCTGGAAAGTTGCAGTGAATAGTTATTTCCATCCAGACAGTGCTCCTGCTCTTTCTCTTATGGCGGCAAGGGCTGTCCCATGAGGGTGCCTTTGGGAAGCCTTGCCTCATTCTTCCTGCGGCCCTGACCGTGCCCCTTCAGACTGCTTTTTGTTTCCCAACTCAAAGATCACTTCAAAGGATTTGAGTCCCTTGAGGATGCCCATTGTGTCGCTCATTGTGACATGGTGCATGTTGAAGAGCACTGGATTGTTCAGGGGAGGGTTGGACAGCTGGAGGCATCACCCTCAGAAATGTGTCGTCTTAAATGGAGGATCTGCTGAGAAACAGAAGCTTCACATCTGATGGTTTTGTTTCATAATGGTTTCTATGAGTCGGTAGCAATACTTTTTGATGTGTAGTATTTTCTAAAGATAGCTAAATAAATACGCTTAGAAAGAAGTGCATAAAATACCATCTATGCTCATAAGCAGGTGGCAACATTGGACATCATTTTGGTTTTATGTATACCTTTTATGTGTTTTCCAAAATTTCTAAAACAAGCAGCAAACCTGAAACGTTATTTCAAAACCACCAGTGACTCCACAGGAGACAGACTGGCCTTTCTACTCCAGTAAACAAGTGCAGTCTCCGAAATCCACAGGGGTGACTACCCTGACTCCATAGAGCGAGAATTCTAAGTAACAAAGACCGCTAAACCCAGAAGAATGGATGCATTTAAATTACGACATCAGAGATGAAGATTGAAAATACCATGGCCTGCCCAAAGAGCAAACGAACCTGTCTTGGAAGAAGTAGAGCCAAAATGCTCCTGAGAAGAAAAGAGGGTGGTGAGCCTTCATCTCACATACTTTGGATGTGCTATCCAGAGAGATCAGTCCCTGGAGAAGGATGTCATGCTCAGTAGAGTGGAGGGGCAGGGACAGCAAGGACAGTCAGAAGATGGACTGCCACAGTGGCTGCCACAGTCGTTCATCTCCAACAGAACGGGATTCTGAGGACGGCGCAGCACCATTGAATGGTGATGTTCCATTCAGTTCTGCATATGGTCACTAAGAGTTGTTCCCTGATAACAGCAATATGTAGAACCGATTCAGAATGGGTGACTTGTTATTGGGGTGTATATTTGCCCTGACTCCTGCCCTCTGATCGCTACAGTGGGTGGATGCTTCAATGGTGGGAACAGTGAAGTCTCCATTACTCTATGGAGGCTGTGTTAGGAGACTCCTAAGGATTTGATTCAACTCAAGTCTGTGTGAATTGGCTGAGGAAAGTGCTGGTTATTGGATAATAAATGCCATTGCTATTGTTTAGTTTTGTTTTTAAAACCAAATCGACTGCTTCTTTTGATACTGAGTAAATCCACTCTTTAGAGTCACCGTGTGTAACAAGATGAGAAGACTAGTGAGAATGCTGGTTTCCTTAATCAGGAGGAGCAACTCATACATATTCAAAATTAGCCTGCTTGCTTTGGTAGCCCTTTCCTCTGGGAGAAGCTCTGGTGGCAGAGTGGTTGACAAGTTGGGCTCTTACCCTTGTGATCAGCAGTTTGAACCCAGCAGCTGCTCTGCAGAAGAAAGACGAGGCTTTCGGCTCTCAGAAAGGCTGACAGTTTGGAATGCCAAAGGGATAGAGCTCTACCACATCCTGTAGGGTCACTATCAGCTCTGTGGCAGTGGGTGGGCTCTGGGCATTGTCAGCCATCGTTTAGTCACATCTGTCAGCTCTGACTCACATAGGACGCCAACAAAAGTTTCCTTGCCCCTGCCATCCTTCTGATTGTGGTGGTGGAGGGGGGAGGGGAAGGGGGACTTCTTTCTAGAGCCGTTTCAAGGATGAGAAAAATGGTGGCCTGAGGAGAAAGCACAGCGATCTGTTGGTGAACCCCTGCGGCCAGAAGCAGGGTCCCTTTTCCATGGGCACAGCTTGCTCCGTCCACCACTAGCCATTCTGGTGGTGCTAGACACGTGGAGAAAGAAACTTCTCTGCTGACCAGCAGCGTCTTTCCTCCTTCTGCCCAACCCTCCCTGGGAGCAGCAATAAGGGTGCATTGTCCTCCAAAGGGCACTCTCTCCTAGGCATGCCCTTAGGCTCTGCCTAGCTGGTGTCCTTTGCAGTGGCACAATACCGGGGGAATGTCAAGTATTCCTAGTGCCCACTAGGGAGTTCTTATTTTGGTGTCGGAAAAGAAGGGCTTTTAAATTTTAAAGGGAAAAATTTCGATTTGGAAGGGAAAAATGTGAAAGTTGGTAAGAATGAAGACTTTGTTTGCTAGGGTCCCCAACCCAGTGACTAATGGGCCAGTCGCTTCTTGGTCACTGCCACCCTTGGGGGTGTTCCCAAAGAGCAGATGTGGGCAGGCGTGGGAGTCATGGGCTCTCCAAAGGGGGCGGAGCAGGAAATATGAAGACCCACCTCCTCAGGGAGTTATAAGTGATCTAACTCTGGCTCCAGTGTGTCCCAAGCATCTCAGAGGGATGGCCCAGATTGGTGCTTCTCTCTTCCCATCTCAGGGGACAGGGTGCTTGAGCTAGTTACAGTTTCCCTCTTCCCCAGTACATAGGAGTTAGCACAGTGACTCCTGATGGCCCAGTCTCAATGGAAAGCATCTCCACGATTGGCCAGGGATCAGCCTGTGGTGGTCTTCAACTGAGTTATAGAAGGAGGTAGATTGCCAGGCCTTTCTTCCACATCCACGGTAGTGTGAGAGCTAGGCTGAATCCTGCCCAGCATCATAGCAGCCTAGACACCTCCACGGACAGATGAGAGGTGGCTGCATATGAGGTACCCTCGCGGGGACCTGACAGAGCTCTCTCCACTGAGGCAGTCCTGCCTGCTTGACGCTCCTTTTGAGGGATGGAAGAGAAGCTCCCATCAGGAGTAAGGGCATAAACTGCCGGCACAGCAGGGGGGAGGCTCAGTAAGCAGGGAGGCCTCTCATCTCCATGCCCACCCCTCCCCCCCAGGTCCATTTCTTTCTGGGTCAAAATCATTCTTCCAAGCTTGCCTTCTTGGGTACACGAGCTTCTGCTGGGGACGTTTGTTCAGGGGTGGGGTGAGGGCGGGGGCTCCTGAGCCCTGCTCCGGCACACACGGTACCAGGTCGATACACGTACCTGGTGATACAATGCCAATCTATAGCTAAAAATAGCTTCCCTTTGTTGTGATCTCCTGGAACAAAGGGAAAGGACTTAGAGATCAGACCTACTTCATCTGTGTCTCCTGCCTGCCCCTTGCCCAGTGTTCCCAAGGCAAACAGTTTGTCTTCCCTTCCAAATGGATTTTTCCATCTGAAAACTGAGGAGGAAGGAAGCAGGACGATGTTGAGGAGAGAGACCTGGAGACAGTATTTTGCAATAGTCTTTGAGGATTACAGTTTCCCCTCTGTGTGCCCCCACCCATCCCTCCCTCAACCGGTAGCACTGAATAGGATGAGCTGTGGGGTCTTCCCCCTCCAGGTCTGTTGGGAAAGCCAACAGTTTGGGGTTTTTCTTTTAAAGTACTACTTGAAGGCATTATTCTTTTCGGAAGCCTGTTAGCCGTAGTTCAACTTTATACTCCTTGATCAGCATGTGTTCTCACCCTGACTTTTGCTACAGTTTATGGCCCTGGATTAAGTACCAGAACGCAACGTTTTATTTCCCTTTGTCTAACTGTACCTTCCTCTGCTTTGCTTGCCAAGCCGATAGCTGTACACAGGGGGTGGGCAGAGAATATTGGTTGCATTTTGGGGGGGGGGTAGGAAGGTTGGATCATGGAGGGACACAGAATATTAATTAGACAGAAAGCGCTCTCTGTGCCTTATCTGCATAAAGAAAGATAAAGCCCATGTAAATAATATGTGTGTTTCCCATAATGAATGTCCCCTTTCTCTCCATTTCTGCATAGTATTAGAAATTGCGTTTTTATTATATGAGACATTGGACGCATGCCAACAAGTTTTCCTTTTAACTTGATATTTTGGGCTCTGATCTTTGTTCGAGCCACAATGGCATGTATCTTGTACAGTCAGAGGTCGTTTCTATAGCTCCTTCCCTTCCCATCATTTCTGGGGAATGTTTGTTTTCAAAACAAAGCATTGGGTTAAGGCTTAGGTATCATATATCAGAACATATTTCAAGCTGAAATTAAGCACACTCAAGCCTTCCTTTTAAAGGTCAGATATTATTTATTATTATTATAAAAATGATCTGTGATTTATGAATTTAACTTCTCATAAACCTTCTTTGTAACCGAATATGCAGTCAGAGGCTTAACATGACATTGTTTTCTTTTGACAACGTATCCACGAGACCACTGCAGCTGTTCCTTTACTCACAATAGCAGATTAATTAACACAATCATATGCTCTTGGCGCTTACTCAATGAGTGGGTCTGCAGTGGGATAGATAGGTAAACCCTCTGAATGCAGTGCAGATAAAACATATACCAGGGCACTCTCCCCACTAGCCAGTTTTGCGTCTGACTAGCCAGCCCTGCAGAGAGGGTTCACGGACCACAGACCCTCAGAGCCTGCGGCTCCCAGGCAGCCACACCTACAGTGGCGCCATCATGCCCAGTGGTAGTAAGACGCAAAGTCAAAGCAGAGACCTCTCCGAAATCAGCAGCTTTGGGGAAAATGCCTGCTGCCAGCATTTTGAGTCTGCATGATTTTTTTTCTTTTTAAGTTCAATCATTGCTTTCCTTAAATATCTCTCTTGCGATTACTCACTTTTCTCCCCCACCCCACCGCACCCCACCCCCTCTTTTCTTTTGCCCATCTCTCGATGCACATAGTCCTGGGCAGCCACCACGGCTGTGTCTTAACTCCTCAAAGATTTTGCTTCTTCTCCTTTCTGTGTCCGCACTAATGAAAACGTGTACAACTAAATCTCCCTCCCCTGCCCAGCCACCAGCAGTGACTAAGTATTTATTGGCAACTTTCACTGACATTTTAGTGAACGTCAAACCTTTGTTCCAGAAAATGTAAGGCTTTGCTGTAGGAACAGGCTGCCCATGTTGAGAATGAGGTAAGCAGGCAGTGGGCATAATAGAATTTCCTCTAGGTCCCCCCCCCACCCCCTAATGTCCATTACATATGCAACATTAATTTACTTTCTGTTGTTTTACTTAGCAAAGAAATTGAAAATGTGACAAGCTTTGCTGGATTGAAAGGCACATTTTATAGACACACAGACCCAGAGGAAGAACAACAAATCCATAATCTTGAACCTTTGAGGGTGTAGAAATGTGAACGCTTTGCTCTGGCTTGCTGCGCCATGGTCTGACTGGGGTGTGCCCAACTGGGTCCGACGGAAACCTTGTTGCCCTTAGAATGAGGTTAGCCCTTGGTCGTATCTGGTGGCAGAAAACCTAGATTCTTGGATGAGGACTCCCTGAACCAGGTGCTGGGATCTCAGGGTGACTCAGTGGGTGAGTCTCACTGGCCAAGTCTTCGGGCCCTTGCGTGCTGACCCCAACAGTGCCACCCAGTCTCATGCCTCTGGTCTTTCCATGTGCTCCATGAGAATGTCAGGGCCCTTGGGCCGTCAGTCGGGTGCAGTGGCTTCAATGTTGGGCTGCCACCTGCCTTTCTCTCTCTCTCTCTCTCTCTCTCTCTGTAGTACTCCATCATGTCAAAAATCTCTGTAGTTTTGCTTATTGCTTGTTCCCAATTCCCACATCCTGGTTAAACAGTCCCTACCAAGTCTAGCAATTTGAACATGGATTAAGCCCCTCCACTATAGGGTGAGCTCAGATTTCCTCTGGTGACCTTGTCTGTGGGCCATCTGGACACCCTTCCTTGATTCATGGGGCTGGGGGTGGGATGGGAGCAGTTGGCAGCAGAGAGAAAGCGTTGTGAGTTTTTGCTTTGTGCCTCAATGCACCTTCACATAAAGCCCCATACTTATCTGAACTCCTGAGATAAGACTTACAAAGATGTCTTCAAATCATCAAAAGCATATGAATACTTGACTGTATGTGGGAACATTTTGAAAAGTCAGGATATTTCATTCAGAATTGGAAATAGCACTGTCTGTGCAGACAGACAGACAGAGGGGAGACAAGGTATGGAAATGGCAGCCAACCCCTCATTGGAGGAGCACTTGTGACTGGACCATTAAAAGTAGATGCCCCCCCCCCCCAACTCTGTTGGGTGTCCCAACAAGAGCGCCCCACCCAGGAAATACCTCGAGGGCCTGGATGCCTGGTGAAGTCACAGGAACCTTTCATGCAGACAGAGAGCCCTCCTTGATCCTTCTTCAGAGTGGGTTGTGAAGGCCTGGGGTGAACGCTGGGGTGGGTTTGCCATTGGAAAGATGTGACAACTGACTCCACCTGACATCAGAACATGCAAGCACTGGTGATACTTCTGGCCCATCCATGTTGTGGGTCTTGGCCAGCTGCTTTGTTGTCCATCCTTCCATCCTTTGATCCTTCCATCTAACTCACATTCCAGCAGTGGGAGAGGGGAACACAGTCCAACTTTGGCTGCTGGAGGCTTTGGAAGGAACTTCTTTTAGAATGCCCAGACATCCTTTTGACCCGATGTGGCCCAGCACACCAGCATGCCTCTGGGGGTGTTCCCTTGGACCAACACGAGGCCGACAGTTGCTCAGTAGGTGACTTGGATCCAGGTTAAGCGGTAGATAAGTTTGGAACTATTTTGTCGTTATTTCTCTAGCTTTGGGATAGCTAGCAAGCTATATCAGCTCCTTTTCCTTCTCTGTTTACTTGACTTCATTGGACTTTCCTATGTTGCATTTGTCCTCACAGAAGGATGTCAAGTGAGGCACTGGCCAGTTGAAATGGCACAAAGGAAATATTTCTGGCCACTCAAGACATCTCCAGGAGAAGGAAGTTTGGTCTGTTTGCTTTGTCTCTCGAGTCTGGTCAGCAGGTCAGTACATAATGATTGGAGAAGTGAACAATTCTATTTGTGGAAACCCAGTGTTAGCCTGAGAGAGGAGAATGGAGAAGGAACCTAAGCTAATCTTGGTAGTTTAAGAAGACCTCTGAATAGACTAGCCTTGGTCATGGAAGAAACTAAGCTGTGTGAAGAAATAAGTAGGCACACTGATGTGTCAAGTAGAGAGAAAGGTAGGGAGTTGTCTATAAAATTGTGAAAACATGGTTGTAGCTATGGTATGTTCTTACAATCTTTTGTACACTCTAGATCAGCGGTTCTCAACTTGTGGTCCATGACCCCTTTGGGGGCTGAGCAAACCTTTCACAGGGGTCACCAAACACCATCAGAAAATACATACCCCATTGACAGATGGATGGCCGTTATGTGCAAGGTACATTGGCTGGTGATCCAGTTTAAGATTTCTGCATAAAAGATGAGAAGTTTACAACCAAACTCCTGCCACCTTTATAGGGACAGTCAGAGTTTCAGGATTCTGCCTCAATAACAGTTCTGTCCTTGATTATTCAGTGGTTCCAGTGTGCCCTTAGTGTCTCTGTTAATATTTGTGGACAGAACTCACTGACCAGTGTCTACTACAGGAGGCTGCTGGGAAGCCTCCTGTGAGGAGACCCTGGGCCTTGGTTATCTTGCCCAAGGTTTCTCCGGCTGCTCTCTCCAGACCTCTTCCACAACAGGCCCTGGCACGACCTGGAAATAGCTCCATCCTTTTAAAGCCTCCATTCTGGAATACTCTTGGCCTTCTTGTCAAAATGCTAACCATCCGTAAGGCACACGTCCACTGCTACTGTCTCCAGAAAGCTCCCTCACCACCCTGCCACATTCCCCGCCAGCCTGCAGTGTCTCACTCTAAAGACATCCCTAAAACCCTCTAAGGGCCCGCCTCGGGCTGCTGTGCACAGCCCCCTTGTCAGTCAGATGGCTGGGGACCCATAGGTAGAGAAAGTACACGGAGGAGGCTATAGGTGGAGATGACTAGGAGGAGGCCAATCGGAGCGGCAGGGTTCAGTGATGCTAGGCTGGGTCTTTGGGAGATACTTGGTGTGCAGGAACTCGGTTGGTCGTTGGGACAGTGGCTGTCCTTGGCTAGACACTTCCTGACGGTGAGGTGGAGCATCACGGGTAGGAGGCAAATGTTGGTGTCCTTTTTTAGGGAGGGTGAGCATGTCCCGCTGAGGGTGCACAGCCTCCCAGGAAGGGGGCTGAGAGAGTGGGGGTAGGGTGGGGCTAAGCACAGAGGTGCCCTGCTTTCCCAGAGTCAGAAGACCCCTTGGCGGGGGGCTGGGAGCATCTCCCCTCTGCCTTTCTCTCCAGGAATGCCCAGGAGGGGCACGTGCAGGTGCAGACACGGCACACCTCCGCTGCAGCTCGCAGCCACAATGCGGAGCAGTGTGGGGGGGCCCCAGGCTGTGTGCTTAAGAGGCCTGTGAATGGGCTGAGTCATTGATGATGCTCTCAAATGGCAAATTGGTCAGAGCTCCACCACGGTAATGATCACTTTGCGGTGACCTTTATCGGGCATTTACATTTTATCACAACATGCACGAGCCACCCAGAGGCATCCTGTGGGCTGGGTCATTTCATAGGCACAATAGCCCAGCATGCAGGGTGCAGCCCTGGTGGCTGAGAAAGGGCTGCTTCTGACACGCTCGGCTCCATTGTCACACAGCAATCTTTATCACCGGAGGACACTTTTGACTGGAGCCCATGTGTCTTTCCTCTCCCAAAGTGAAGAGACTTAACTGTGAGCTTCCCTCCCCGGTCTTGTTAGAGGGAGGCCGGGGAGGAAGCCGGTGCACTTCAGGCAGTGGCAGGCCCACCACGTACATGCATGCAAGGACTGAAGCCCAGGGACCCCAGCAGAGAGCAAGGTCAGTGTGGGAATCCAAAGTCCTGGGCTGCTGGGTTCTAAAGCACTTCCCCAACAGGAGCTCGCTCTAGGAGAAGCTGCTGCTACCCGGTCAGTCCCATCTTGGGGCTCCCACCATGTTAGATTAGAGTTATGTGTTCCCTAGGGCTTTCTGTGGCTGAGTTGTCAGGAAGAAAACCAGGACCTTCTTCTGAGACACCTCTGGGTGAACTGGCACCTGCCACGTTTTAGGCAGCAGCTGAGGGGGCTGGCACCACCCAGAGACCCCCTTTCCAGTCTATTTGTATGAAACGGAATGTGGACGAGCATGTGTGTGTGTGTGTGTGTGTGTGTGTGTGTGCTATTGTGCATGTGTATGTATGTGACTCTGAGTGTGCATCTGTAGATGAGTGCGTGTGCGCTTGTGTGGTTGTGAGTGTGGATATGTATGGTCATGTGGTTGTGAGTGTGGTTGTATATGACAGTGATCATGAGTGCCTGTGATAATGAGTGACATGTATGTTTGTGTGTGTGATTGCCAGCGTGTTTGTGCACATTCCCTAATACAACATGCAGAGACATATTGTGCAACATTTTAAGCAGGAAACAGGTTCAACAGGCCCTCCTGCCCCCCAGCCTCAGGGACTGACTTTTCACCTCGGTCCCCATCAGTCACAGGCCATCAGTCAGGGTGCCCCTCCATGAGCTTGTTTGCTCAAGTGGGAAGGGAAGGGAATGTCTCAAACGATTTGGGATACGTTGAGAGGTATTCCAGAGGCAAGAGGACCCCAGAGGTGCTGTGGGATAGGTAATGGACTGCTAACTGCCAGGTTGGTGGTTCAAACTCACGAACCGCACTGAGGGAGCAAGATGAAGCTGCCCACTCCAGTAAGAGTGAACTGCCCTGAAACCCAGGCCAACACTACTCTCTGTGCAGCCACATCTACCCATAGCAGGGGGGCTTTGGCTTCAGCTTACAGGCAAACATGGATGCTGAAGAGGGGCCTAAGAAGGCAGGCAGAAAGAAAAGTGGAGCAGCTGCCCTGCAGTACCATGTCAGTCCAACTCCATGGCTTTGCCTTGGGCTTGCTGTCTAGATGAGGGAGCGCCAGAACACCCAGTCTACAGGGGGGAATATGAGACCCAAAGCCCTGGGTCTGCCTTCTAAAGCACCCAAATTAGCAACTGGCCATGGAGCCTGGCCCCCCGATCTCTGCTGCAGGTCTCAGTCCGTGGATGCCAGTAAGCAGCCAGGGCCGCTCCAGTGGGCTTCCTCCCGATGGCTGTCACTGCTGCTCGCCTTGGTGCCTTGAGGTTATAGTGCCAAGAATGAAAATAAGCCTGGCTATTTTTCACTCGCATTTGGTACATTATTTTTGAGTACTATTGAAATGGAATTCTAATTTTCACTTAAAATATGTAATCTTAATAAATTGCTGCATTATTGCATGCTGCTTGGTGTATTTAAAGGCCACCTCTTTTCACAGAGCTCATCTCCAATAATATCACAATCACTCGGCAAACATGCTTCTATATACAAGATCTTCCATAGAGGCTCTTCTTATGGGAACCTATTTGTTCAGTATCTAGACACACACACACACACACACACACACACACACGAGTGGCCAAAAATTATTGTTTCCAATCACTGAATCCTTCATTAACAAAATGACCCCAATGTGAAGCTCATATTTCCCCACCGAGTCTCCATCTGGATCTGCAGGCCTGCACACTCGTGAAATGGGGTGTCCAGCTCTCAGACCCTTCTCCAAAGACTTCTGCACTCTTCAATTTAGGGCACATCAAGACATCTTCCAGCAACTCTTTCCCATGTTTTCTGAGCAAAAAGAAGTCTCAGAGGGATAATATAGGGATGTAGGTGGATGAGCTAAAGTTTCCCAGTGGAATCCTCATAAGGCCATTTAGCACCCTCAGAGAAGGAGCAGGTGCGTTGGTTTGATGGAAAAAGAAAAAAGTCACTGCCATGTTCTTGGCCTTTTCTTCCCAAGAGTTTTAAATTTTCTTGAAAATTCTTCCGAATAAACCCTTTTGACCATCGTGATAATCTGCTAAAATTACCCATGTGGTGCCCCTCAGAACTGTCATCCTGCCTCTGTGCCGACCACTGTGTCTTGGGCTCCCCTGATCCCCAGAGCCCACTGTTATGATTGACCGTGTAAGGAAGCCCCAATGAGGCTTTGCCTCAAGTCCTTTGGACATGTTGTCAGGAGAGCACAGTCCCAGGAGAAGATGACTGTGCTTGGCAAAGTCGATGGCCCAGAGAGAAGGGAAGACCCTGAAGGAGATGCATTGACACAAGGACTGCAGCCATGGCCTCAAGCATGGGCACAATGGGGTGGATGACCCAGGACCAGGCAGTGCTTCCTGCTGGTGTGCATAGGGTCATGATGGGTTGGAATTGACCCAACAACACTTAACAACAACAACATCAGATGAGACGAAGACAAATGTTTTACAGAAAGGTCTTGCTGTGAACCATCCAATTTAAATGTGTCCTATTTGGAGTATACCCAGGCACATAGGAACTGGAATCACAGTAGCAGTACTTTTTGACCTGCTGTGGTACCATGATGGGTATGTTCAAGTGGTGTGTGGTTATCTTGTTCTGGAAGTGAAGCCCTTTGAACTTATCTAGTCCTCTGTTAGTTCTCCATGCCTCCAAGACTGTGCGGAGAAAAGTCTTTGGAGGCTTGAGTCCCCTTGACCTTGGATGATTTCTATATTGCAATGGTTTGAAGGAATATCTTCTCTAGTGGCTGGACGTGTTTGAGAATTGGGGCAGAAGGCAGGCAGAATGATGCACCTGAAGATCCCAGTGTGGGGTGTACCCCAACTCTTACACCCCCTGATCCATCCAGGGCTTTTCTCCCTGGAAGGACTTTCCAAACCCATCTTCTGGGGCCATCTAGTTATACCATAGAGGCAGTTTTTCTAGGTAACACCTTAGATTATTTCAGATCATTCCCCTGAGAGCAGATATTTTCTTGGAGATCATTTGAATCCCAGCTGACCCCACAGCTTCAAAAAAGGTTGCTCTGTGAAAAGTGTGGCCATGACTAATGTCCCATCTCTACTCCTGGTTCTGGAATCTCAGTGAAATTCTGTGAGTGGGCCTCTCAGACAAAGGTCTTGGGTTCTGATCCCAGTCATGGATCCTCCTCACTCTCTGTGACAGTCATGTACTTGATGTCAATTTCATGATTGGAGTCTAGGGGTGGAGTCTAGCCTTTCAATCTGGAGATAGTCAGTGAAGCCTCTATGTGGGCATGGATTTCTCCTGAGAATTCTGGGAAGTCTCGTGGTATTTCCCAATTAGGAAAGAGAGACTTGACTCACTCTCTCTTGGAGATGAACTACTGACAAGATGAGATGACAGCCTGCTGATTGAACCTGGAGACTGGAGGAGCCAGAGGAGAAACCACTGCTCTGATGGAACCAGACTTCTGGGAATGGAGAAGCCACAGAGAGACCCCCTGCCAGTGCTGAGATGTTTCTACTGCCAATGGATATTACTGATAGACCCTGAGCCCTGGAAATGAGGAGCCATGGGGAGACCCCTGCCAGTGCCGGGATGCTTCCATCCCAGTTGGACACACAAGACCCTGCACCCACTTGCCTATGATTGTCCTGGTGTCATTGCACGTGCTTCATAAATCAGAAAGAGATTTTATAGACTGGTATCAGACATATGGACTAATATCGGACTTCTGACCTTGGGCTGGACTGGGTTGGGTTGTTTTCTCAATGTTCCATTCCTCTTGAATACAAACCTTTCCCTTACCTCCTTATACATGTCTATGAATTTTTTTTTTCTGTAGTCTACCCGGACTAACACACTCTCTCAGTCCCAGTTTTCCCATCTGTCTAAAGGGAGTGCACTATGTATGCTATGCTCTGAGCTGGCTCCCAGCTTTGCGCTCAGTTGACCCTGCTCTTGGTGCTTGAGAGCATTGGAAGTGTACGACTGAAGTGTCAGCACTGTGATGCAGAAGTTCGGACTTTTCGTCCTGGGTACTGAGTTTCAAACTAAACCACACTGGGAAAGGTGCCAGGGCAGATTATTTATCTGATGCTTCAAGCACACAGCTCTTAGATCAGTTCTCCCTCATGCCCTGCCACATGTCTTAGTAAAGGAGCCATTGCACAGCACATACTGTGATTTTCCTCTGTCGTTGAGTGGTTGGGAGTTTGACTCCATGCAGAGGCACCTCAGAAGAAAGACCACTTCCAAAGGGGCATAGGCATTGGGAAACCATGGTAAGACTCACATGGGCCCAGCTCTCCTCTGGCAGGCAGGGGGTCACCACGAGTGGGAAGGTACTCAGTGGTGACTCTTCTGGCTTTGCCTTGAGAATGGGCCTGACCATCAAATACCAAGTAATAACTACTACAATGATTGCTACCTGTACTTAAAGAATGTTTGAAATGGACACGTACAGCAAGTTCGATCTTAATGACTCCAGGAAATGTCCTGTGTTTGAGATGTTCAAAGCTTAAGGACTCTTGTTTACAAATAGCCAGTCCTTGACTCCACCAGGTTCATCTGACACCAGCGCCTAGGCCCCTAACAACGACTCCCCCTTAATCGATAGTGAGTGTGTTCGCCTTGAGATCCCTGGCCACTGGAGACACTTGGCTCCTGCCTTTGCTCTGCAAGGCGTCTTGCATGCCCCTAACTTATATGTTGCTCTCTCTGTCAGAACAAACCTCTTCCCACAACCCGACCATGCCTTTTCATAGGCTGGGCAGGAAGAACTCAGTGTGTGGAGACTGCTTTTCAAAGTCCAGTCGATACTGAGGATAAGCCTCCTCTGACCTGCGCTTAGAAACCACTGGGAAGACCCAGTTGCACTCATAAACATTCTGCATCATGAAGAGAGCTTCTGAGACCCACATCCTGGACAGAGCGTGGGGTTCATTCTTGGTTGGTTCTTTAATTAGGAAGTGTTCTCACTGGGATTCCTGAGTGTGTGGGCTCAGGGTGATGCCTTGGGATGACTTGGGCATGAGAAAAGCAGAGTCCTCCGTAGTTGAATTGACCCCGGGAGTCATGCAGAAAAATACTCTTTGGCAGTCAATGCTCTTTGCCTGAAGGACCCCACCTGCTCAGATGCCAGGAGATGGATATCAGCCTTTGGTGTGAAACTCTGGGAAACCGGATCACCATCCTCAAGCAGGTAGAAGGGAAACAAAGTGGACTGCAGGTGGGATGACCTGCCCTGAGCCAGGCGGACCTCGCTCCCCTGCACTAAATTTCCAGACGAGGGTCTGCTCTGGAGTGTGGGCGGGCTTGTATCCCCTCAGCTGGCAGGAGAGAGGGGTTCCCATCAGCCACACAGTTGCTACTGAGTGGATCCCAGATGGTCTGGTAGAGATGTGCTCCAAAGGCTGAGTGTTCATAGGGCGGTCACCAAGACTTTCTTCCTTCTTTTTATTTGAAACCAACTTGTATGTCATGAAAGGATCCAAGTCCGTTTTTGTTTTACTTTTCCACTTGTACTTTTCTCCTTTTGCAGTTGCTCAGGCCAACCTTTCCACCTGAGGGACCAGGAGGCAGGAGGTGTTTTAAGACTGGGACCCATCCCTCTTGCTCTCTCTCCTTTAAAAAAAAAAAGAATAGGACCTTTATTTATAGATGTATTTTCCTCTTTTGCTTTCTGAATATAACAAAAATAAAAACATATTCTATATAGTGTCACAGCTCATCTCATCGAATCAGTAGCAGTGTCCCATTAAGTCCCCATGTCCCCTTCCCTTTCTTCCTCCTCCCCCATTCCCCACCTCGCTCTCTTCCTGCACATTGCCTCTCCCCATCCTGGCTCCAACTCTGGCCTCCTGGTCATCTTCAAAGTCTGATCTTTTTAGTGTGAAAACTACTTTTTCCTTTTTGTCCTTTATAATGATGATGTCATAGAGTATCATTATGAGCTTGAATAACTTTGCCGAGTATAATGTTCTCTAATTTTGTCCTTGTTTTGAAGGAATTTAATGGATTCGTTATTGGGGTTTATTTTTTATTTTTTTTGGGGGGCATCATTGCCCTCTGGTGGTCGTGGGAGCTACCCAGCGCTGCTCCTGAGAGCCGCTGCTGGATTTGAACCGCCAAGCCTGCAGGCTGCAGTCCGCACTCAACCACTTACGCCACCGGGGCTCAGCCCTCGTCAATGTTTTATAAGGATGCCTAATATTCCATACTGACTTCCATAGTGATTGTAAAATTCTAAAATACCACCAGTACCAATCTTCCTATATACCACATATACTTGAGTATAAGCTGACTTGGATATCAACTGATCCATCTAATTTTACCACAAGAACACTTCATTAAAAATGTGTTGAAAGACTCAGCTTACACATGGTGAGTATATATGGTACATCTTCTCTAGAATTTATTATTTCCAGTTTTAAAAAAGTTGTTGAGTGCTAGTCTGAAGTGGTATCTGATTGTTTAAATTTGTTGTTCTCTTATGGCTAATGAATGTGGACATTTCACATGATGACTGGTCACCTGGATGCCATCTTTAGTAAAACTGCCCTTTCATGTCTTGTGCCCATTTTTTGATTGGGTTATCTGTATTTTGTGTTAGCTCATCTCTATATTTAGTTGGTCTCTTTTTCCACTGATGATCTTTATGGTTCTAGGGTTTATATTTAGGTTTTTGATTCACCTGGAGTTCATTTTTGTCCTTGGTGTGAGGAATGGGTTCTGTTAAATTCTTTTGCAGGGGGAGACCCCATTTTTCCAGCACCATTTATTGAAAAGGCTGTCTCTTTCCCCCCTAATGTGCGTCAGTCCTTTATTGGAGATCAGGTGTCCATAGGTGCTTGGTTGTATTTTTGCGTCCTCAGTTCTTATCTGTTGGTCTTCCTATCTCTTGTGGTACCATTACTAAGCTGATTCATTTACCAAGGCTGTGAGTGAAAAACCTCTTACTTAGTAAATATATATATTATTTTGTTTATCCTGAGTTTCTTTCCTTTTCATGAAGATTTGGGGATTCATTTTTCCATTTCTTTAAAGAATTATGCTGAGATGTAGCTAGAAAATTCACTGAATTTGTAAAGTACTTTGATAGCTGTGACACTTTCACTCTGGTTAATCTTACAGGCCTTTCTCTTGAGCTTCCTTTGGGTGGATTTGCACCGCCAAGTCTTCTGTTAGCAGCCGTTGCACCATGGGACTCTGCAGGGCAGAATAGATGCCTTGAAGCTTGTGTGTGTCTTATGCTGGGTTCTCCAGGGAAGCACAACCCGTCCTTCTTGTCTGGTGTGTGTGTGTGTGTGTGTGTGTGTGTGTGTGTGTGTTTATAGTAAGAGATTTATATCAAGAAAGAGCTCCCACAGTTTCACAAGTCTTTAAGTCCACTCTGGTTCAACTCTGTGGGTCAGGTGCAAGCTGAAAGATTCTCCTGACCCCTGTAGCTGCAGGGGACAATGGACAGGTAGCAAGAAGATGAAGCAGGAAGCCCACAGGCTGGTGGATGCTGGCCTGGATCTGAGGTTGGCCGAATGAATTCAAGCGCAACAGTCTGATGCTGATTCCTGGCCCGGTCTCGGTGCCCACCTACTGCAGGTTATAATACTGAATGAAACTTCCCTCAACTATACCAAGACTGAATCCAGATAAGGAGATCAATATATTTCCCCCACAGCGGCTTGACTGCTTAACAGAAGACCCTATCCTGGAGTTGGGCACACTATATTGGATCATGGCATGGGAGACTCTTGGCCCACCCAAGTTGACAGCACAATTATCCTAGTGGGGGAGAGGAGGAAACACAGGGGAGAGGCCCTTTGTGGGAAATGGGGAGTGGTCAGAGAAGTCAGACTGGGAAATGGGCAGGCCAATCCCAGTGATGGCGGAGGGGCAAAAGTGACTGAACTTCCTGGGGGTGCATTGAGGATCCATAATGGGAGATGAGTGCAGGGGAGACTTATCACTTATCCTTTAAAAAAGCCAAAAGCCAGTTCCCAACCAGTTGGGTGTGATTATCACAAAGCAAATCACCACCAATTCCCTCCCTCCAAAAAAAACCCAAAAAACTGCTTTCTAGATCTGAGCCATCCACCTTTCCCTCAGTAGTTAAACATGCAACCATTTGTGCCAGTGAGTCCTCGGTTATGAAGACCTTACCGCTCATCAAAGTAACTGGCAGGGGCCCAGGTCTTCTCAGCATATTGTGTTTTTTTGGGACAGGAAGGACAGGCTCTGAGCTGAGGGTAGCTTGCCCCCAGCACGCATAGGGGGCATAGGCTGAGAGCAGGGTCCTCTACCTCTGTGGGGACGTCCAGCCACGCCATGGGGCCAGGGGGGTGAGTCAGTGTGCTTCGGCACTCTCTGCATGCTTTCTCAGCACACATGCTTCCCATGCCCTCCTTAGGCCAGACTGAGTCCTGGATGTGGCAAAGAGCAAAGGGCAGACAGCAAAGCAGAAACAGAACGACCCACGAGCTACCTTCTCCCCCAGCCTGAGACTCGGAGAACTGGAGGGAGCCCACTCTGGTGACCGACAGCCCTTGTGAGGGTTCTGATAGGGAGGCCCCCGGGAAGGGGGAGCAGCATGGAGAACAACATTCAAAATGATGGAAAAGACCGGTCTTATTGGAACTCCTGGGGCAATGGCCCTTAGATTCAGACCTTGAATGACTCCTGACCCAAAGCATCAACTTTCAGCCACCCAACAGACAGACAAGACAGATGGGCCTGCACAGTACATGACCAGCCCTGTGAGCTCTGTGCTGCTCAGAGCAACCCTGCGAGAGTGCAGACAGGCCTGGCCCAGACACAGGGCAGGCGGTGGGGAGGGGCAGAGGAAAGGGTGGGTGCACAGGGGAAACTGAGCAAGGAGGTGGCTGTTAATAGGCCGCGGAGGGAGTTGCCACTTAAGGCACCACCGTGCACAAACTGTTGAACGGAAAACAGACCCTCTCCCATGACCCAAACCACACCAAAATGTCATCCAAACAAACAAAGGTAATTTCTAAGCAGCTCACTTTCCCACAAATGGCTTTTTAAACCCAACCAAAAAATACAAATGAGAAAATAAGGAGGACAAATGGGTACGTAGGTGATAGACAAAGGGTTAAGATTCCTGGTCCCAAGAAAAATAAAGCTCTTACAAATCAATAAGAGAAAGAGAAGTCCTTCAATAGACAAATGGTCAAAGGACACGAGCAGGCAGTTCAGAGAAGAAGAAATACAAATGGTCAAGAATCAAAGAGCAGTAATGGAAATCTTTGCAGCCGTGAAATGCGTGATGGTGACCTGTATTCGCTGACTTGGAAAGGTGCCCACGGCATATTGTTGAATGAGAAAAAGCGGGCTACAAAGCAGCAGGTAGTGTATGATTCCAGTTATGGAGATTTACGTGAGACTCTCTCGGACAACATTCTTTGTGCAAATAATGTCAACATTCTCAAAGTTGCATAAGCAAGAAAAGAGACTTTGAAGACGCAGGTGCTGCCCGCACCCTTGCCTGGTGCTCTCTGGGTGGACTTGGTCCAGGCGCCTGTAGGCGATGAGGATGAGCAGGGCGTCCGGCTCGAAGCCCTTCCCGGGAGCATGGGGTGGTCTCGCCTCTTGGTCACTTTATCTGATCCTATTTCTCTTTCCACAGACCAGTGGACAATCAGCTGGAGTGTCATTTTTATTCAGTTGACATGCCACATATTTCTGTATTTGTACTTTTGCTTGTTGTTTTTAAATATTGAGCCCACATTACTTTTAAACTTAGGGTGAAACCTACCCAGGACATTCGGCCAGTAAAGAGTGACTATCATTACGGCAAAGAGCATCCCCTGAAGTCAATATGAAAACGATCACCCCAACCAGTAGAAAAACAATCGCCCAGCTAAGAATGGTTATTTCTTACTGCCATTGAATGATGCCAACTCCCAGTGACCACACAGGACAGAGGTGAGCTGCCCTGGAGAATCACCTGGACTGAAATTCTTCACAAGCCCCATCGTTCTCCCATGGAGTGGCCGGCTTCAGTCTGCGGGCCTTGCAGTTAGCAGTCCAACTGCAGCCACTGTGCCACCAGCACTCCTCCAAAGAGTTGTCATTTCGTGCAGGCTCAGCAGGTGTACAGAGGGGTGCCGAGCAGCTTGCACACAGTGCCTCTCCCTAGCTTTGTGGCAGATGGGATTCCTTATTCCAACCTCCTTCTCTCTAGCCTTCCCTCCCGCCTTCCAGCCTCCTTCATTCTCTCCTTTTGACCCTTCCTCCCTGTGTGTTACCCCTGAGCTTGCGCATTCTTTCAGATATGGGCTAAGCCCCGTTGATACAAACCTCTGCTCTCGTGGAGTTCAGAAATCCCAGAAGAAGAAACTCAAATGGCCAACTTCTCACTAAAAAAACGAAAAAAAAAAAAACCAACTTAATCAGATTCACCATCAAAGAAACCCCAAATTCCACTGTCGTGGAACCTATTCCCACTCATAGTGACCGCGCTGTAGGGTTTCCCTGGCTGCAGATCCTTACGTGAGCAGACAGCCTCGTCTTTCTCCCATGGAACTGCTGGTGGGTTCGAACTGCTGTCCCTGTACTTAGCAGCCCAACGTGTAATGTACTAGGCCACTAGGACTCAATCAAAGTAGATGCAACATTTTCTGCTCATTAAGGTTTTGTGATTGGCTTGCTTCTCGGACGGTAGCACGGCAGAAGATTGATAACAAGGAGTGTTGTCTAGGATTAAGAGAAACCAGACACTGCCTTGGTCTGCCAGTAGGCATTTATATTTATGAAAAGTTTCTGGAAAGTAATTTGTCAAAACATGTCAAAAGCCCCCAAAATAAATGCTTATCCATTGTCTTAGCAATCCCTCTTGTAGGAAGCTCTTCTTTAAAAAAAATAGTCAGATAATCAAGGAGGGAGTGATGCTTGATCAAGGCAAGTCCCCAGGACTTCAGTTACCAAGGTCCAACCCGGGAATGTCTCAAAGGGACTTGGCTAAGGAAAGGGTGCTATCTCTGTCAGAGCCCTGGTGGCAGAGGGATGGCATGTTGGCCTGCTCATCAAAAGGCCAGCAGTGTGAAGCCCCCAGTCATTCCAAGCAGAAAGAGAAGGATTTTACTACTGCATGAGCTACCTTCTCAGAGTCCGCGGGTCAGTCCTGCTCTGTGCTGTAGGGTGTAATCAGTCAGTCTTGACTCACTGTGGTGAGTGGCAGCGGATTTTTCAGGCATTTTGTGCCATTGTTGCACATGATATCATACATCTGTGTTGTTGACATGTGAAAAACATTTGCAAGGTTTTGTGACATGACACAGATAGATTACGAACCAGTATGCAGAATACTTATTTGGGTTTTTTTGTTTGGGGGGGGGGGCTTTTGTGGGGGTAAAAAGTGAAAATATATTTAGATATACCTGGTTCAGAGAAAAATCTATGAAGATACACAGCTCAAGGTCAAGAACAATTTACCTCGTATCCAAGGCTGGCCCTTTCCTTCTTTATGATTCTGGTGGAGATTCTGTATTCCTCTAACCCTCACTAATGTGGAGAAAGGGACAGAAAGTCAGACCTGGCCATGGGTGTCTGGGCATCAACCCTGGCATATCTGAGCCCTTTTGGGGACAGCTCACTCCTAGGAAGCATAGTGGAGGGGCACCCACACCTACTCCCTCAAACCTGAGACTCTCCCCTCCCTCCTAAGGGGCTTGTTATTCTAAGTTGCACTTGTTGCCTGTGACATTCCTTAGTGACCTGGTTTAGGAGATTGTTGTTGCTGATGTCATTCTGTCGGGTTTTTCAGGAACTGTTATCAAAGGAGGGGGACAGTTGGACAAGCTCCAGGAAACAGAGAGGGAAAAGCTGCTCATTACCCACCATTGCCCAGCGTGGAGGCACACTGCCGGCAGGCAGACAAAACTCAGGGGGCGCTCCCTCCCTCATGCCCTCGGTCAGTGCCATCATGTCCATCTCGACTCATAGCGCCCTGGGGCACCCAGGAGAACTGTCCCTGTAGTTTCTGCATGGGAGCACAAAGCCTCCTTCTTTCTTCCACGGACTGGCTGCTGGTTTTGAACAGCTAATCTTCTGTTTAGCAACCCAATGCGTAGACCCTGTGCCTACCTCCTGAAAGAAGCAAGGAGGAGAAAATGAGCTGCAGCACAAGATAGGAAACTATTGACAACAGCAGCTGAAACTTCCGGTAGTTATAGCTGAGGATGAAGATAAAGTAGATGAAATGGAACACACGGCGTTTAGAATAACCAGCTAGGAATGGTCAGATAGGAGGTCGTTAGATAGCCTTTTAAAACACGTGTGTGTGTGTGTGTGTGTGTGTATTCAGAACCCACAAAAGACCCAACTTCAAACAAATAAGATTAGAAGCTTACAGAGTGGAAAAGAGAAGATCTGACCAAAGCAAGTTTTAAAAAATAAAAAGTAGAAACCAGGTGCTAAAGTGAGAACCATTTGAAAAATCCAGTAAATGAGAGTGTGTTGGAAGTTAAACGAATGACAGTAAGATGATGCAAAAGGGCATCTTACACCAATGTATCAATGTGAAAGTTACCGTGTGAGGATTGCATCCCGGGAGGTGGAAGGAACAAGAGGAAAGTGGGCAGCACAAATCATAAATGGGGTGCTCTGTGCTGGGACCCAAGTTGGCCTTATGGGAATTACCATAGCATTTGCTATTGGGATAGCTGGTCTTGCTATTTCAAAGTTCATCTTTACTCCATTCCATCACTTGGTGTACAGAATCACGTCAGCTCTTACCTGCACACGGGTGTGCTGCCGCTATGCACTGCTATGGCCAACCCACACACCCGGTGCGCACGGAGGAGCTCACGACGCCCTCACAGCAAGCTGAGGTACCACTTACTTGGAGAAAGAAATGGCACGGGTCGATGCTTCTTCTAGACTGGGAAACACGTGGTGGAATGCGATGATACATTCACGTTTAGAAATGTGTATCTGCAGGGATACCAAGCGAAATGTCAAGAATGATAAATGCCCCAGAATTAACGCTGATCATTTAAGTGAAATTGGACACAGAACATTAAGTTTCCCTTGAACTATTTTTGTACAAGTTGTTCGATGACGTCGATTATGGCTTTCACCATGTATCAGTGCCCTGTTTTATTTCCATTCTGCTTGTTCTGTTTCCATTGGTCTAGCCCCCCTCCTTCCCTGCCTTCTCACCTTTCCTTGGGTATAATTGTGGACCATGTGGACTCTGACAGTTGTTTGTTTTAGGGCCATATTACTCATGAGTGTATTGTTTTTTCTATATTCCAACTGATTATCAGTATTCCTAGCACTAGAGTGCATGACATGTTGGACTGCTAGCCACAAGGTCTTCAGTTCAAACCCAGCAGCTGCTCCCCGGGAATGAGCTTGTAGAGTTTGTACAGCCTTAGGAACCTGCCTCCCCCTCCAGCCACCCCCCGCCCCCCAGAACAGATCTACTTGGTCCTGGGGTTAGGGTGAGTCAGAACTGACTAGCTGGTGGTGAGTTTGTTTCTGCCATCTGCCATCTGTTGTTGGTTTGAAAGGTGACCTCAAGAAACAACTTCAGTGCTGCTTTTAAAGCACATCTTAGGGTGACAGTACTCTGGTTTCTTCCTGTCTCTGTGGGAATCTGAATTGGTTCTTCATTTTTCCACCATTCTGTTTGGGACCTTTTATTGTTTTCCTGGCTAGTGTGGTCATTAATGGTAGCTGGACACTATTTGACCCTGCTGGTCTCCGGCTAGACGTGCCCATGCTTAGTGTGGGCAATTATTTGAATTGCAAATAATCTTGGTCATTATTTGATTAATATTCTTCTTCTTTCCCATGAGACTACAAACTCCATGAGGGCAGGGTCCTGGACTTTTCCCCCTTTTCCTTTCCATTATATTTTTAGCCCTTTAGTAGTGGTATACAGTAGACATTTACCCATGAAATGCATGAATGAGTGAGGGGGTGGGTGATGCACTGTCCATAACTGGTTCTCAGTGGACCAGGG